>VWYP01002240.1:132833-185996 GCA_013400435.1 Pycnonotus jocosus | reverse complement strand
GAAGGGAAGAAAAAAAGAAAAAAAAGGACTTTGACATTTATTATTTTGGAAAGCTCTTGATTCCTGAGTGAGCTGCGATTTTCAGACAACCTGACTCATCATTTCTGAATGCTTTGGTTTGGCAGCCCTGTATGTATTTAGTAATACAAACCCTGACTTGCAGCTTCCAATGAGAATCATCCTAATGGCATGATAAGACAGATTTCCATCTCATTCATGTCATTTCCAAATATCAGGACATTTACTTAGCGGGAAGAGTTGTAAAAGCTGTGAAATGGTCTCCCTGGGGAGGAGCA
The DNA here is from genome assembly GCA_013400435.1 of Pycnonotus jocosus. Classification (NCBI taxonomy): domain Eukaryota; kingdom Metazoa; phylum Chordata; class Aves; order Passeriformes; family Pycnonotidae; genus Pycnonotus; species Pycnonotus jocosus. Next base: position 185,700 of record VWYP01002240.1, on the reverse strand, counting down.
GAAACCTTCTGGCTACACGCTTGAGCAGCTGAACAAAGCGAGGGAGAGCAGGCAGCAGTGAACAGCTCTTTCCTTTCTGGCCAAGGGACAGAGCAGATGATCCCAGACACGTTTTCCTCTTCACTGCTCCTGGCTCTGGGCTTTGCTGATCAGCTCCATTGCCATACCAAGCCACCGGAGCTGCTCTCAAATCTGACTGGAGAAAGAGCAGCTTCTGTAGGAGCAGCACGCAGCTCCAAGGGAAAAAACTACTGTTGCAAACCATTCAGGACTTCACAAGAAGTGAGGAACCCACACCAGTCCTTGAGAATGCATTCAAAGCATCCTCAGCCAGCAGTGAGAATTGAATTTTTTACCTTAAAATCCCCGGGGCACTGGAAGTCTGTGAGATTTTTTTTCCATTGCCTACCAAGCAGTGGTATTAAAAACGATGTCTTTGGCAGCAGAGCCAGCATGAGCAGTTGCAAGATGATTTTCATCTCTTCATCCCAGACCATCTGCTTCTTACCCTCAACATTCAAAGGCCTTGAAGGAGACGTGGGCTACTGAATTTTATAGCTAGATTTCATGAACCTCTTTGAAAATGAAAGGATTGCACCGAACACAAATTTACAGACATCAAAGGGATCTTCTTTTTTCATGCAAGCACTAAAAGCAGTGCAAAGGGAACTAATTACAATTTGCTCAATTGCCAGTTTTCACACTGGAGTGAATACAAGCATTTTATGCTTTAAATCTTACAAACTTGTGACTGCCAGCTTAATATACTTCTAAAGCCAGAAGCAAGTTAATAGACTAAAACCATCTTGCCTCCACTAGGGCAAGCAATGAAGCCAAAAAAGCTGGCAGGGTAGCTCCTGGAAAACTCTTGGGCTTTTTATGTACCCTTGCTTGATTTTTTTTTCTTTCTTTAACAAATCAATATTTCTTTACTTATTCAATGGCAGTGCAAATACTAATCCAGCTTTTTCAAAAGCAAAGCTATTGCATTGATACTTTTATTGAGTTGCTCTTCACCCATACTGCTGACAGAGTCTCAGGGAACACAACTGAAATGGCAGCTCCTCATAAAAAGTGTGGGAGAGTTCAGGGATCTTGGCCAAATGTGGCTGACTCAGGATCTGCTGACTCCAGTGGCTGAAAGCATTACACAGACATATGAATTCCAGGCAGGCAATGGAGGGGAAGAGCTGCCCTAAATTATAAACCAGGATCCAGGTGAAAAATTCCTGTATAGCAGAACCTCAGGCTTCCAAGTCCAATCACAGATCTGCCCATGAATTTGCACCAAGGGTGATGGAAGGGTGCAGTGACCCTGATGCCACTTTAAATCAATGAAAAGTGAAGCTGGGGGAAAAACTCTCTTTGTCATTTGAACCCTGCCCCACTAAGCCAACAAAGCCTGGGCCACAGCAGGTACTGGCTGGCCACAGTCAGAGCTTTCCTGATCCCCAAAATACCATCTTATATCCTCCAGAGAAGTACAAGCTTTCTGGTTTGCAGTTCACAACAATCCTAACAGATCACCTCCAGAGACAACTTAGTTCCCACTCTCCAAGCTTTCAGGACACAGATTGGTGGGTATGGATATGAAATATTATATAATATTGACACACCAATAAAGCTCTCCAAAGGTGACTACCACACATTCTTCATGGTGTCAGCAATTCAAACCCTCAGATCCTGGGGCCAGGGAAATGGTATCACATTATGATGCTCAAGGCAACACTGTGGCAGCAGTTTCTCCAGCAGAAACTATTCCATAAGGTCTCCTGAGCCCCCAAAGAATAACACAACCAGTGAAACCCTGGGATGACACCACTGTGCTGGCAAAAAAAAACAAAAAAAAAAAAAAAAAAAAAAACCCCCCAAAAAAACACCAAAAAACCCCCAAAAAACCCCAGGTGTATCACTTATTCTTCTCCAGCACTGACCACCAGGGAAGGAGAGACTGCTCACAATCCTTGAGAGTGGGAGAGTCAAAAAGCCACCAACACAAAATTCAGACAGTTTTGGGGCTCCCACTCTCGGTGGCCAACTCAGCTGCACTTACACCTTGCCAAGCAAGTACTGCTGCAGTTGCAATCCCACGAAACTGAGTGGGAATTGGAGTGAGGAAATGCCTTGGGTCACATCTGCACCAGACCAGAGAACACCTCATGTCACTCACACATGAACAAAGTGCCACAATGGCCCCTCATGCAAATGCATCCATCCCTGTACTGCTTCTTCCTACACAGGAAAGCAACTCAAGCCAGCCTGCATGGCTGGTTCTTGGATCATTTTTCTGGAAATCTGCTCTTTTTCTCTCATCTATACAACACAACCTGTCCTTATTCTCCTCTCTTGCCCTGCTTTGGAGGAGATGGGTACCTCCACACCAGCAAAGGGATGGGCTGCAATGTGGCCAGAAGGTGCCCAGGGAAGGGAAGGAGATCAGAGGATGAAGCTGTGCTTACTTGAAGAGGAGACACAGAAAAGAAAGAGGGAGAACTGGTGCAACATGCAGGCACAAAGACAAGAAGAGTCCAAGGGTAACTGAGCCTCTGCCCCACCTGTCAGACAGTTCAGAGATGCTTTAGAGGTAGAAGAGGCTCAGTCGAGTAGAGGGGACTGGAGTGGGAAGAATTAATTCTTGCATGTACATCTCAACTTTGATTTCTAATTTGGCTTCACAGTGATGCCTTAAGTCCTTAAGTTTCAGCTTTCATGTTTTTCAGATTCTGTGCTGCCCAGGGGTGCAGTTTTGAGCCTCATATTCAGTGTCAGTCAGCTCTTCACAGAGCAGGGAGACAAAACAAATCCTTTTTCTGCTGAAGACCAAGGACAACTTTCAGACCCAAAAGCACAAACAAGGGTGGACTGAAGGGAGGAACAAGATGGATGAGACCTCACAACCTGAAGCTGTAATTGGACAATTAAACCTCAATATGCAAATGGACCAAAACTTATTAAAGTGTGAGACCTCATGACCGGTCAGCCATTTTGTGACCATTTTGGGTCCACCTTGGGTGTAGCCCTGGCCAGGCTCTTGTCCTGCCCAAGGTGGACCTTAAAGGCCTTTCAATAAACACTTACTTTATTCTCCAGCTCTGTCTGTTTCAGGTCAGCCTTCCCAAGGCATCAACAGCAGGTGAGCACATACAGAATAGGGGTCTGTGCTGTAATGGGGTTGTACCTCTGTAATTTCCATGCCCAAGGCTCTGCTCCCCTACACAACCTCCACAGCTGCAGTGGGGCAAGGTCTGTGCAGAACTGCCCCTCTCTGCTGCACCTCACCCTTCTCTCAAGTTAAAGCATGTGAGGAGCCCTATATAAACATCATCACTTTTGCAAGAGGTTAGAAATCCTTCTCCTTCTCCAGGAATTCTTATCTGCCCAAGGAAGAGGCCATAAACCTGTCATACAGCTTCAAGCCCAGCAAGGAGAGCAAAGGTGTGTCAAGGAGCTACAGAAGAATCATCCAGCTTTCAGGAGAACAGGAAAGGCATAGAATCATCTCCCAGAACATCTGGGTTCTAAAATCTGTGCTGAAAAATCATCTCAGTCTGCCTGTGGCAGAACCTTGAGGATGCAACCGATGAGAAGTGCCCTGTGAGTAATGAGCTCTTAAATCCAAACCAAACCAAGTCACTCTGTATCTTTAGATAAGGTTTATCACTCTCATGGGAGAAAAGCTGTCCTTTTGTGGTACCTGTTGATTGACAACTCTGCTTTCAAGCAGCTTGCCAGCCCTGTGGCTCCCATCACAATCATGCTACAAAAAATTTAAGTGCTACCACTTTCGATCAAAATTTTAATGAGGCACTAAACCCACAAAAGGGGTTCTGTGTAACATAATTAAATAGAAAGGGCCTAAATAAACAGTACAACAAGTTACATTATAGTTGGAAACAGCTGGGAGGCAAAGAAAGGAGCATTGAAGATGCATGGTGTAAAAAGGCATTTCACAGAATGCAAACACTAAAACTTTTCAACACGCACTAAGAGTAAAACACTATGAGCACATGACTTCCCTTTGATTTGGAAGAATCTGTGTGGGGCACAGGGCATTTGTTTTTTTTTTTCCTTCTGCTAGTCAGCACAATGAAATATTTCACATGGGAACCCAAACAGTGTCAAAGAGAGCCATTTGTGCTTCGGAAAGAAATAAATACTGCAGGAAACAGGTAAAGTCAGTGGGAACATCTGGTTCAGTCAGGCCAAAGGATGTCAGATCACATCTCCAAAACGCTGGACAGTGCTGGGACTCCAAGAGAGTCTTGCAAACAATCAGCATTGTAACAAGTCTGTTTGGCTCAGGGCTGCAAGACACTTGTTTCATGCTCATGCCAACTCCTCGAATCCAGTGCAAGCAGTGACATTCAGGCTGAGCCAACCAGCTCAGCATCCAACGCTCTGTCTGCATCAGCTATTTACAATATCATGTTTGTTCCACCTCTGTCAATATTTGATCCAAGAGCTGCAGAAGTTCTACAAACACAGGAAGGTTTCAATTTCACATTAAGGTAACACTGACAGTGGTGCTGCTGTATCGTGCAAGTCAGTGCACTGCTACTCCTTGAGAATGAAATTACTGGTAAACTTGGTTTTCATTTAATTTCCTCCCAGTCCTCTCAGCAACCTTTCTCCAGAGCCACAGCTATTGCTGCAGTTCTGGGCTGGTGAATGAAAAGTTTCTAAATTCATCTTGGTTTATCATTGGAAGGATCCCTTCTTCAATGGGGGTCAGGATGGGCTCCTCCTTTATAAAATCTGGATCAAAGTTGCTCACGTCATCTTTGGATTTCTGTCAAATGGAAAACACAAAAGAAAGACATGTCAAAAGTATGTATCATCTGCTTGATCCTTGCTTCTCATCTGAGTGCATTGAACCATCACTTCCATAATCCAGGCTGAGCTGACTGAGAGCTTTTTCCGGGCTTGGACTGAGAGCAGCTGCCCCCACAGAGCCTCTCACAGAGCAAAGCCCTTCCCAGCCTCTGAAGGTTTCTGACAGGGATCCCCCTCTCCAATTTAACTGATGGCAGCTCTGGGGCCTTAAAGGGCCAGACATGGCAGGGCAGGGCACAGGAATGAGTCCCTCCCCTCAAGTGGCAGCACAGACCCCATACAGTTTCCAGCTGTGCTTCCAGCTCACTCCACAGAGTCCCTCCTTATCTGCAGAGTGTCTCAGCTGGGTTTTGGGGAGGGGGTGGAGGACACTCCTCTTAGTGCCAGCCATTAAACTTGCACAATACTGAATTACTGGGCCGTGGGAAGACAAATGGCTGGCCTCCAGGTGCTGGATTCCTTGCTGTATGCCAGAGTGGAGCTGTTCAGAATGCACACACACAAACTGGGTTTGTGGCACTTTTTCACGAGGCACGTGTTTTTCCTGCACCCAGAGCAAGATATTTTATTGACACTGAGGTCAATAAAACTTATTGACATTGAAGTCTAGCATTCCCAGATCCTGCCCAGCTCATGGCAGACTGAGCAGGCTCCCTTAGCCTTTGATTCAGGCTAAGGGGCAGCTCAAGATTCTGCTTTTGAGCTGTCACATTTCCCCAAGCACCTGATCCTGCACTCAGTGTTCAGGGAGCAGGACTAGGTGGACCACTGCCATTGAGAGCTTGCAGAGTGACCACAGCATGAGACAAGCCACCCCAGGCAATAATTTGAAAGACAAGGAAGCCACAGCGACAACCCTGGAAAGGCTGCCCATGAAGAGCAGCGCTCTTCTCTCACAGAACATCCTTAGGGCTGTGTGGCACCACTGGGGACAGGGCCAGCACCGTGTCCTGTGCAGCCTCTCTGCCATTTGAAGCACTCACTGGCAGTGTCCTGAGCAGGGAGCACTGTACTGGGTACTGAACAGACACAGAGAGTCCAGGGAGAGGCAGCCCTGCTGTGGAGGGAGCAGGATGAGGATTACTTACCCTGTTTTATCTTTGGGGCAAGCCAAAAGGTACTTGAGTGCCTAACCTGCTGCAGCTGCTTTTACAAACCTGCATCTTTTCCCTGAGCTGCCTTTGAAAACCCAGCCTGGAGGGTAAAAGAGGTGGCTAATACCAGGTGGCCAACCAGCAGCCAAACCAGGGCTAGAGGCTTCCCCTCCCTTCCTTCACCTCTCTCCTGTCTCACGGGAATAAATCTGCTTATAGAGCCAAAAAATCCCTTGGGGTGCCTTTTCCCCGTCCCTCCTCCCCACGTACAATGCGGGGCCTGAAGGGGGGCTCCATCTGCCGCTGGTTGAGCAGGTCCCAGTCCAGCTCCTTGAAGTAGGGGTGCCGCAGGATCGCGCTCTCGCCGCCCAGCCCGGGGCTGCCCAGCCGCATCGTGGGGTTCTTTGTCATGAACTGCAAAACAGAAAGGGCTGTTTGTTCCCTCCCATCCGGCACGGCACCCATTAGCAGCCACACAAAAGCCTGTCCTCAGCTTTCCTGTTGAACCCAGTTGCTGGCCGGATTTCTCAAGTTCCTTGTAATGGAACCGCATGCAAGGAACTTGACTCGCTCCCCAGAGGAAGAAGTCGGGGTGTGTTTCTCCCTGGTCCTTTTGCTTTTTGGTGAAATCCTTGATTGCCACAGTAAGAAGGTGGCATTGCATCATTTGCAATATTACAAATATTGCCCAGTGTGTTTGGTCACTATTTGTTGCTGTATTAACTTCTCAGGAGTACAAGCTCGCTCTCAAACGCCGCCCAGCAGCCAGCCAGGCTTTGGCCTGGAGTCAGTCCTGAGCTGTGCCTTTTTCCCAAACCTCTCCCTGCTGAAGCACTGCCAGATGCCTACGCTTTCCTTCCTGTCATCTCAGGAAACAGAGAAAAATGGGCAAAGCTGTGGCTTTTAGAGCCCTCTGACCCTGAGCTGATGAGAGCAGACAGGTGACCGTCTCCTCTCTCGCTGCTGAAACGCCAATAAAGGATTTTATTTTGTAGCATTTTTATTCTGCTGCCAGCAAAAAGAAATCTCAAACCTCAGCCAAACCACCCTGACTTGCCAGGGAGCAATTAGGAAAGCCACACATCACACAGATGGTGTGAGAGGGCCCTGGTGGGTGCCCTTTGGGTCCTGAAGAAAATGATGAAGTGTCAGTGTTGTGGATATTCTTAAAGAGGAGGACGAGAATTCTTTCCCCAGGAAGGCAGAGAGCTGGCTGGCTTGTTAATTCAGGATTACAGTTCTTGAAAATTCAGTAATAAACAATCTTTCCCCTCCCCTCGAGTATTTCCAATTCACTGGAGAAATCAGGTAATGTTTAAACTGGGAAAATAGCTGCTTTTATTTGCCTATTGAAACAGCAGCATAAAGCAAGCTGCACTCCGGTGGAGGTGTCCAGACGATTTCCTGGAAGATGAAAGAGCATTATGTTTAGCAAACAGCTGAACCAGCCAAAGCAGACAATCGGTCACTGTTTCAGGAATGGCCAAGTCTGCTGCATCCCAGCAATGGGGAAATGAAAAGGAGGGGAGGTGCAGTGAGAGAACAGCTTCATTCTGACTGCAGGAGCCTTTCACGAGGTACAAACTCTCCCAGGACAAGTGGATAAAAGGTTCAGTCATTCCCCATCTTGAGTGAAGGTGGGGAGGAGAAAGGTGACTGCCTGATTTATAGAATTCTCCCCAACACCCCATTCTGAGGGGGCTACAGGGACAAAGCAGATGGGGCATCTTTAGCTGACACCTTGCAGGACCCCAGACTCTGCTGGCATCAGCACAAACACCCCAGGCTACACCCTGAGCCCTTTGAGGTCATGTGCTGCCAAAGGATTCCCCACTGCAGAATTGTTTTCCAGCATTCCACCCAAAACATCAGCAGAGAGAGCTGCCAGGTTTGTACATGGAGTCACCAGGACAGGAACAAAGCCAAGGTGGCTGCTGCAGCTGGGCTCTTCCCATGTTCCTCTGGACTCTTCAGCCCCTGGTGATGCAGCATTTCCAGGGTCAGGCCCAAGGACCAGCAGAACTTCTGTGTCTTCCCAACCCTTCCAGCTTGTTCTTCCCCCTTTCTACCAATAGAATATCAACACAATTTCTTTCCCAAGAGACTGCCCCAACATTTCTGTGGGATAGTGATATCCTCAGAAACAGTCTGGTTTCCAAACAAGAAATGGGTCAAACCAAAATCTCAGAGAGACCTGGTTCAGACAAGCCTTTGCAAGTCTTGAACTAGGCTTCTTTGTTTTGCAAAACAGACCAGAAACCTCCTGGCAGCCCTGTCTCTCTCTAGAAATCCATTCTTTGCCCCCACAGATGGGTATCTGCAGTTCACCAGCTCTTATTTGCATTGCTGGAACACCTAGAAAGCTCAAACAAGACCAGAGCTTGCTGGTGCTGGGAGTGGTATAACTCAAAACATTCCAAAAACACAAGAAAAAAAATGGAGAAAAGATCTGGGAATACATCCCATGTCTCCTGGCCCCTGCCCTACCACCACCTCCATTGCACCAGGAACCTTCTGTTAAATGTGGAAAGAGAAAAAATAATCATGAAAGTAAATAAACTCTGAAAAGGACTGGCAACACACTTTGCTTGGGTTCCCATTCACGCCCAACCATATAAGACCAAAACCTGAACCCAACTGCCCATTTCCAGACCAGTTCAGAGCTCTGGGATATAAAAGTGTGTTTTACATTCCTATTTGCTTGATGTATTCCATGTGATGCCAAAACTGCACCAAGCAAAGGCACCCAATGTAACAACTGAAGAGCCAACATAAATTCATTCCTGGCTGTTTAAAACACCCTTTTTGTTAGGACAATGAGGGTTAGGCCAAAGCCACCTCTTAAAGTTTTGGGGTGAGAGAAAGTAAAACAACATTCAAACCGAATCTGTTTAAACTGGAGTGGCCAGGTCTGATTTGTCCATTAGACCCAGAGACTGGGAAACCTCATCTGGGTAACTCTAGGCACCATCCACCCCACAATGGGTGCCCAAGGGAGAAGAGTCAAGGATTCAAATCTGTCCACTGCTGGAGCACATGCCCCTGTCTGGCTCCTGAAACTGATACCAGGCTTCCACAAAACCCCTCTGAATTATTCTTTGCCTCCAACAGCAATGAGCTGACCTATGCTCAGTGCTGATGCCTCTCTGGCTCTGTAAAAACAGGGCTGTGAAACACAAGGAGCTGCAATGACCCCACAGCATCATAAATCCCTCTGGAGAGGACTCTCTAAGCCTCTTTCCCAGGTACTGGAAGCAGCCAAAGCAGGCTGGCAGGACCTTGAAAGTGACTTATAGACCATGAACCCTACCAAGAGTATGAACACAATGTGAAGAGGCTCCCCTTTCATGGCAGTCAAACTCACACTGGTCTGCTTCAGCAAAAATGTGGCACAGGTTGCCCAGAAAAGGCCTCATCCCTGGAAGAACTCAAGGCCAGGTTGGACGGGGCTCTGAGCAACACGGCACGTGAAACACAGCCCTGTGCTCTGGGCAGTGCAGCACCATGCCAGGTTACCCAGCCTGTGCATGCACACACACCTCTGCACCCAGGGGCTGTGATGGAAAACCACAGGCTGGCCACGCCTGCTCCTCCCTCACATAAAACATCCTGGTGAATTTTGGAGGCAGCAGGTCTGTCACAGTCTGGTGAAGGGGGTGTGTTTCTCTGGGAAGAGGCTCCAGTCTTTATCTGGGCTGCAAAGCAGGAGTGCAAATGATGACTCCAACAGAGACAGCAGTGATATTCTGCACTGGAACAGCTGCCTGCTTTGCTCTAAGAGGTTTATAAAATGACAGAATGAAATTGTTGAAGCTCGCTTCCACTAAAATGAATCACAAAGCCTCTCAAACACTATTTGAATTCACCAGGAATTACTGCACTGACACAGAAATGGATGGATTTTCAGTTTGTGTTTCCCAGTAGGCAGAAAAATCCAAAATACTCCAGTGACCTCTCAAAGACTCCAAAATCCATGAATCCTCCCTGCCTGAGGCAGCACTGACATTTCTCTGCTGCAGCAGGGCAGCATCTGGCAGACCATCTCGTGCTGCCTCTGCTGTCTGATGGCACTTCCAGCAAAGCAAAGAGCTCAAGATTTCTGAAAAACTTCATTACAAGCTCAGCCTCCATCTCTGAAATGAGTATCTGCAGCCCATGCTCCTATCCTGACCGTGTGAGAGGCTCTTGTGCAGCAGGAGGGGTGGAGTGCTCAGACTGCACAGACACTGTCCTCTGCACACACAGGGGAAAGGTTTTCACAAGTGTAGCTCCTCTTCCCTGTGATCCCCTTGGCTGCACTCAGAAACAGCTGGAAAATGTCTTACAAAGTGTTGGCTGTTCCTGGCATTCCTGGGAAGGCCAGAGTTTGACACTTGCTTCACGGGTTTGATACCCCTCAGTGTCCTTCTAAGGACAACCCTCCAATGCAGGTGATGAGAGATACTCAGCAGAAAGTTTTTTGTGGAAAGATGTCATCTGCTAATGCTTAATTATCTCTATTTTTCCACCATAATGACCATGAATGCTGCACAAACCTCAGCCTCTGGCAGACAGATGAAGAAAAGAAGAAATACAAAGCAAAAAAAAAAAAAAGAAAAAAAACCAGTAACAGCAACAAGGCAAACCAGAGATTTTCCTGAGCAAAAAGAAACCGAAATCCAAGATGCCTCCCAGCAAAACCAATGGCAACACTATCAAGCTCAAACCTGAACCAGGCTGTCAAGCCCTTGCTCTGTGACCACATCCAGCCATGGGAAATGATCCCATTCCCAGGATAAGGAGCCCCTTGGGAGCATCCTCAGACTGGGATCCTTTGGGCTACACCAGTTTGCTGAGCAGCAAACTGGAGCAAGGCTCTCCCTGACCTCAGCTAACCCTCCCAGCAGCATCGCAGCCAAAACCAGCAGCTGGTATGAGCCAAAACCATGACTTCACAAGATCATTTGAAAACCTTTACTGAGAGAAAATGCAGCAAGCCATGACAAGAAATTAAAAGCTGTGGATTAGTCCACAGAGGGCCCATGAAGTTACAAGGAAAAAATGCTGCCACAGCAGTGCCAACCATTGGGGGAAATCTGTGTCAGCCCCGGGAGCTCAGCCTGCTGCAGGTGAGGGGGATCTGTGCTGGTCCTCCCCTTCACCCACAGCTCAGACCATGCTGGAAAGGGCTCCAGGACTCCTGGGACACTGGGCAAGGCTGCAGTGGACTCTTCCAGTGCTGCTCACATGCAGCAACTTCTGTCTCAAGAGGCTGAGTCTGCAAATCAGTCTAACGGGCTGGGAGTCACTGCAGGGATGTTTGCACAAACCAGCCACTTCCTTGCATTAATTTCCTTGAATTACAAGTTTCCTTTCCCAATACTGGAATCCCTGATTGGTTTTACGTAACTGATGTATGTGTTATTTGCATCAGGACAATTAATTTCATGAGTAATATCACAGATTATGTGAGATTGCATCACGTTCTAGGAAAACATTAACAAGGCTCAATCCTGTCACAGGAGTGCTGCACTTCAGGAAGAGAAATACAACTTTCTGCTCAGCCAGTCCCTTCACACTGTCAGCCACCTGGACAAGAAAGAAATCATTCTTTCTTGTGCTAAAGAACCTTTTAGACACACCAGTTCCCACCAGGACTCTGGTGTATTTACCCTGTAACAGAAAGCCTGTGTCCCAGCAACTCATCTTTCAAACACAAGCACACAGCAGAGAGGGAGGATGTTCCCAATCACACAGGCAGGGAACAGAGATTGAGGAAAATTCATCATTTTATTTTGCCAGGAGCCCAAGGGCAGCCTGTCACAGGTAGGATGGCAGTACCTCAGTGTCACCTCCTCTGCACTACACCCCGTGCCTCACAGGGCCCTTACTCCAATCATGGCAGTGTAACAGTCAAGCCAAACTGCTAACGGAATGGAAAATTTCCCTGTTCATGGTTTTAAAATTTGCCTGTTGGCGTTTCTCCTCTGCTGGTACCAAAGTGAAGAGCAGCAGCAGCAGCAGCACAGGTGATTAATGCCCCACAGTCTCTCCTCCAGTAATGAGGGAGAGCAGGAGATCAGGAGATACCCAAGGTGCTTCTCTTCATTAAGATTCATGAGCTAAACTAACAGGGCAGAAATTAACTGGAAAGGAAATAAGATTTCTCAAAGATCCATTTGATCTGAGACAAAAGGGAATCATTATATAAATAGAGCAATTACTCTAATTAAGGCTTCCCTCCATGAATCTCTCGACTGAACGCTGCAGCTGCTGAAAACAGTTTGGCTGCCTATTATGTAAGGCAAACAAACCCACGGTCTGGGGTGTCATTAGCTCTCAAACAAAGAAGAAGAAAGATGGTTCTATGGCTCTGTCTGTTAATGCTTGTATTATTTTTAATGATTGGAAGCCAGGATTTTTATTTTTTTTTTAATAAAAAGCAGCTCATTTTGAGCCAGAATTGTCTTTTGCTCTCCTGGGCAAAGCTCCCATCAGCCTCCATCCCAAGTCCTGCCAGGTGATGCTCACAAATGTGCCTCATTTCCCCTTGCAGGAGCAATGCAGGGCTTGCACACATGGGTGACAGGAGGTGAGGGAGGCAGCACAGCCCAGTTTCACAGAAAGGTGTGGTCAGAGAGCTGTCCCATGGAAGCTCAGGCAGTGCCTGGCTGTGGGTGGGAGCCAGGCACTTGGAAGCTGGAATCCTCCTGACCATCCCTGGGCACTGTGCTGCTGAGAGCAGGCCTGGAGTCACCGTGGCTCTCTCAAATGCCACCTCTGTTTCATCTGGGGGTTTGCTCTGACTGCAGACATCAGAGGCCATGTGGTGTTTCTGCTCCTCTCCTGCACACACAGGGATCCATTGCTGGGAGCTCTGATTCCTACCAGAGCAATTGGTTGTGGTGCTGAGCAGGGATGTGACCCCACAGGGTGTGGGTACCCCCACAATGCAGTCCTGGCTACAAAACTGGTGAAATCCTTCAGGGCAGAGAAGGTCCAGCAAGCACAGTGCCAGGGTTCAGAAGTACAAGACTGCCCTGAAAGCATTTTATGGAGAGGTGGGGAGCAAGAGACAGAGTGAGAAATATCTGTTATCTCCTTTTCCAGATAAAAAGGGGAAGGGAAGTGAAAATAAGTCTTCAGCCCAGCTCCCTAAAAGCCAGAAGACTGTAAAAATAAGCATGACAGCAGTCACATGTCCAGTGTGCCAGCCCCAGGCAGGAAGGACAAAATGTCAGTGCAGTGGGTATTAAGCAGATAAATTTGGTCTTGCTTTCCTCTGGTACAGAAATGGCTGCTTGATGCTGCCCAGACAGAGCTTGAGAGAGCAAGAATGATTAACTGGATTGCAAAGAGTGCTGAGCAAGAGAACAGCAAAATAAACCAAGGTGGGCTGACTAGCAAAATAAACCCAGGTGGACAGAGCAACTCCCATGTGGGACAGACACATCTGGCTCCAGATCTCCCCGTGGTGTAAACTGATGAGACTTTGCTGACTACCACAATGAAATGCTGTCTGAATAGCTGCAAACTTCCTCACTGTGCTGAAATTTACCTGTTTCCTTGCCTCTCCCCACCCATCAACAGCTAACTCATCAACACTAAGGTAGAATAAAAAGGCCAGAGGTATGAAGTGCACTGGCCCCTGAGGATAACTAGTGATTTTTGACACTTCTGCTTTTGGTACTTCTCTAATGAGTAAGATACTAACTTCAGTCACTGGCTATATGGAATATTTGACAAAAGTTTTAGTCAGGATGACATCCCAGAAAGCTGTGCCTTCAGAACTGAGGAGTCACCCCCACAGGGGTCACCAGCTGCAGGGGCTGCTCAGACAACATCAAGATCCTGCTGCTGGTTTTCAATTACCACAGTCAGGCTACAGGTACAGCATGGGGATATGCAGGTCCATTACTAAATCAATATATCAATCAGAGAAGCACAAACACGAAGGCAAAATGAGCATCACACTATTAAGAGACTGGGAGCATGATCCTACTCTCGTTTTAAACTGGAGTAAAATCCCCCTTGGGTTGCAGGGAAAACAATTAATCCCTTTCTGATAGTCCTGTCAAGAGGAACTGGCAATCTGTTACACAGCCCTGGGTGGTCTATTTACATAGGGTCAAGTACAAAGGGGACTAAAGTGCCCTGAACAAACCTGTAAAGTCCAATGAAGAAAAAAGAAAATACTTCAAAGGAGCTTTTTCTGTATTCCTGGTTATATTTCAATTCTTTTAATTTTAAAGTTCCTGAAAAGACACAGCATGTCATAAAGTTCAAAGCTGGAGGGACAAGTAAGACCTAAAGCCCCGGATAGCTCGGTCAGCCAGAGTTTTGTTACCTCTATCAGAGTGTGAAGACCTCCCAAGGAGATGGCCTGGCCTCTTCTGCCAGGGGCTGCACAGCCAGAGCTGGCCCCATCATACAGCAAACATTCCCAAATCCAGGTTCGACCCAGGTTCTCAAGGGAATCCTTAGGATTTGCCTCAAGAATGGATTTTAATGGGCTTCACCAAACCCCTTTTAGGGGTCTTCAGTATCAGTTTAGATGTGGCAGAGCTGAGGAAGGAGCCTGGGCCACAAGTCTTGGGCTCAGACATGGGAATCGCTCCTTCCTGAGCACCAGGGAGTAAGGAGGAAAAAAAAGATGGGGAAGACAATGTTGGCACTATGAATACACCTTCATTTTCCCCCAGCCCTGGCAGGAAAGAGGAGGATGAATCACACCTGACATTACAATAGGCTGGCTTTTGTTCTGAAGTGAATCTGAGCTTGCATGCTGCAGACTTAAACAAGAATCTAATTTTGGCCTGTTGGAAAGGGAATGGTGAAAGACCTAATGACTATTTCAAGATGAATTTGGCCTTGGCAAGCTCTATAAAGATATCTGTAGTTTTCTTTCAGAGTGAATTATTCAGAAGCACGGGACTATCACTGTGGGGAAGAGGAGTGCTTGAGAAAGAGGTGTGATCAAACAACAGAAGAGATTAAAATCAAGCTCTTTGAGAATTAGGAGGGAAAGAGTGAGAGACAGCAGGTTACAGATGTGGATTTGCAAGCTCAGGCAAAAGAAATAAGAAGGCAACCTGTGGTGTGGCACAGCCCTGTCACCTCACCATGGTGTGTTTATGGCAGAAATGGTCTAGGCAAGAGGTCTTTTAAAACTGCAGAACTCCTCCCCAGCTGGGAAACAACAGGCTCCAGAGCCCTGCTTTTGCAGCAGTGGCTGTGGAGCCAACCAGGAAATGCAAGATGAAAGCATTTCTGAAAAATAAAATAAAGGAAAAATGTGTACACAGATCCAGCACGGAGCTTCACAGGGAGATCTAAATATCAGCCTCATGCTGAAAGCCAAAGCTTAATCAAATTGTGCAAGAGAATTTATGGAGACTGCCAACTCTGAAGAGATGCCAAGAAGAACCATTTACTGGCATTTGAAGGCACTTTTAATATCTATCTGTCTTTTGTTAGCAGGCTCCTCAGCTCTGAGGATAAAGCAATGAGCTCATCCAGCTCCCTCTCTGATTTCAGTGGGTCCACCATCATGCTGCCCCTTCTGAGCTTTGCCTAAAAAATACATCTGGTTCATTCAGAAAGAAGTTCATTCTGTTCATTCCAGCACTGAATGTGAAACAGATTATCTGCCTTTTTCTGTCACTTGGAAAGGAAGAACCTGGCCCAGATGTGCAGGATACAAATGCAAAGGGGAGACACAATTTGGGCAGAGTGACATAAGGGCACCATCAGCATCTGGCTGCCTCCTTTCACTCCTTGGAGGTGTTCAGGAGAGGGCTGGAAAGCACAAACGCTGGGGATTGGTTGAGTTTACACAGGGGCCAAACTGACTGCCCAGGACTCAGGGAAAAGGTAAGGCATGAAGGCAGCAGAAAGCACAGATGTTAGGAGTGATGTGCTGAGGCAGGAGGCATCTCTGAGGCAGGAGGCATCTCTCAGATCTGTGGGATCTGAGCTGGTGACAGCTACTTCTGACCTCCCCCTGTCCAGAGGTGCTCGACCCCAAACAACTGCAGAGTAGGAACAGAATAAACTTCTCCAAAGTCCAGAGGACCTCACCCTCCTGCTGATGTCAGGGGTGAGCAGCTGCAACAAGTAGGCAGCTGAGATCATCCACACCTCTCCTGAATTCAGACATCCTCGTCAGCAGTTTGGAAACGGCCCTTTCCCCTCCATTCCTCCATCACAGCAGACTGTTTGCTTTGATTATGTCAAAAAACCTGCCTCTAGGTCTTCCTGCTGTAAAAGCTCCACCCCTTTGCCTCCTCTCCTCAAGACATTTTCAATTTGCCCACAGTGGCTGGGACAGTCTGGTTCAGCACAGAGCATTCACCATCCACAAAGCCTTTCTGAAAATAGGGGGTCCTCACAGAGGGTCTGGGCACCTTTAGGGTGGGCAGTTCACTGCTCAGTGCTCACTTGGCTTTCTCTCCCTTGGTAAGTCCTGGATGAAGTGTCCCAGGGAATTTTCTCTTTTATTTGTACGTGGACACTTCCAGTATTTAGAGGGAACTTATAAAAAAAAGGGAGAGGGACATGAGTAGCTCCTCAGTATTTCTTTAGAATGACAACTTGTACTCCCCAAGGAGTCCTGGATTCAACTCATACAGACAAACATTAACAAAATTTATAATAAAATTTATAAAAGTAATAAAATTTAGCTCACTTTATCATCATTTAGGATTGCTGAAAAATGATGGGAAACACTGCTCCTTTTCATGACAAGGAGGGACAGAGAAAGGCACACTTCAAATACAGTTTTTTCCTCACCTAGTATCAGCTTCAAATTTAAGGAAGAAGAAAATCATAAACCCACACACTTTCCTAACTTCCACCAAACTTATTTCTATGTATGCACATGGGAACACATAGGAAGTCCTAACTCCCTCACCTCCTGATCTGACAATCAGAAACAAGTCCCTAAAACACAGGACCCTGCTGCTGCTGACCCATAGAGCACCATTATTGCTGCAGCTGGGGCTGAGGCACCACTCCCAGACAGGACAGCCCCCTGGGGTTAACCTGACAGTGCAAAGGGGATTTTACACAATTCTGCAAGGACAAAGTCTCCGTGGGATCTGGAGGGGGGAAAGGAACTCAGTGACACAAAGCAGGAGAGAGTTCACTCAACCAGACCATTTGCCTTCTGAGTCACTTCCAGGCTGCTGTTTTCTAGAAACACAGATCAGGTTTTTCTTTTGTTTCCTTGGCACTGTAGCACTGATGCAATTCTTCTCATGCTTGTCCTCAGCCAAGCTCCCTCACTTTCCCACCCCTCTCACTCTTCACACTGATCCAGGGGCATTTGGGCTCCCTGGTGCTGTTTCACCTGTGCTGAGAGAGAGCACAGGCTGCTAAAACCACCGCCAATTCCCTCTGCACCTTCCCCTTTTCTTGTCTGGTGCTTATTTTTCACACAAAACCCACCTGGAGGTGGATATAGCCACTTCTGCCCACCCTCTTAACTCCAGTAGTGTTTTTCTCAAAATGGATGTCTTTAGCTGGAGGAAGAACAGGCTTTAGTCTCACCTGTGTCCCCAAAATACAAAGCTACAGGCAAAGCTGCCTAAGCCTCACTTTTGGAGGGAGCACTTCAGCTAGGCCAGAAGTGTTTCAGAGCTCTCATTAAGACTGAGGGCTAGCAGAAAAAATGCCAAGAGACATCCTTGGCTTTAGCAAACTCAGCTGTGACAGGAGTTTGGGAATCCAGGGTGCAGAAGGCAGAGCAGTACTAACACTTCCTCAGGGAGATGCTGCTTTCCAGCCCAGCTGTTACCAGGCTCTGAGGGTGAAAACATCTAAGCTGCAATTGCTCATCCAAATTTCCAAGCCTTTGGGCCAAGCACTGCTACTTGAGATCACCAGTCCATGGAGAGACTCAGCAGGCTTAGCCTTTCTCTCTTCATCTGAAACCACGATCAGAAAGCAAAATCCCTGCAGCTTTCCCTGGGAATTTGCTTCCCATTACACCACTGACTTCTGAGACCTGATTTTCAGTGTGTCCCTCCATTCTCCCCTCAAACTAAGCTGCCTGTGAGCCAGGCAGTGTGGCTGAACTGCATTTGAAAAAGCCATGCACAAAGTGAGTGAAACATGCTGCCAAAAACCCACCCCACTTATGGGAAGCAAGAAGATTGTATTTCATTTTGGAGTTCACTCAGCTGAAACCCAAAGCTTCAGGCTGCCTGGAAAGCTCCCCCCTCTGCTCCAGCACTTTTTGGTGGTGACAATTAACAAATTCAGAATATTGATATGCTGTAACAAAGTAATCTCTAGCTTCACTCTCCTCGCAAGAAATTTGGTGCAGCAGTCTCTGCTCTCTGCATGCTCACACAGTTTCTCCCTCACAGTTTCTCCATGATCAGACCCTGGTGACTGCACTGTCAGCTGATGGCAATGAGTATTTGAAAGAATTTATTTGACACACACAAATCCAACAGCTCCTTGTAATTGCCATGAACTCCTTGTAACTGCATTCAAGTGGGGCAATGGAGAAATCTTTTTTCCTTTGGGAATTAAAATCAAAGCAAAACTTATGTCTGGAATAAGCTGAAGTGGTCTGCATCTATTCAGCAGCAATTCTCCTCTTCTGCATTGTTATTACTCCTACAAGCAAATGCATGCCCAGTTTGACTTGCTCACACAAGCAGAGGAGAGCTCAGTTTGAGACCTCTACTCCTGATTTGAAGCATCAGTACCTGAATTCACCAGTGACACATTCACACAGGGCAGGGTACACAAGTGAGATGTTCAGCTTTCCTCCTCTGGGAATATTGACTCCATCAAACCCTGCTCATTTACCTCTGTCCTATCCCTCCCCAGCCCTTCAGGGGAAATTACAAGAGTAACTACAACAACAACAACAAAACATTAGAAAGGGAAACAGATTAAAAGGTGGGTTTTTTTTGTTTGGGTTTTTTCTTTTTTTTTGTGGAGCACAAATATTTCTATTTTCAATTCTATTCAAAGTCCCAGGGCACTGAGGTTAGTTTTGTTTTCCTTGGTACCAGTGTTCACAAACCCTCCAGGAACACCCAGTGACGTAAATGAGGTCCTAAAAATGTAGTTTTGTTATTGGCAAGAAACTGCAAAGATGAACAGAGTGCAATCTCCAGAAATCGTGTGGTTTCTGTTGAGGGGAAATTGGTGAAATGCTGTTACACAAAATGAAAGCCAAATGAGGCAACAGCATCTGTGAAATGAGTATTAAAACTTGCTATCCTTGTTTAAAATGAAGCTCTTCACAAAGGCAAATGGATCAAGAGCTCTTTAAACCAAGCTATATCTATTTGTAGAGCATCTCTAAGCACCTACATCTAAGGGCATCTTCCTAGCAGAAGAATTTGATTTTCATTTCAGAGCTTTGTACCATTCAAACATGGTGAATTCTCACTAGTCCTGTTCAAGGTTAGAGATCAGAACTTTTAGTAAGGGGATAATCCAGTTATTAAGGCTACTAAGGCTTTAGCCTGCAATACAAGAGAATCCAGGTTTAATTCCCTGATCTTGCACGGGCTTCCCATGCCATGGAATTACTTACAATCATTTATGTCACTGAAGTAGTTGGATGCTGATTTTCCAGAGCTCTTAACATCATGGTTAGAAAGCACTCTTACAGTTCTAAATCAGACAGTTGGAGTGCATGTTTTGTTGGAGAAAAACAAAACAGCAATTAGAAGATGCTCAGTTAGTCATAATGCTGCATCTAAGAGAAATATTAGCATCAGATGCGTGTGCAAAAGAAAATCTACATATTTAGCAGCTAGAAAATCTACCATCTTTCTCAAAAAATCTAGGTTTACCACTTTGTGTTACACTAAGACCTAAAAATACTGTCCAAACATTATCAGTGCACTGAAAATTAAATACCTCAGCAGTGATAACATTTGCTATCATTCAAAAGAAATCAAAGTGTCTGTGGCTTCTATTTTAATCTAGTGCCCCAGACAATCTCTTGACAGGATGTTTCCTTCCTGTTACTAAAGCCAAGATGCTCTGAGGCTCCTTTAGAACTCAGTGTAAGAAGGATGGGTTTTTTTTAAGGAGCTCTTCCACTGAACAGCTCTTGGGCCCAAAAGCAGCTACTGGGAAGCTGCAGAAATTCAGCCTCTACCCAGTTATCACCAGTGCTGTGAAATAAGATGCAAAAATCATCATCCAGGGAGCAGAAACACTGAGGAACTGAAGGTCCAGTAAACATTTCAGTTGTCATTCCCACTAGTTAATCCCAAGACTCCTGGTGAATGCCCCAAATCTCAGCCTTTTTCCCCAGAGCAGACACAGTGTAGTGCTTCTCTTCAGCAGTGCAAGGTGCATTTCAGAGAGGCAGTTTTGATTTATTTGTTCATCACCAGCAACACATAAAACAACAGACAAGCAGAGGGGCTGGAGAGGAGACTTTTACAGGCAAGGAACCTGCAGTCACTGAGCTGACGGGGTTTTGGAGATGCTCAATGCTTTGTACTTAAATTCTCAGCTCCCTCCTCAATTCTGGCCCTCTTCCTCCAGTGCCCCTCATGTTGCTTGTCTGTTAACCACAGAAGGGACCTTAAGCTGTTAGAATTTGGACTCTGAACACAAACTAGAGCAGCCTGGGGTGACTGCAGCTTGCACTGGCTGTTACTGGGAAGCCCCATCAGAATGAGGAAAACACTCATTTCATCAAGAGGCTAAAACACAAATGATGTTTTATTACACCCTGAGATTCTTGTTATGACAAGCATCTACACGATCACATTTTACCTCCATCTCATAATTATGCAATATACCTGCAACAAATCCACTCCTCTAGTACTTGTCACTGCAGAAGAGGAATTAGTACTTAAGAGGTACTTAGGAGTCCCAGTTCAACCACATAAATGCTGCTCCAGAAGCTGCAATGAGTCTGAAGTTCATGTTTATATTTAAAATATGTAGCGAGTTATTTCCAAAACCCAAGAGGGCCTCCAGCCCCACAAACAATCAATTCTGAGCACATCTTCTGATTTCAAAGCTCCTCTTACTCCTCCAGGGGGGGATTTTACTGTCAAGTTTATTTCTGTGAAATTTATCAGATGTATTTTCAGCTATAGGAAGTAGTTGCTTGACTCACATACAACAGAAACCCTTCAGCAGAAAACTTCCAGATTTTTGCTACTAAAAACTCTCCTCTTTCCCTCAAATGGTCCCATCATTGACTACCCCATTCCTATGGGTCAGTGCTCCATGAGTTTCTATAAATTACTACTTTATCAATTATTTCTTAGATCCTCTATTACCATAATATTTACATTAAGAGTATCCATTCTTAAATGTATCTTTCTCCACAGTGTTTTCCTCAAGAAAAGGGAATACTCTGATCCTTCTCTTTCCAAAAGGTTCTTAGAGATATTTGGTGATGTGTAAAGGTCAGGAAGAAGTCAGTAGCAGAATAGCCAAGTTAGGTTCCCCAGTTTGTGGTTTAATATTCTTGTCATAGAATCACCTTCTGATTCCTTACAGAAAAGCCAGGCAGTTCCAGTTCATTAGGCTCACACACAGCCCAAAATCTCAAAAACTTAATTCCCATGTCACAGGCAAAGGTGGGGCACGGAACTCACGGAAAAAGTTAGGAATACATGGCAGGACAAGGACAGAGAGTCATCAGCAACAGCCCTCCTCAAACCTTTTGCTGCACAGCTCCGTTATTTTTCCTCCCAGACACACAAAAATCAAACCCCTGTCTTTGCACGCAGACAGGCAGCAACCCTGGGGAATGTTGGCATTACCAGAGAGGATTATCAGGAAGCCTTCACTTCTTGGCCATATGGCTGCTACTGATTAAACCCTGTGTTTACCTGCTGCTTCTGTTCTGGGAGACAACCACACACTGTAAATCATTAAGCAAGCAGGGGAATGCCCAGCCACACAGACAGGTTCACACTCTGCTTGCCAAGCTGGCTACTAAAACACATAAAGGCCATAACTGTGCAAACATATCTAAGTGTGGCAGGATGTTCTTTCTTGTTTACCCTCCAATCCAAGATAAGAGGAGGGTCAGGGTCAGGGTCTCACGTGATTTCTACATGCCAATACCCCGGCCCTGCTCTCTTTTGCTGGGATTAGGCTGGAGAAAGCCAGGACAAAGAGCAAAGAGCCAAAGGAACTCACAGCTTTGAGGATTGCCACTGCATCCTGCTGGAGCCACGTTGGGTAGACGACTTCATCGTTGAGGATGGCCTCGAAGAGGTCGTCCTCGTTCTCGGCCTCGAAGGGCGCGTGGCCGCACAGCATCTCGTACAGCAGCACTCCCATGGCCCACCAGTCCACATCAGGGCCATACAGCATCTCCTGCAGGATCTGCAGCACACACAGCAAACAAACACCAACCCTGAAGCTTCACATCGGAGCAGGGGAGGAAAGGAGGGATTGGGAACAGTAACACAGAAGCTCTCGCTAACAGTGCTCTCTGTCAGGCTGGGGGATGTCCAGGAGTATAAAGTGATCTCATTCTGGGAACCCCCAGATCAGCACAAAGGTACATCAGATGCTTTAAGCAAGGACTGAATTAGCTTGGCTGGGTCACTTGGGAAGCAAGCCCTTAGAATGATGCTGGGGCTGAGCTGCAGGAGAAGGGGCACTCCAGCAAAGCTGGCTGAGCAGCCACGTGTGTGAGCTGACATCACCTCCTCCTTGCCCTTGGGAAGAGAACACCTACCTGACCTGGAGAGGGGAAGCAGTGTGAGTGTGGGAGAATGGTGCAAACATCAACCACAGACAGAAATTCAATTGTGTTGAAGGATGTGAAGCCTTGTTGGAACACCTGGCAGCATCTGGAGGGCAGCTGTTCCTTAAAGAGGTGTTTATTAATTTTGTAGTGAGATTGGGGAAGGACAGGGAGTGTGAGGAGGTAGAAAAAGGAACTGTGCACCTAAGGAGAATTCAACCTCCTTTCAAATCAAGCTGGGACAGCATCTGTATGTGCCTCTCAAGATTTTTGCAGCTGTATTTCCATTTTTCACCTCCCATTTTCTAGAGAAAAATATGGACTTATTTTGGTGCATACAGCAGCCTGAAGATTTACTCATGCTTTACTCCACAAGGGGCTGATAATAGATCTAAGGAGGAAACCTTGAGCTCAGCAATCAAAATAAGGCAAAGCCAAAGACACTGGCAGTTCCAAAGCTCCACTTTTCACATGTTCCTGACCAAAGGAAGGTTTCCTGTACCTCTGGAGCGATGTAGTCTGGCGTGCCACAGAAGGTGGCTGTGGTGATGCCATCGTGAATGCCCTCTTTGCACATTCCAAAATCTGCCAGCTTGCAGTGCCCCTCGTAGTCCAGCAGCACGTTGTCCAGCTTCAAGTCCCTAAAATGAGAATCATCCAGAGTCACTGCATGCTTGGAGCAGCCCCACACAGGTCCAGCCACCATCCCAGGCCTCAGAAGCTCAACCTGCAACCTGGACAAACCCCATCATCATTAAAAAAAAATAAACAAAAGTCATGCAGGAGAGGTTTTCTTTTGCTTCATCTCTTACAAAAGGGAGGGAGGAAGAAGCATCATTGGGTCAATGGCATTTAATGCAGGCAAGTGCTGCAGGAGTTTGCCCACATGGGTTTCCAAACACACCACAAGCCTGGCTGGCAGGGCTCCTGCTCCTTTAGCTCTGGGACTCACTGGAGCAGAGGTTGCCAGAGCTGTCAGATTGTGTAAGGATGATGCAGCAAAATGCTGTGCATGGGCCACACTGAATCAGCAAAGCTGCACTGGAGCAGACACTGGAGCTGAGGAGCAGAGCAAGGCCTCTCTAGAATGGAAGCACCTTCCCTATTCTCTTGAGGTGAGATCAGTCCCAGATCTCCTTGTTATCAGCCTGACTGATAAACCTCACCTGGAGCATTATCCAAGCTGAGAAGAGAAGAAACTCTCTACTGACATCACACCACACAGGCTGGGGGAATCTTCAGGGAGCACAGGATGCCTCCATCATAAGGCAAAGTCTTAAAATCTTCCCAGCTGTATCAATTCCAGCAGTGCACCAATAAAAGCAGGGAACATTTCCCATAGCACTCACTGGAGTGGAGATCTCCTTGTCACTGTCACAAGAGACCTGCAACCCAACAAGCTGCAGGGGGACACATTTTCCAATCTGTCACCTCTAACAGCCTGGGAGCTCCTCATGGAAGAGCTGCCAGAATGACAGAGCCCTAACAAAGCTTATCAGCTTGCCTGACCTTGAGATGGCCCACAGGAACAGCCTGCAGCCAGAAGCACTGTCAGGAACATGACTGGAAAGCACGGGGTCATCTGCAGACTTAGGCAATGCCTGCCTAAAAATACACCAGCTCGTAGCACCTCTGCTCTGCAGCTGCCAGACAAGCTCCAGGCACCACTGCAGATGCAGGAGGGGAGCTCTGTGCAGCACAAACAGGTCACAGTTCATTTTTTGAACTGTCTCAGGTGTTGGCCCAAGAGCTGCCCAGAGCTGTCACAGCAGCACTGTGACAAAGCCACCTTCGAAGTCATTCTGATGCCCACATCAGGATCAAAAAACTAAATACATTTTAGGGTCTCAGAGTCCCTTCATGCTGGATCTTGATCCATTTTGCCCTTTGGTTGGATATCTATTTCCCTGTGAAGGGGGGAGCTGTAGGGAGGGTGGTAACAGAGGTGGTGACATCTCGGTATCAATATAAAAACCTATGGCTGAGCTGAAATATGAACCCAGCTTGATCCTGTTCATCCTCCATCTGTGATCCTAAAGTGAAAATCAGGGGGTTGATGGCTCTGTTGTGCACTGGCATTTCCACAGGCCACAGGACTCCAGTCAGCTCTCCCTCAGCTACACTGCTGCACTGGAAAGATCAAGGACACATTGTGTAAGACAATCAGAGCCACATCCTCTCCTAAAGAGATAAGGAAAAGTATTCTTAGCCTCTTGAATGGATGGGAAAGAGGATAGAAGTTCAGAAATTTGCCCATGACCCCTAAAGACGAGGCTGAACACCAGCTTCCTGAATTCCAGCTCAGATCTTAATCACAAGATCACACATCCTCTCTCTTCAACTTTAAGATGGCTTGGCAATGCAAGCCAGGAAAAAGCCTTCTGCAACTCTGCTGCCCTTCCCAGCAGGCCCACGAGCTACCCAGTGGCCAGTGAAATCTGGGTGCCAAGGACAGTGCCTGTGCCTGTCTCACGCTGCAGTGTTTGCTCTGGGCAGGATGCTCAGCAGGAGACACTTATTTTTTCCCTTCTGAGAATCACAAATGATGGCTGAGGCATGTGGGCAAAGGCTTGTCCTGGAAAGGCTTTAGGTGAGCACAGGGAGAGGTTTGTGTGTGGGTGCCCATGACAGCCCATCTTCAGCAGCAGTTCACAGCCAAAGCTCCTGTTCCTCTTCCCCGTGGTTCCTGGCAGGGCAAGGAAGCCCTCCAAGCATGAAGGCAGGCCTTGTTTTCAGGAATCTGCCATGATGTGGCTGAAATGCACAGTTTATTCTTGGCTTGGGTTTAAATGCAGCAAACACCTTCTTGATCCTGGGCAGTGCTGACTGTTGCAGTGTGGCCCTAAAGATAAAGCTGGAAGGGGAATTTTGGTGAACTCGCTTGGAGATCACCCTAGCAAACCTCCTCCCGTTCCCTGAAACATCCATCATGTCCTGGAATGCCTTGGGAATACCTCAGAATCCACCATCCTTACATCTAAGCCAGCAGAAGCACAGTCACGAACATGGAAGAGCAGAGGCACGAGACAGCTACGGGGCTGGGCCAGCTCTGCTGACCACGTCACCAGGGCACACTGCCACTTCCCAGCCTCTGCCCCACAGGATGTGCTGCAGAGCTCCCAAATCCCTGGTAGCTGCACAGGGCACCATGCTCACCCCAGCTCTGAGATGGCAGCAGTCTGGCAGGTGCGAGCGTGCTGCGCTGGCTGCATCCTCCCAGAGAGCCTCCATCTCTGTAATTGCCATTCCATTTAAACTGCCTGCCTCTCGCTGGGTCAGCATAGCTTTAACCACACGAGGCAAAGCTCCAGCCCTTGGCTTCTCCACACTGCACGTTAAACCCATTAACAGTGTCTGTTGTCTCCTCCTGACTTCAGTCCAGCAGTGTGAAACCCAACACTTGCATTTTCTATTTTCACATAACCTGTAATGTGACGTTACTCTGGCTCTCACTTGCTCAGGCCCTTGGCTACGTGCAGATCATTTCAGAAGAGGACCTCCCATGACCACGGGGCTGCTGATTCTCTTTGCTTGGCAAAATGACAGGAGATCATCCTGCACTTCCCTCTCAGAGCAGGTCTCATGGGCCAGCACAGTGGCAGCCCCAGCCCCTGGCTCCTCTGGAGCCTGCTCTCTCTGGCTGCCCCATAAGATAATTCCCTGGGAAAGCTGTGGTTTGAGCATTTGTCCCAAGCCATCCCAGCAGTTGTGAGCTCTGAACTCACTGCTTGATGCTCACAGGTCTCCCCAGGCACTGAACCCCATAAGCCACATGAGAGGAAAAACACTGACAGTTCTCTGAGATTTACAAGGAGCTCTTCATTTTCGCAGCAAGGATTCCGGGAAGCTGATGAAACTGGAAGCCATCCAGCTCAGAAAGGCCAAATCTACCTCATTTCCTTAATACTTGCATTTTCCATTCAATATTTTTAGCAGTTCCATGAAGCAGTAACGGCAGCGAGGTTTTCTGAGGCTGCGTTTCTAAGGTACAGCTGAGGTTCTGCCTCTCACTGGCAAACCTGCCCTGGAAAACAGGCTTCATCCTGACTCAGAAAAAGCTGTCTTTGTCCTCACCCTCAGCTATGGCACACTGGCTTAATGGCCTTGTTTAGTCTAGACCCAGAAGAAACGGCAAAATGAGCTGCTTCAGTGTCACTCATTGGGAGAGGTGTTCTTTGCACATCTGCTGCATTCGTAAAAATACCAAAATTACCATTGCAGATGATCTGGTCCTTTTCCAAAGCATCTGTCAAATGCAGTTTCCCTGCAGTGGGGAGTTTTGCCAGGGAATGTGTGTTATACACGTACCTGCCACTCGCTCTGCTCTGACCATCTCACTCCTGATGTAGAAACTGTATTTGAAAGGATGAAGTTTGGTGGATTTTTCCCTTATTTTGGTTTCATCACCCTGTTGTGGTAAGGGCTGTACATGCAGAAAAGATCCAGAGGAGTAAGGGTGGCAGACACTGGCTTCCTGCCTCTCCTGAAGGTTATCCCAGGTTTGCTAATCTCAGAGGTCCAGTTTAAAGCTCGTTAAAGTCTGGTGTTCCCACCTCAATGCAAATCACTCAGTCGTGAAAGCTGTGGGTGCCAGCCACAAAGGTAAATGTGGCTAACATAAAACTCCAGCCAAATGGTTTTCAAAAAATACACAATGAAAAACAAAATCTCCAAAGCTGAAATTAGCTAAATGAGTAACTTTGGCTTTTCTGAAAGGGAAAACTTTCCCTTTAGACACTCCTTGGAAACGCTTTTAGGTGAGCAAATGTGCATTCATGTCCCTTTGCAAGCAGGGATGAGATTTTAATTTTTCCCCACCTCTTCTGCTGAAGTCATTTTACTTCACAAAAATACTGCAATCTCCATCACAATGCAGAAAAATGCATTTTTATTGCCTGCTCTGGTAGCCGAAGTAATACACATTTCCAACACCTGCTCCAAAAATATTGTAATTTTTTTTTTTAATGAAACAGCTTCAGCAGAGGAGAATGAAAGATGTACAACCTGCAGAATAGCAGTTGGTAAGATAGTTAAGGAAAAGGCAGTAGTTTTCAAATTGAAGGCTTTGTTCCAAACACAGTGGACTACAGATTTAAACCCATACTTTGATTAAATAAGGAGAACAGATGGAGGTCTCAGTTTTATGTAAAGCCCTAAATACTCATGTGAAGCTGATAATGTTTCCCATTTTCCTTTGTATTCATAAGGAACATCCAAACTAAAATACTTAATTTCACCTAAAACTAATGCTCTCTTGACTTGTTAAAAAAAATAATTGCTTTTTTAAAGCCTTAACATTTATTTTGGGCCCACAAAATTATTTTCTATCTTTCTTTCCATACTAAATTTTGGAGACTCAGTTAGGAAACTCAAAGAAATTAATTATTTTCATCAATTTATTCCCACTAGCTTTGGACTAGAGATCTCCACAGTTTGTCCCCAAGATTTTATACCATTTTGGGAATTAAGGCCGTTTCTGCTCTAAGTCTTGGGTTGTAGACAACTTGCTTATAAAGTCCTTCACAGAAAATGGTCCACATCTCTCACATTTTCTAATAACAACCAAACATTATTTATTTCTATGATCAAGTAAGGTTTTATTACTAGAAACTCATGCTCTCACAGCTCCAAGGAAGAGTTAAGCATGTCCTGGGCAGCAGTAAACACAGGCTGAAGCTGACACCTGCAACATATTTTACCTGAGCTAAGACATAAAAACCCAGGCTAAGCTGCTGGTATTTGCTTAGGCACATCTTTAGGGCAGGAGGAAACACTGAAATCACAAATGAAACACCAGGTTGCTGGTCTTTGATAAAGGGAGCCACAAAGCAGAGATCAGAAAAGGATCAAGCTGCACCGAGCTGGAGAAAAACAGCTGAAATCCTGAGTTTTGCTGTCAAATAAAAGAAGGTAGGACACTGTTGTTACCCAGCACATAATCAGTGTGTAGGCACCTACACACACCACTGTGTGGGCACTGCAGGCTGGGATGGAAAGTGCTGCTTTACACACCTGCAGCTTCCCAGCACAATCCCTACAACCCCATGGGATTCAGTCTGTGCATCCCATCCTCCCCAGTACTGCATCGAGTAATGTCAAAATACACAGGGACTGCAAAATGTAACTTCAACTCGTTGTTTCCTAGGAAAACATTCCTTTGGGTAAAGAAAACGTTTCTTTTGGTTTCCAAACAACCCCTGAGGTGAAACCCACCCAGACCACTGTCAGCCACACAGACAGCGTGGCTGCAGCAAACTGCAACCTGCAGTGCAGCCTAACAGGACAGAAATGAAGGGAAGATCTCTCCAGATATTTGTAATTTGAAATTACCAGAAAGTAGGAATGAAACACAGCAAGTGCCTTTCTACACTGGCCTAACAGCCAGAAGTTGTTTTCCAAAGCTGACCAGACCTAAGTGTTTAGGGACTGTAAATACAGCCACCACGGCTCCAGGCTGACCTTCTCACTTCTCACAAACAAAGCAATAGCAGAAATGTGATATAATGATTCAAGGATCCAACTCAGATTCAGGGTAAGTGGTACAGGAAGTGAAACTGCACTGAAAATCCACACTCATTGCTGGGCCAATTACCAGGAGACAGCTGCCTGTCCTTGCTGGCCAGCGGAGCCAGAGGAGGCTCGTGGGAAAGGTCCATCCTACAGGACCTCAGCAGGTGAGCAGTGCTCCAGCCAGGAGCCCAGCACCATTCCTGGGGCTGTTACAGCCTCATCCCACCACAGCACAACCTGCAGACTCCACAGACAGCTGGGGAGGGCAATGTGGCAGAACACAAGAGCCTCCTGCTTTGTCTCTGCTTCACCCAACCTGCCCTGCTGGCACAGAGAGCACAGACCTTTGGGAATGCTCTGCACCCATGCATTAGGATAAAGGTGTGATGGATTAGGGATACTCAGCCTCCAAAGCAGGCTCCACCTCTCTTGCAACACAAGATGTTACAGAGTGATGCAATATGGACTCAAGTCTGGGGTCAGACACAGCACTGGAACATTCTGAAAACTCTCACCACAGCACATGGCCGAGCACTGCCTGAGGGCAGGGTCAGGAGTGTGTGAATCAGCCCAAGACAGATCCTCACACCTGCATCTGCGCTCTTGAGGATGTCCAAAAGCACTGGGTATCAGTCTTGCACACTCACAGGGTCTGAGTCTTGCTCTGTTGCTTGGGCTTCAGACTAAGCAGACTGGCAAGCACTGCATCCAGAAGTGCTCTGTTATTATTATTTTAAAGTCAAGCAGCCCTTCAAGCACAAGGACATGTTTCTGCAAGCAATCTGCCTGCATTAAGGCAGCACCATGGGGTTTTTGGCAGAGATGGGCTGGCACCCAGGGCTGCTGGCTGTCCATCTGCCTGACCCCTTCCTGCCTGCAAGGGCTCCCTGGAAGCAGCTCCCAGGCCCACATCAGAGCACTGGCCCTCTCCTGCTCAACCCTGGGCTGCTGCTCTGCAGACAAAGCACTGCCCAAGGCACTGACTTCTCTTACAGCACAGGAGATGGCATCACCCAGCATCCAAGACCTCTCTGGTGGTTTAAAGCACCAGCACTCCCACCTCCCCTCCCTCTGGGCACTTCAGAAGGGCGCCTGTGGAAGCTTAACACAATTACTCACAGGATTTCATTGCTGCTGAGATGAGCAGACGTGATTCATCCTCCAGTTAAGACAAGAGTGGTAGGCTCAAGTATAAAGGCAGAGACTAAAAACCCTGGGCATACCACAAGAGATAATCACAGAGCTTCACCCATCCTAGTGGTACAGATCCAATGGGACCTCATGGGTGCCCTGAGTCCCTCTGAGGTCAGGCACACCTACAGGCTTCCCCTTTATTACACCCACAGCAGCTGTAAAAGGGCTGGTGACAGCGTCCAAAGGCAGCTTTACAAGGGCAAAAAGACACGGGGGAACATGTGAAATGGGGCAGCCACGAGCCAGAGCCATTACTGGTGAAGCACAGGCATGCTGGAGGTTGCCATACTGGAGTAACCCCAAAGATGACACAATCTCTGTAATATATTTATACATCCAAAGTGGTGTGCGTGCATTTTCCACAGATACTTATATATAAAATCATCTGTGTGTTAATTTGCTGCACTTTTATGTGGGACTCTAATCAGGAAAGAGGAGCTGCACTTGGAAGCGTTTCCCTGAATCCCAGAGCAACTGTGCTCCCATTTACTGCAGGAAGGGGAGAGGTGGACCCAAAAAGGCTTCGTGTCCAGCTTTTGGTATGGACACCACGTGTTCCCTCTCTGGATGAGCTGCCAGCCTAGTCCTGTGATAGACTCCTCAGTCCCACTGGGCAGCAACCCTGGAATTTGCTGGCCCTGAAACATTGCTTGCTGAGCTGCTCCCAACAGAGCTCCTATTTTACCCTTGCCAGAAAAAGAGGGAAAAAGGAGAGGGAAAAAAAAAAAAAAAAGGAGAAAAAAATCCCAACCACAATGCTTCTTTTTGTGCATCCCATTGCCTGAAGTCTTCAGAGCAGGCACACAACAGACTCAGGACTCAAATGCAGGAAGAAGAATCAGGAGGACTGATGGAGCTAGGAGAGGTTAAAAAGCACAAGCCTGTTGTGTCACTTTGACAAAAATAGATCAATGTTGATTCAAAGCCTGATATGGAAATTAAAATGAAATCAGGTTTGTGCCCGCAGCACAGCACGGTCTCAATGCTGCAACATGGAGTGAGAGTTATCCAGGATTAGTCATCACCAGCTGCCCACAGCCCACCAGAGGGCTGCTGAAGGCCCTGTCCCAGCTCCAAGCTGTCCTGGTGGCATCAAGGTTGGCCTGTGCTGCTGAAAAGGCTCCTCTTTCTCCCAGCACAGGTCCCCATTTCAGCTCTGTGTGTCACTAAGCCTGCCCTGGGGGAATGGGCCAGCAGCCCACACCAGAGTGACTCTCCTGCTCATCCCACAGCTGCCATGGAATCCACCCTCCCCACACCCAAGTCTTAGGAGGAATACTTCACTCCTAGAAATATCCAAGAAAATGAAAATAAAGGTGTCCCTCTCCATCAGGATGATGTGTGCAGACTGCCTCTGGCACTGGCTTGGGCAGCAAAGCAACCTGTGCTGGTGCAGGGCTCTGTGGGAAGGACAATTCTGCCTGGAACCTGAAAATCTGGTCAGGCAGACTTCTCCACATTCATCTGATACAGGTAAGGCTCACGGTACTCTGAGCCTGACTCTAAATCCAGGGAAATTGGTGAAAAAACCCCTCAACTCCTGTCAAGTTCACTCAATTTTGAAATAGTCCCTGAGGAAAACAAAACAAAACAAACCCCCAAAAACTTAACCTTATTAAGGCTCTGAATTACAGATCCAAATTTATAAAGCTAAGGCTATAGGTGCTAATCTCCTTTCTATAATGGAATAAACAAAGCTGAAGGCAGAAGTGCTGTATTTTTAGACAGGAGTTTTAAAAGCACTTTGCTTTGGCCTGTAGATTTCCACTGCCAAACTTACTATTTACTTTTGAGGGAGCATCCGTGGTGGCCCAGCATGGCTGCTTTTGAAAATCTCACCATCTGCACTGAATTTTTATGCACAGAGCAAAAGAACAGTCTCCCTGCTAGTGACACATTGTGGGCACAAAAAACACATTCATCCCACTGCTGCACAGGAGGGGGTTCTGCCTGGTTCCCCTTGGAATAAATGAATGAATTTCCTAGGAAATGCTGTCTTGAGAGCTGTTTCTTAAAAAAAACACAAACTGACACTGTCACTGATATAACTGACTCTTTTTTTCCTAAGACTCCAGGGAACCTTTGGGCAAACACAGTGCTTTTCTGACTGCTCTGATCTCTCTGCTTTTGACCACAACAATCACTTAAATATAAAATGGAAGAGGCTTTTGTAGGAGCCTAGAAGATGGGTCATTATCCCAAGATTTTGTTTCTCATTTCACGTGAATTAGTGTTGTTATTCACCCATTTCAGGTGATTCACCCAGAGCTGTGTGAAGCCCAAGGATCCTGGATAAGCCAGGTGGAATTCCTGGCTGGGCACGCTGAGCTCTCTGCAGTCCCACTCTGACTCCTCCCAGGCTGCCTGCATGCAGGAACCACTGTCACTGACCTCTGTGCCAGGCCAGCAGGGACAGCCCAGATGCCATGTGTCACCCCAAATGCCACACAGCATCAAACAGACCCCAAACTGCCCCTCGACAATGCTGGCTGGTGTTACCCCCCACGTCACATCAACCCTCGAGTCTCATTGTTCCGGGCTCCCTCTTCAGCTGGCACAGGGGAACAGATGCTTTGCCAAGCCACTTCAGGTTCTCTGTTACTGACTCACCAGCTGACAAGGCTACCAAAGTTCCCCAGTCAGGTGCCTTAGGTTGGGGATTGCCAGTAAAGCAGCAGTAACTCCGAGCAGGAGTCAAGAGATGCTCACCTGACCTGGCTACCAGGCACAAGGAGCTGCCAACTGCCTTGTTCCTGTCATGTATGAAACAAATGAACCACAAAATTTAATAAGCACTGTCTCCACTGACCCCATCAAGAAAAAAGAAATAGAAATGGGACGTGAATCAGGAAAGTCTGTCCTTATACTGCTCAGCCCTTGAATTTTTAGCACATTCACACATTAAATCCCTGCAAGTCCCTTTGGCCTCTGCAATGTGTGACCATGGAGAAGGATACCCAGGATACTGTGTGTCTATCTGGAAAGATGCCTCCCGGCATATTCAAATTTCACTATTTTAGCTGTGGAAGATCTGTAGCCATCAGGTCCCTCTTGCTTACATAGGCTCCAACTGTATGTCTTGCTTATAAATCCTTTTGGTCAGGAAGAAGACACCACAAACCCTCACTGAAACTTATTTCTGGTCTAGGGAGACAAGAAACATGAGGCAAAAACCTTGGTGCCTCTTGCTAAGGCACCACATCAGATCAAAGCTCAGAATTACAGATTTTCTACCTAGACCTCCCACATCCACAGGCCAGAATTGCACAATACATATTTTCTATCACAATACAAAAGTTATTCAACTTGAAGGCAAGGTGATTTTCAAAAAAACTCCTTGTCTGTGCTAATTAAAGTTATACCCAGGTGACATCTAAACTACATTGTTTTTTAGCTCATGTCCTCATCAAGGTTTAGCACTCTCCACCTACAAGGCTGTATTTTTATTTTGTGGCAGGAAAGCAGTTCTTAATGTTATTGACAATTCCAGTGGGTTCAGCCATCAAGTACTTCAAACTCATCTCCACAGTCAAGTACTGCTGCTCTCAGACTGGACTGCTGCTCTCAGATACTCTCCCATGAGTAAATAATTGATTGAGGACTAATGGAAAACCATGGAGGCTCAGGGAAAGCAGAATGACTGTACTGTCCTGAGAAAAAGGCATAAAAAGGGCATTATTTTAATACCAACATGCTGAAGTGCATCACCCACAATAGACACATTAAAGCTAATGAACTCCTGGAACTTTTCTAGATGGATTTGCAGACATGGAGCAATAGATGGCCCTTGTCCTCATTGCACTTTGGGGACAACAATTGTAAATTTACCTGTCCTCCATCTCTGTTCTCAAACAGACTCCACAATGCTTTACTTCACAAACAGTTTGCAAACTATTCCATGTTTTTGCATGAGGAATGATTCCATAGTGCCTGCAATGATCCCATGGCTGAGAGAGCACAGGACACTGTTTGGGGGTGGTGCTGTGGGTGCTGCAGTGTGCTTTGTCCTGGGCTGCCAACAGGAAAGCAACCACACCATGACACAGCAGCTGCTTTCCCATCAAGGTTACCTCCAAGAGCATTTGGAATCAGTTTTTAAACACTACCTCACTTCACTTCCCACCTCTCATTGTCCCTGTGGTGACTTGGGAAGCACCAGAGCAATACAAACACAAACCCACCCTGCTTCCTCTCCAGCCAATCCCTTAATTCTGCGCTGAAGGTTTTGAATCCCTGGGTTTCCCTTGCACACACCTGGATCTCCACTGCCATCCCACCCACCTGGAACCCAACCCTTTGAGCATTTGGTTTGCTGCCCCCACCCCAAGCGCTTGCCAGCACTCCTGGCACCCCCAGCAACCATCACCATGGCTGGAATGACTCAAAACAAGAGAACACCCAACAAGATGACAAAGTTTATCAACAGCCTCTCATCCCTCCACAGCAACCAAGGCAGCTTTGCCCAGACACAGAGCAGGAGCAGCTGACAGCCAGAGGGATGCTCGGATGCAGCAGGCTCTGCCCCAGAGCTGATCCAAACTGCAGGGATCAGGCAGAAACACTTCACCCACACATCCCCAGATGAGCCTGCCTGGCAGATTCCTTTGCCAAGAGTTTCTCCAGCAGCACCTTCATACCACAGGAGTCAGAGCTGCGGCGCTGGTGACACATGACTCAAACACGCAGCGAACCGCTCTTAATCCCAGCAGCCCGGCCAGCAGAGCTCCCCTCTGTCCTCAGCTGCCCTTGTCTGGGCAGCTGCAGCTTTTCCTGGCACCTGAGTAGAAACCCTGTGGCTTTTACCTCGTGTGCATGAGGTAAAACATGGATTTGGGCTTAGAGCCTCCCTGCATCTTGAAAGAGAAGTGTTCGAGTTCAGCACTGTCCAGCTGCTAAGGCGGCATCGGGGCTGCTTTTCGGAACCTAGAGACAGCAAGAGCCCTTTTTCTGGTGATTTAAGTCTGCTCCTCCAGCAGCACAGCCACAGTGCTCTCCAACTGTACTTGCCCTTTCATACTCTGTCCCTTCTGTGCTTTTTAGGGCAGTGAGGGTGCTGCACGCCTGGCAGGGAGCTTCCCCACACCCTGCAAAAACCTCACAGGCAAGAGGAAGGCCCTGTGTGTGGCACAGCTGCAGGCTCTGCCCTGGGCAGAGGACGGCACTTCAGGTTACTCATGTTACAAGCATTTACAGGGATGGAGACATTTCCCGGGTGGCTCTGGCCAAGCTCCCCCCACAGCTCTGTGTGGTGCTACACAGGACTTCAGGGAATCGTAGAAGAGAATCACAGAACGGTTGTGGTTAGAAGGGAGCCTAAAGATTATCTCATTCCAACCCAGCTGCCGTGGGCAGGGACACCTTTCCCTAGAGCAGGCTGCTCCCAGTCCCCTCCATCCAGCCTGGTCTTGAAAACTCTCAGGGATGGGGCATCCACAGCTCCTCTGGGCAGCATTTTCAGGTGGCAGTCTCAGTGCCTTCAGCCAGCCCTTCTCTTCCTTATCACACACGGAATTTTGCCAAACCCTGCTCATATCACACTCCACTGTCCCCTAGCATGGGCTGAGCCACTCCTAGGATCCAGCTGAGCCGTTCCTAGGATCAAATACCACTCAAATGAGAGAGACTGGAAAAGTCTCCCCCTGCCTCCACAGAGTCCTACACAGTTTGTTGTTGGTATAAACCACAAGTCACTTCATGACTTTCTGGCACCCACAACCAGCATCATCAGCCAGCGAGTGGGACGGGCTGTGCACGCATGAGAGCAAAACCACAGAGGGGTTAACCCTGCAGTGGGCTGACAGAAACCCCGTGGTACTGAGAGCTCCCAGAGCAGCCATAGGCTGTGACTCACTGGGAGAGGCTGCACTAAAATAGGACTTTCAGCAAGGCCCACAGGAATTTCTGCAGGGAGATTCTTCCCCCAGAGACAGGCAAGGGAACTCACCTCACCTTTCCCATCAGGGAGCAGATCCAATGACTGCTCTGCCAGAAGAGGAATTCACTATTGTCCAGCTGGTTGTTTCCAGTCTGGCTAAAAATGGGATCACAGGAGACTAATTGCTTCACTGGAGGAAAAAAAAAGAACCAGTCTGGAGTGACAGAATTATTTTGTAGACTGTTGTTGTTTGGGTTTGTTGCCATCCTGGCTTAACGAGCATTAATGACTTCAGATGGGGGGAGGAAAGCCATTAGGGAGAACATGATCCACACA
This sequence comes from Pycnonotus jocosus, assembly GCA_013400435.1. Classification (NCBI taxonomy): domain Eukaryota; kingdom Metazoa; phylum Chordata; class Aves; order Passeriformes; family Pycnonotidae; genus Pycnonotus; species Pycnonotus jocosus. The sequence goes on along the minus strand of VWYP01002240.1, from coordinate 149,174 downwards.
GATACCTCTGGCCCAGCACACACTTTTGTCCCAGCCAACTTCTACAACCCTGATGGCATCTCTCCCTCCTCCAGCCCTTCAGAATGCAGGAAGGTGGCTGAGAGCAAAGGGAAATGTTAATTTTCCCCTTTTAATCGGCCTGACTGGAAGTGCCAGCCTCCCCGCAGCTCAAATACTTGAGCATGTTAGCTATGCTCGGCAGCACCTCCAGAAAAACTGCTGTCCCTCCTCAGTGGCAGGAAAACAAAGGGAAAATGTCTCCGAGGAGTGGATGCTCCTGGCAGAAAGCAGCAAAGCCCAGAGTCTGTGAAATGAAGTTTGTTTGGTTTGTTTGAGGAAGCCACGCTGAATCTTCTGAGACTCATTCTGGTGTCTGGAGAGACAGAATGAAACCCAAAGCCAAGACAGGTAATTAATGTTGAGATTCCTCCTTACATAACAGTGCTGGGACAGACACTGACTTGGCCAGCGCTGTGCATGGCTCTGCCAGCACAGCCCAAAGACAGCCAGGGAGCAATCAGTGCCTGTGCTACACCCAGAGGCTCCAGGCACACTTACATGCTGTGGGATTCAGGGAAATAGGGACTGGATGGGAATGATGTGCTTATTTCTATAACCCAACTCTACTGAAGGACAGTTCTTTTAACTGCATCCCCCAGGGAACAGAACAACCTGAACAACCCCAACCACAGCCAGGTCCCAAGGAAGACACAGGCAGAGCAGAGACTTGGAAATATCAGGAGCTTCCCTGGAGAAGAGGTGAATTTCAGCATGAGGCTGGTTGTAAGAAAGTGAAAAGAAAGTAGGGAAGGCTCTCAGGCAGTCAAACAGTGACTTCAATTACCCTGTCCTAGACATGGACAGAACATGAGATACCCAGTGCTCCATGGCACATTTAACTCATGCACAGGCAACAGCCAGACCTCCAAAGACCATCCTCTCTCTTCCACGTGTCCCCAGTGCACTGTCAGCTTACTGGCAATATTTGGCATTTGCTGCCTTGCTTCCTGGCCAGCAGGGATCCAGAGATGCCACAGGCTGATGCTGCTGGGAAGCAGCATCCAACAGTTCTGGCAGGAACTTCTCCTGACTGTCCTGTGGCTTGGGAAAACCATCAGTCCTGAAGGACCCCAAGGCAGCTCTGAGTGGAGATGATGAGAGGCAGTAAATAGGGCAGGCTGCAAGACAGTTTCCCATTAATTTTATCACACAAATAGCTGTCCTTCCCCCAGGGCTACCCCTGTCAGGGCAGTCACCAGTTTGCGTGAGCAGGGCAATTTCCCAAGATCAAAAGAGTGTAGGGGGATCTGTGACATAGAGACTTTCCATGCATGAATCCAACTTCAGCCCACTCAAGCCACAGACAACCTGTGGCTTTAGGGGTTTGAAAGCTGGTTTCCCTTTGCTCTGGCTCATTTCCAAAACCTCATGGGTTCCAAGAAGCAGCACAGTTTAGTATTGCCTTTTTTGAAAGCAGACAGGGAACTATGTTTCAAGTGGCTCAGTCACTGATAAAAGATATTTATTTAACAGATATGGTGCCACAAAGGCTTATTTGGGCATTTTCTCTTTGTGTGAGGATAGCAGAAAAAAACACCAATTCGGGTGGGAGTTCCACCAGTCCCACCTCAAACCTACCAGCAGCAGATCAGCTGCCATCCATGGGCTGCCCCAACCTCAAAATTAACTCTGCAGTGCTAGGCAGGAGCTGACTGCCTGAACCTCCCCTGGCTTGCTGCATCTCAAGCAGCACAAGGGACACTGCTGAGAGCTGTCATCCTCCTGTGGGGGCTGGCCCTGGCCCCAAAGAGGCCCCAGCAGGAGCAGGACTGGCAGCCCAGCTCTGACTCCACGCTCTGTGCTGCTGCAAGGGTGGAGTGGCAGGGCAGTGCTGCCTCCTGACCTTCCTAGTGAGTGGACTATCTCTTTGGGAGCTGGGCCAGCTGGCAGAGCCACAGCTTCTCCTTGGCTTTCTCATTTATCAAAGCTGGACAGAGCAGCAAGAAGCAGGAGACAGCTGCCAAGGTTTTTGCTCCCTCTGTGCTCAACAGGATCTGAAGGTAGAAATTCTGGCTTGTTTGGGCACCAGGTTTCAAGCTACTGCTCAAAATATATGAAAAATTATATGAGTAATACTGGAATCAGAAGCTCCAGCTAGGAAAAATGGTTATAAAGTAAAAGAAGCAAAAAAAGAGAAGGTGCAGGAAATGTCAAAGGTTACATTAAGTTGATAAGATTGTGTCAAAATCTCCAAAGCATAGATAAGCATACAATTCCTCAACTTATGGTTAAAGGATACTGACAAACAGAAATACAAAGCACACTAGTTCAGCTTTTAGGCACGAGCCAACAAGGACATGGGACCCTGCTACGTTTTCATGCCCAGGTAAATGTCAAAAGGAACGTAACAAGATCCAGAGAAGGGAGGAGAAAACCCAAAGCCTGCTTGCTAAATGTCACACACCAGCTCAGACTCTTAGCATAAGTGCCACAGAGTCTGGACACTGAGACACAGGGCAGCCTCACTACCACAGCCCACTGGAATGTCCTTGGAGAGTGTGAAGGGAGCACTTCCTACTGCCCCTGCTGCCACACAGGTTTGCACATGGCATAATGTCCCCCTTGCACAGCTGACCCTGTTTTTACCAGTTTACCCCCTCCTCCATTCCCCTTCCTTTTCCAGTACAACAACGGAAGATGGCATGACCCACTCAGGCCAGGCACAATGATAAAAATGCTTCAGATCAGAAATGCTTCAGATGTGGATAAAAATGCTTCAGATCAGAAATGCTTCAGATGTGGATGCACACATCCTATTGGATAGACTTAGCCGTGGCAGTATGCCTGGATCAGGGATTTAGCTAGTAAATAACCTCTCCCACTTGGAAGTGATTTTCTTGATTCATGAGCACTCTCCTGCCATGCTGCCGAGAGATTTGTGAAAGCAGCTCTGGATGTTAATAATAAATTGTGCTTGTGAAACTTTAATTGATTCGGAAGGAATCAGCTCAGAGCGTGGAGGATCTCCGTGGTTTTGAATGTATCTTTTGTACAATAGACTTTTGTGCACAGTTGAGACTTGAAGGCTTGCTCCCCTTCCCATTGTTGTCAGCTGGAATGCTGCCACTGCTTCAGTGGAGTAATAACCAGGTAATACAATTCCAAGATTAAATTGTGCCCTCAGGTACAGCCGCATAAAAGAGGAGGTTCTCCATCCCATTAACAGCAAAGGTGCCGTGACTCAGAGGCCAGATGATGAACAATGCTTTCCCCTTGCTCCATGAGAATAGGCCCCATAAACAGCAGCCTGGCCTGCACCAGCAGCTAAGGACAAGCCCCAGCACCAGTTCAGCTGGCACAGAGGGCAGAAACAAAGCTGTGCCCACTATCCTGCCCAGGGTACCACTGGCAGAAGAGGGAATGCCCTCCCACAGGAATTCTGAATTGTGAAACATTTATTACTGCAGCACTACCCTGTCACAGTTGAAATTTTCCACTGTGTTGTTATTTTAAATTTATATCTGTATCACTACAGGCAGCTCTGAATTAGAATCTACAGACAAGGTATCACAGTGATGCACCACTGATATTAAAAGTTGCTGGATGGCTTTACAAAATTCCTCTGCTTGCATAAAAGCACAGTAACCCACCTGCTCCCTGGCATAAAGAACAAGATCTAAACATTGGGATTATTGACCAAGGAGACATCAGGTGCCAGTCTTGCTGCAGCTAAAAGAGTCAAATTCCCCCTGGATAACTACAGCTGTTCCTGCAGGCCAAATATTTCAACAGAGTCTCTCATTGTGTCCCTCACAAATACAGCATCTTCACTCACTGCAACATGTTGTCACACAAGAAATCCTCCATTTCAGCAAGTCAGAGGAGCAGATGCAACAGCGTTTTGTCAGCATAATCCTTCTTTCAAGAAGTTGCACAAAACATTTATTAAGGTTGACAGAGAGACCTTTTCCCCAGCTATATATATCAGCCTCCCTAGTGCCAACCCAGGGCTCATGTTCTCTGAGAGTGACACTGAAAGCTTCCTCATTTTGAGATGGGTACAAAGATCAATAAAATTGCTGGATTAACGCTGGGCACTTCTGGAGGTCTCAGAGGAAATGTTTTCAAAATTCGTGAAATCATATTACCTGAATGCCCTTGGTATCAGGAAACATGTTAAAAGTCAGATGAGCAGTTCTGGCTAAAAATGTAACAGTAATATTTAGGGGCAGTTTTTAGGAAAAAAATTAAAGTAACATAGAATGTATAGCAGTTTTTATGTTTTCTCCTTCTGGTGACCTTTATGCCTTTAAAATAGAATGAAGAGAGCAGGAAAGACAGAAAATCAGTATTTTTGTAGAAATTTTTCTTAGTTTCAAAAGTTCTAATCTAAATATTCCCCAGTGCTCTGGGACTTAAAAGATTGAGCCTAATTCTGGTTTCTAAGTCTCCTTTCTTTGAAAACTTGTCTGTAATTGTTATACACAGCTATTTCTTAATTGCATCTGCACGCTCTTTAATTGTGAAATGCCTCCATGAGGATGCATTAATCACAAAAGGAATGCCAGAACACAATTTATCCCCTCCACAGATGAGCAGTACTGCTTATTTTTCTTGCACCAGCATCAGAATTCTCAAACACCACCGAGCTCTCATTGCAAGCATTCACTAAATGAGTCTGTGCCTGCAAGAGTTCACATGTTTTTATATCCAAATATAGCAGCTACACCAAAAAGAGTGAAAGCATGAGAGACTGGCATTGAGACAAAGGTTCTCCAGCCTTGGGGCAGGTGGATGAACTACACAAACTCTTGAGGCCCCTTCGAGCTGGGTTTTTTAATGATTTATACAGACTCATTATGTGCAGGGTTTGCAGGTTTCAACTCAGTCCCTTTAAATAAGCATAAAGGAAAAGTAGACACTAGCAGAGCCAACAGCTTCTGTAGGCTATTCAGTAGTCCTTAGTCATGTGGAAAGTTCCACCAAAGTTCACAGACGATATACAGTGGAGTCAATGGGGCACAGAGATCTGATATGTGGATCTCAAAACAGGACTGCTCTTCGTAAGCATTACTGTAAATCAGGACTAAACTGTCCTGCACTCTGACTGATTAAACATGACACAGAAACGTGAGAGGCTGGGGTGTTTTTTTTTTCCCTCTCTGCACTTTCCATTTGATCAAGTGCAGAGAAACAATCCTTTAAGCACTGCATGCCAGAGGCTGTAAAAGAGCCCATCTCACAAGCATGCAACAACCACATCTGAGTGGAAAACTCTGTGGAAGATGCACTGTCTAGAAGCACAGATCAGTCTACACGAGCTGCTGACTGTCAGATAAGACAGCCACAGACATTACTACACTCCTGACCCTCAGAGACGTCCCTTTATGTTTTCTAAAGTTGAATGAAGCGTTTCCAGAGACTCCAGCATGAAAATTCCTCTTCTACACTAAGCAGTTGTTGTAGGGATGGGACTGCTGGTGGGCTATTCTGTGCCAGTTTGCAGCTTTTAGCTGATTTGCTCCACTCATTCACCAGATAATCAGCTTATATTTCATCCCTTCTGCTGCTCTCAGAACACAGCACATCCTTCATTTTGCTCTGGTTACATTTATATCCACTCTGGTCTTTGGGGCCCCAATCCTACCCAGAACTGAGCCTCGGAGCTCTCCCAAATAAAGCTCCTGAAGCTACAGAGAGCAGATCCCACAGCTGAGGTTATGGAGACTCACACCCATTCTGGCACTGGTTGAGTTGTTTCCCACCCTTTCCTCAGATGCAAACAGCTCTGCCCACACAGTTGAATCCATGGGGAAGAGAGGCATAAAACACATTAAATTAGCAAAGATTACCTACAGAGGCATTGGCTGAAGCACATTCAAGCAAAAACTCACACTGAGCAATAAAACAGTTGGGGTTGGAAGGCACCTTAAAGATCATCTCATTCCAATCCCCTGCCATAGGCAGGGACATCTTCCCTGTGCAACCTGCCCTGGAACACTTCCAGGGATGGGGCAGCCACAGCTTCTCTGGGCAACCTGTGCCAGGGCCTCACAGCACCCTCACAGTGAAGAATTTATTTCTAATATCTAACCTCAATCTACCCTTCAGCTTAAGGCCATTCCCCCTTGTCTTATCACTGCATACCCGTGCAAAAAGTCTCTCTCCAGCATTCTTGTGGACCCCTCTTAGATATTAGAAGGCTGCTATCAGGTCTCCAGGCTGCTGTAAGGTCTTTCTCTTTCAGAAAAGCTTAAAAACACCTCATTGAACCAAAGGCTTATCTTTATTTGCCAAGAAAACAAAGCTATGCATAGCACCTAAGCAAACCACCAGTAATCCCTGGAGAGCCCCCCAGGCAGGCAGTTTGCCTTGCAGAGCACTGCTGCTATCAGCCACAGATCCAGTTCAACTGCTCCTTTACCTCCCTGGGGAAAGCCCCTTGGCTTCAGGGGAAACAAGATCTGGCTCCAAATGTGAAAAAGGGCATGAGATGAGAATAAACAAAATCACCAGTTGTGCAAAAAAACCCCCAAAACACCCCAACCCCCCCAAAAAAAAAACCAAACCACCAAACAAAAACCCAACAAACAAAAAACCAGCGAAGACTGAACATGAGGAATCCCATGCCTACACTCTCCTGACCCATGGAAAAAGCAAACAGCACACTGATAGAAGCTGCTCTGTTAACAGTGGCTGTATGTAATTAGGAAAGGCATTCAGCTTCTGTTTTCAGCACGTAATTTTTAATTGATTTTGCTGAAAGAAACCTTAGTGTTGTTTCAGTTAACAGGAGTCTTTCCAGCAGAACTGGTCTCTGTAAAAGGCTTATGTAAAGCTTCCTTCAAGTGTCACAGGCTCATTGTTTGAATTGGCAGGGAATTAACCTGTTGCAAAAAGCTTATTCCCTATAAAAGCCAACAGTCATGAGACACACAGCTGAAGACCTGATGGGTCTCCTCCACCACGGAAAAGTGATGATTTCAGAGACCTGGCCAGTAGCCAGCAATCTTTCCAGATCCCAGAGGAGGAGGTTTTTCCCTATCATAAGAAGTCCCCCACGCACTAAGGAGATGCTCTCAAGTAACACACAGAGGAGTAAACGCTGCCTGTTAATATGCTTATCTTATTCTGCCCAAGAGCTGGAGTTCAGCCCCAAGGCCAGTCCATGTTCTCATCTGGATAACAATTGCACAATTATCTTTTGCCTTCCAAAAGGACCATGCATCCCATTAAACATCATCTAGTCACAGGACGAACACACCAGAGCACAGGGATTCTTTGCACACCATCCCACATCCAGAGGTGTGATAGGGCACCAACAGACCTCCAACACCTCCAGAGGGGTCAGCTGCACCATAAATATCAATACAGACACAAAGGCAGTGAAATGAGCTGACCAGCACCAGCCCTCAGGATAAAAACAAGGTTCTTCAGCCAGCCAATACCCAGTCCTTGTCACCAGGCTTTCAGCTCCTCTGGCTCCTGGTCAGCTACATTATCTCCAGCAGTGAGCTGGGGCATGGAGGTCTGCCTGTTGGCCAACTCTACACCTCAGGCTGGCAAAACCACCACTGAAGTACAGGGTGCACAGCTGACACTGTGCTCTGCATGCTGTATCACCCCTGCAGGTAGTGGAGGTGTGCTCTGGAAAGAGATCCTCTCAGCCCAGGCATCCTGATAGTGAGACGTATTTGCAGAGACAGAAAAAGGTTTGTCATAGAGATCAGGGCTGTGCCACTAGGCTGGGCTGACTGCTTTATATTGCCTTTAGAAAGGTCTTATTGTATTATACTGTAAACCTTGAAGCCTCCTCCTCCAAAAAAAAATCCAACCCCACAAGAACCAAATTTAAGGATAATCTTACACTTGCCCTCAATACTCAGGTNATTATACTGTAAACCTTGAAGCCCCCTCCTCCAAAAAAAAAAAATCCAACCCCACAACAACCAAATTTAAGGATGATCTTACACTTGCCCTCAATACTCAGGTAGGTGAGTTTGGCATGTGGATCCACTCACTCCCAAAGCTGTACATCAGTCTATGCCAAGGGCTGAATTTGAGGGCAGCAGGGCAGACCAGCCATTTTTACAGTAGTGCTACACAGAAGGAAGTCCTGCTTTTAAAATAAATCCTTACAGTCATCCACCATCTCTTTCCTTTTTAGCAGACCGTGAATGGATCAGCTCCCTTGTACTGAGTAAGCCACAGTGCAACACAATTCTGCTCAGATACACTGCTTTGTTTTGTTTCTGGCATGCACAGAAGCCAAAATATGCTTCCCCTACCCTGGGAACTGCTGAACTGGAAAGTGAAAGCCAGCAAGAGCTGCCTCAAGAAAAAAAGCACACACAGACATTAGAAAAAATGATAAACCAACCTACCTATCTGCAACAGAGCCCAGCACAGTAATTTCCTTTAGAAATAACCTTAGAGAAAGCAGCAGTGCACAAATACCACTCTGAGCAAAGATTTTATTTACAATAACCATGATTATTACCTAACATTTTCCTGACAGCATCCAACATGAGCTGATCCCAAATATGTGCTTGTCCTACTCCTCTGTGGTTAGGGGTGTACAATACACTGTGATGTGACATGTAAAAAGATTGTTTTCATGTCTGGATGCATTCCCCTGTAGGATGAGCTAAGGAACTCCACAGTACTTGCTGATTTATTTTTTTTTTTTCAGGAAGTAACTATAAATAGGTGCTGCTAAGTTGACAGCTAAACCTCAGCTCAAGGCAAGACAGAGACTTTTCCTTGATAAGGCCAGAAAGCCATGTCTCCTTTGTAGTGATGTAAATGAAGAGAAAAAACAGAGGTTTTTGAAACAGAAAATTCTCTTTTAAAAGAGTCCCAAATACATACAATGTATGTTTATGGGACTCTTATTCTGGTCACAGCTTAGTAACAAAAGAAGGAGTTTCCTCAAAATGAGGAGCAAACTCACTGGAAATTTCAGTTGAATCATGAAAACTATCCCATGAGAGAGCCACTCCAGCTGTAACCCCAGTTTTAAAATTAAAAATCACATATAGCCAAAATGCATCATCTGCCTCAGAACCCCATTTGCAGGGACTTACAGTAGCAACTGCAAAAACATTGCTCTATAGCTATTTGAAATTACTTGTGTGTGGCTGAAAAAGGAATCAATGAACACCTGATTTTAGCAGCCACCAGCATTGTCCTGCCAGGCCACAATGACAAGTTTCAACTACTTCTTGATGAACTTTCAGTGCTGTCTCTCAAACCTCTCCAGCAGTTCAAAGAAGAGAAAACTCAGCTTTTTGGCAGCACTTGTGGCAAATGCAACTTGTCTTACCAGGAGGACACTCATTGCACTGGTAAATCCAGATTCTTTCCTGAACTGCTCAGTCTTGAAAGGGGCAAGGGAAAATACAGTATTATTAAGTTAAGCCCAGAAGAAAAACAAATGACACAGAGTATTCTATACCAGCAACTCTCTTCCTCCACTGACACTGGAAACCCAGAAAGAAGACACCTTGAAAAGCTTGTGGTAAAACCCTTTCAGGCTATTTCTGGAGTCTCTGCCCTCTGCTTCCTAAGCAAGCACTCACATTCTTATCACAAAATCTGATCCAAACTCTCTTACACAAGTGCAGTGACTCCATTCAGAGTATCCCCTTCTATCCTGCACACTCCCTCCCAGAGCCTGGTGTTTGTGACCCAGTGGAAGCAGTCTCAGCTCAGTACAGCCCCAGCCAGCAGCTCTCTCCTCTTACATCTTCCAGAACCCCAACTAATTACAAGAAACCAAGTCACCCATCCCCCTGCAGATCTACCCTGTGCAGCTGAAGCTACCTGACTCCACAGCTCAACCAGTTTCTCAACAAGATCAAAGCCTGTGCAGTTGTTTGAGGAGCTTTCCAGTTACTCCTCCAATTTCTATCATGAATTACAGCAGCAATTGAAGAGTGCCAAAACCCAGAGGGATCAGTTACTCCTGCCCTGTGACAGGCAGCAGACTGGGGCAGGCAGGATGAGCTGTAAGCACAGGGCATTGCATTATGCACAGACCCAGTTCTGCTGCTGAACGATTGACAATGACTACTGGATGTCACTATTTTAAGGATAATGTCATTTGCGTAATTATCTGGCAGGGTCTCTCCTCAGTGGCTGGCATTATTCACAAGGGAAGAATTAGACTGAAATCCAGCTGTAGAGTAAGGAGATTTGGTATTCTATACAGACAATCACTGTGCTTTAGGAGCTTGATACACATGGTATATATCACTAGTCATCTTCAGGCTCTCAGGACAGGGAGGATATTAAAATGACATTCCTTCTCTATTTCACTGTGCCATATATGTCACATGAGTTCATACTTAAAAATATTTTAATATTCTCTGTCCTCACCTGACCATCTGTTTCTTACTGGAGCTCAAGACAGGGAGAGACGGAGAAGCTGCTTTTACTTGACTGATCCTATCATCTCCCCATGAGAGAGGAAAGTGCCCCTTGCACAGCACCCAGCCCTTTGGCCACTTTAGTCCTCGGCTATTCTGGTTTTTGTGAGTTCAAAGCTGAGTTTATCTGTCATGGGAGGATGTCCTACTGACTGGTTAAACTGTGTGAAGTCCCAAATCAGATGACATTTGGCCCAACCCAATGGCATTAACAAAGCTGAACTGGGACTGGTCCCATCCTGCACCCAGCTCTGGATCCCAGCAGTACAACTGTAACCAAACAGCAAAAAAGGAGAGACTTGACATTGTTCTTTGCAGTGCTGGCATGCCACAAGTGGGACTGAGCACGGCTACAGCAGACCATGCTCAAAAATGCATGCTTTGCTGCTGGATTCCAGGTAACAGCATTCCAAAGAAAACAACAGCCTGCTCCTCCTCCTCCCCAGCACTCTGTGCATGAGGATGCCAGAAGTGTTCTGTGAAGTATGGCAGAAAAAAATCCCTTTCTGTACCACCAGACTGTCTCAGTGCTGACACCTCTCTGCTCCAGCTGTCCTGCTCCATCCCAGAAGAGGCCTTGCCCTGCCTTTGGGGCTGGATGAGGGAGGATGCTGCTCAAATGGTGATGCCGGCCCAGGGAAGGCTCTGCACAGCAGCCTGGCTCTGATCCATGCTGGCTGCTCTATGCCTTTATGCTTGAGCTGACAGGGGAGCACTTCAGCATCACAGAAAGGAAAAAATATAACCAAACTGTCCCCCCTGAGTACAGAAAAAAATGACAAATAACAAAGGAGAGCTATGTATGGGAAATAGCTTCCTGAGAACAGCCTTGAGACCTCGAGTGGAGGCTGATGCATGGTGGCAACAATGCTCCAATCCTGCTGCAAACACAAAGATGCCAGACATGGACAGGAAGGAAAAAATCCTGCTGTAGGACCCTGACAGTAATGAAAACAATTTTTGTGGCTGAGGTGAGTGGCACTGAATAAGTATGTGAAATAGATAGGGTTTAAACACAGCAGCTACTGCAGGAAGCAGAGGCTTTGGTGTGACCAGCACATATTAGCCTTGAAATAACATGGCACACTGTGGCCAAAGCAATAGATCCCTACATTCACCTTGCAGAACATCTGGGAAGTTTAAAGTTTCATTTAATGCCTGCCCAGAAATTTCATTTCCTTCTGGAAAGTGGTGCACCTTGGCCAATGTGCAGGGGGAATGTGGGGGTGTTGTGATCCCAGCTGACAACTCACTCCTGGTGTGGGCAGCAAGTGACACTTCTTTATTCAAGCAGAAAACTCCAGCTCTCATCTCAGCCGTGAGGTTCAGACAAAGGGAAGCAATGAATGCACAGAGCTCACCGGTAGATGATGCCTCTTCCATGGAGAAACATGAGGGCTGAAATAATTTCTGCAGCGTAGAACCGGGCCCGATCCTCATCGAAGCGCCGCGACTTCTGGATGTGGAACATCAAGTCCCCGCCATTGACAAACTCCATCACGAAGAACAGGCGATCCTGCACACAGACAAACACAACAAACATCAACAGCATCAATCACATCCTTGCTCAGGCTTGGAAAAGTCTTAGTAAAACTATTATCTCCCAAACAAAAACAGATTAAGTAAGCGTGAGATGGTGCGTGGGGGGAAAGGCTGATTTTTTTCAGGGAAAATCATATCAATTGCAGGAACACCTGTTAGTACCTCCTTGCCCTGCACTCCTCCCAAAAGTTTTGACCCCAGTTGTGAAATGAAACACTGCTCACATGTGGATTGGGCATGATAGTAAGTGTGTGCTCATCAGTAATCAGCTCCTGTTTCTCTGAATTGTCCTTAGCCTCTATCACCAAGGTATGATACCCCAATACTCTCTGAGCTGAGTGGCACAAGAGAACTCGGCAAAAAAACCCTAGTAAACACTTCCTATCTCTGGGGAAAGCTGCTCCACAACACAATGTACATAACCAGACTGCAGCTTCACCAAAACAGCACAACACTGTCTCGAGGATATCCCAACAATATTTCTGGAGAATGTGGGCTGTTTTCCAGGATGGGATTTCCTGCTATACATTTACATGGCAGCTGCTTTTTGGGCCCTCAGGTTCCAGCTTTCCTCTGATTAACCTGCAGACACCTCTGGGCAATAGGGGAACTGATAAGGATGAAGTATAAATACAAGTTTCTGCTGAGTAGAAAAGTAACTGGTTTGATAAAGCTCAGTTCATTAACCGCAGCTGTTGGTCTCTGAGGTTTCTTTTCTGGCTTTGTTCTGGCTTTTGCAAAAGCCTACAGATAGGGAGGCACTTGCTTAAGCTGTGTGCTCAACAGTGAGTAGGGGTTTCTCATGTGCTCACTTGATTGTGAGAGGAAGGACACAGATTTGGCAGAAAAATAAACCCTGAAATTGTTGCAGTAGAGTTCAAAAATTTCTCTGAGCAATTGTTTCAGGACTTTCAGTATTTGTTGTTTCAGTTTTTCTCTGAATATCAGGAACAAGCAGATTGGAAAACAGGCATTGGAAAACAGGCAATTCAACTGAGATCAGCCAGGCTTTTAATGGTAATATTTGTCCTTCTTTCCCACAAGCCTCTTCCCAGGTCTGATGTTAATTATCTACAAGCTACTTTTAAAGCCTCTCTAGGTTTAAGAGGATAAGCATTGTCGTGCTCCACTTTCTGGCAGCCAGCCAGCTTGAAATGACTACTGATATTAACATCCTGAGATGCACACGGCAGAAGAAAAACAACCAGAAACTCCCTCATTCCTCAATGGACATGAGCAGGAAAGCAAATGGCTTTTAACACATGAGGACAGCTTGCTTTGCACAGCCAACCTGGGCTCTGCCCAACAGCTCCTTCTGGGCTCCTTCCAGAAAGTAAAGATCATTAAATCACAGAATCATCTGCATTGGAAAAGACCTTTAGAGAGCATCAACCACTAACCCAACTCTGCCAAGCCCACCACTAAACCATGTCCCCAAAGTGCCACACATCTACACATTTTTAAATGCCTCCAGTGATGGTGACTCCACCACTGCCCTGGGCAGACTGTTCCAGGCAGCTTGACCACTCTTTCAGTGAATAAATTGTTCCTAATATCCAATCTAAACTTCCCTTGCTGCAACTTCAGACCATTTCCCCTTGTCCTGTCCCTTGTTCCCTAAAAGCAGAGCCTGACCCCCATCTGGGTCCACACTCCTGTCAGGGAGCTGTAGAGAGAGAAGGTCCCTCCTGAGCCTCTTCTTCTCCAATCTCAGCCCCTCCAGCTCCCTCAGCTGCTCCTCACCAGATTCATGCTCCAGACCCCTGCCCAGCTCTGCTGTCTTTCCCTGGACACACTCCAGCACCTCAATGTCCTTCCCACAGTGAGGTCCCAAAGTGAACACAGGATTTGAGGTGCACCATTGCTCCTCCCAGCACTCTCCCAGCACTACTCCAGCACCAAGGCCGTGTGCTGAATGCTATCTCCAGTCCATATAAACAACACCACCCCATTGTTTCACTCTGTCTTTATGAGAAGGCACTGAAGGACACCTGAGCTGGCTTGTCTAGGCAGCAGTTTGAGCCAGAGCAGCAGCAACTGTGCAAAGCCATCACCAGCCTTGGCTCTTCAGCCCACATCAGCCCTCTAATGCCACATCTTCACTGCAGATGGTTAAACTCAGTCTGGCTGTGCCTGCCTGTTCCTCCAGCTGCAGCATGGGTACAACCTCTGCCTCGCCAGTGGGGCTGGCTTTTACATCTCCTTGTTATTCTTTCCCACCTCCTTCCTTGCTGATCTCTCCCCATGACACATGCTTATCTAGCCCAGCTTGTCCAGGCATCTCCTCGAGCCCATACTTAAAAAGAAATCCCTCTTGCCAGATCCCCAACAGGAAGCAATTTGATTTACCAGCAGCCTGGTGAGGGATGGTGTGTGTGTTTAAGTAAGTGATACATATGCCTGTATAAACATGCATGCACTTAGGTGAACACACAGGGATTTTCTACTCTTTCCTTAAAGGTGACCTTCAGGGAAACAAAATTAACACTTCCTATCTTAAAACATGTATGTCCAGCCTCTCCAGAGCAGGCAAAACTCCACGGCCCACCTCAGACTTCTGGTTGTACTCATCTTTACTATGATGCTTACAGTAAGACACTACTTCTTTCTCAAATGGTCAGGTAACACCAAACCAGCGGATTTTAAAATTGACATCACTGCTGCCATGGAATTAGCAGCTTTTTGCTAAAAACTGCTTTTGCTTCAGACTAACTGCAAACCTGAGCAAGTATAACTGCACATGTTATATGGTCACACTCACCCAAGGGCTCATTTCACTGTCAAGCATAGATACAAAACTTTGGGTTACTCCAGATTTTTTTTTTCCAATTTATTCTAAGGAGGGATAACTTATTGTCTGCCCAGTTTCCTAACACTTAAAAATCCCACAGGGCTGCTGAGGAAAAGAGCAGGATGGGTATTACAACTGGTTTATAATGCAGCATTTGTGCACTGGTCTGCTACATGCCTGGCAACAAACATGGAAAATCAGTACTAATGACCATTCTTTGGGGAAAAGCATCTAAAAGACAGGCAAGGCCTTCCATTTCTACTCTTAAGGAAGACCATCAGCTTGTAAAACTGCAAAGACCAACCCAACCACTCCCCCAGGAATCCTTAAGAAATAAAATAAACTGTGGTATCCTATTAAAAAAAAAGAGAAAAAAAGGGCAGAGGAAGGAAAGAGGGGGAAGGAAAAGAAAAGAGGGGTAAAAGAGGAGGGAGCTGGAGGCAAGTGGGGGAAGAGGGGAGAAAAGAGAGGGAGAAGAAGGGACAAGAGGGCGGGAGATGAACAGAAAAAGAGGAAAGAAGAAAAAATGAAGACAATTTGCAGCCAGAAGAGTAAGACTGAGTAAACAACTTAAGAAAGTGGGCCAAGAAAAATAAATCTTAAAACAACAGATAATTCAGACACTTGCAAATTTAACCTGACTTCAGAGTCAGTTATGTGTCTCCTCCTTTCTTGGGGACCACCAGTGGGAATTAGGAGGAGTTGAAAGCTGGATTGTTTCTTAACAGGGCCAATGCTGAACTCCTCACATGTCTGTTTTTCTATTGTGCTTTGCCCAGAAATCTGCCTGATCTGGTATCTCTGTTTGACGTGGTAAAAAAGGAGCATTTGAGTCAACAGGAAACAGTGACACGAAAGGCTTCACAGCAAGTGGCAGCCACAGGAGGAAATCACATTGCACCATTCCTGGACTGGGATCAAGATGAATAAACTCTCAGAGCAATTGTTACTGTAAATTAACAAAACACTTGGAGGAAACAAAATCCATGGGATTGGGCGGGTTTATTTCAAGGCTGGCCTACATGTAAAGATTAGTCCTGTCAATTTTCACTCAAGAGAGCTGGCTTTTTTATTTTTCTTGGCTTTGAAAAAAATTATTTAATTTCAGTTTTCCATCCCTATTTGTTCATCTTTGTTAGCAGGGCAGGGGCTGTTGGAAGCACAGCAGTGGTTGACAGCAGCTCCACATACCCATTATATTTGTTCATTTTTTTAGGGGGTTTTGTGGGGCTTGAAGAAAGTCCCTGACTGCAAGAGCTACCGAGAAGGATAATCCACACACTGGTTACTGTCCCTTGCAAACACTGAAATCCATCCCAAACATCACTTTAGCCCTTTGTCCTCACCGGCTCTACCAGTTGTTTTGGATCCTCATACCTTTCCTATCTGTCAACACAGAGGAAGAAAAAAAAATCCAGATTTTATTTAAAGAGCATCCTTTTTCTCCCTGTGCCCAAAAAGGACAGTGTGATGGCCAGCTTCTACCCTCTTCTACTTAAGAGTCATAGCCATGTACAACCCACACGAGACCAAAGACCTCCTGGGACCTTACCACCAATCACAAGGGTCCAATTTTCC
>VWYP01002240.1:68508-132773 GCA_013400435.1 Pycnonotus jocosus | reverse complement strand
AAAAAAAAAAAAATCAGCCTGGCTCAGGAATTTCATTTAGTTTGCATTTAATTTTTTTGGAAATTATTCATGCACACAACTCCTTAGAAAATCAGCTTTGGGCTCAGTCTGAGTTCACTGAAGCCAAAGGGCTTCCCCAAGAAAACAGTCATTTTCCCCTGTTTTGGTGGTTTATGCTTTGCAGAGCAGAAGGGAGGCTTTCCAAATCATCCCCAAACAGAGACAGCTGTGTCACTGCTTCCCAGAGAAACGTTATTGTTTCCAAAAAGAGCAGCAGGGCTTAGGGAGCTTGCAAGCAAATTATTACAAGATAATTACAAGAGCTGGCAGGCTCTCTCAGTGTTCCCAATGTTCTCCTTTCGTGGTCCACAACCCCCACACAAAGCAAATCTGCCCTAGGTCTTGCTGAGAGCAAGCAAATAAACCATAATTTCTCAGTACTGGGCTCCAGAAAGCCACATGTCCAACTCCCCAGCAGTGCAAGGGGCCATCTGTATCTGGGTCAAGGCACTGCAGAGCACAGGATCCACAGTAGAAACAAGAAATAGGTTTGTAACTGAGTATTTATCTTTGTAGGACTAACAGTCATGCCCCACTCTTTGATGCTGCTCTGTGAGGAAATGCCCACCCTCCACATCCAGGCCTCCACAGAACCTTTGAATTCCTGTTGGAAATGCCTCCCCTCCATACCCATCTCTTCACAGCATTCACAGATTCTAGGAATTCCTGTTGGAAATGCTTCCCCCTCCCTCACTGTGGTTCTTCACCATCCTCATGTGGGCAAGCAGAGGGGCAGGCAGTGACCACTCTGGTGCCCAGTGACAGAACCTGAGGGAATGGCTTGAAGTTCTGTTAGGGGAGGTTTAGGTTGGATATTAGGAAAAAGTTCTTCATCCAAAGGTTGGCTGGGGACTGAACAGGCTCCCCAGGGCAGTGGTCGCAACACCAAACCTGGCAGAGCTCAAGGAGTGTTTGGACAATGCTCTCAGGCACAGGATGTGACTCTTGGGGATGGTGCTGTGCAGGGCCAGGAGCTGGACTCAGTGGTGTTGATGGGCCCCTTTCAACTCAGCATATTCTATGATTCCATGTCCAGCCCTTCACAGAAGACACAGATTCCATGAATTCCTGTTGGAATGCCTCCCCTCTATACCCAGCCCTTGGACCAGGGCAGCCCTGCACTGCCAGGAGCTACCTGCTGCTCCCAGCTCCAAGGGTTAAGGAGAAGAGGCTATCCAGGGTGATTACACATGGTTTCAAACCCAGGGAGGATCACAGGTGTCCTGTGAACAATCTCACCACAATAACCCCTGCACAAACGTGTGTGAGCACAGGAGCAGACCCAATGAGCTCAGCCCCAAATTTCCAGACAAAGCCACTCCTGCTGACGGCAGTGGAGCAAGGCAGCGACTGATGCCAGGTCAAGATTTTGATTTCAGGTCCTTGGATTTCAATTCCCAGCAAATGCATCAAGGAACACCTCTGTGCCATGCTGGCTCAGATGGAACCCCATGCACATGTGCCAGGCCTCCCAGACAGAGAGGCAGCAGGTTTCACAGCCATCTGCTCACCAAGCAGTGCTGCTCTGTTGAGCTGCTCTTCCTCCCTGCTTCAGTGGCTGCAGAAGTGCTGGCCAGCCCCAGGAACCACTTCTGCCTCAGGGAACCAAGCCACAGACAGCACACACAGCCCTGGGGTTACCCAGATGAGGGCTCTCTGTGTGATGCAGCTGAAAGGCTGAGGAAGGGAAGGTTTTTTTTCTTCTGCTGGTTTTGGGTGTTTTTTTAAGCTAGAAGGAGGTGCAGTGAAAATTAAGCCAGCTCAGAATGGGCATAAGGTGCATGTGGTATCTCCTCCAGGCTGGGCAGCTGGTGAACACATTTCTGAGAAATTCAGGTCGCTTCCTACACCAGGCTCATTTTTAGGTCCCCTAAGAGTCACCAACCACTGTCACAACCACGTCAATGAGGCAGTTATCACTGATTATCACGCTCTGCTCTCTGACAGTGAGCACACATCACCCAGAGAATCACAGATTGGCTCTTGCCATTTGCATAAATAAACTCTGTAGGGTCCCTCGGGGTGAAGGTGGCCCTGGCACTCAGGTGCACAGTGCAGCATCAACACCGAGCTCATTCCAGAGGAGCTCAAGGATGACAACCACAAACCAGGATGAGCTGAGGGGAGTTGTGGGTTCCCACTTGCCCCAGGGAAAAACAAACAAACAAACAAAAAACAAACAAGCCTAAATCTAACTGCATCCTCCAAATTCCTGCCCCTATTTTCTCAACCACTTCGCTGAAATTTCAAGCTCATACGCTGGAGAGTTTTGGTAATAGGCAAATTCAGTCATTTGTCTGGAACAATGCATCTTCTGGGTTATTCAAATGAACCATCCAGACATCCTTCCTCCTCATCCTCTCCCTGCAAGACAGCCTAATTCACAGCAGTATTACACCATTAGTTCATCTTTTCACTAGGAACTTTTACACAGCATATGTGCAAAAGGATGATTATCTTGTTCACCTGTATCCGCTCCATTTGAAACAAGACCAGACCCAAATTAGAAAAAAACCCCAAAACTCAGATAAGCCAACCAATTATGTACAATAAATGTCTGTTTTTCAATCCCAATCAAAAAAAAAAAAAAGACACTTCGAGCATCATTAAAATGAAGTATTAAAAGGATACAAAACAAATTGAAAGAAGCAGCAACACAAAATCTTCCCTCCCAGATCTTTTAAAATGGCAAAGAAAACTACTTAAATACTCTTTCCCACTTGAAATATTTAAAAAATTCAAAGGACTGACTGAACTTAGAGGGGAATAAATTGGGTAATAAGGAACTAAAGTGTATGACACTATAGACATTACCTGTTAATCAAAGATTTATAGGCCATCTGCACCCCTCAGCTGGCTGCTGGTATCTTGGTGTCTCAGAAGAGAATAGCCCTGTAAATACCATGCTTTTCTTACAGCCCTCACTTCAAAAAGGCTACTGAAATTGGTCTTTTCATTTTACAGTGGCCAACCTACAACAGCTCTTCCTGTTTTATAAAATACTGAGCTCTGCAATACCTGCTGGCTCAGGCAGGGCTAGGGAAGGCTAGAGACCTCTACGAGCTCAGCCAAGGTCTTCACAACAATTAAGAGTGCCAAAACACCCAAAACCCACTTGGAAAGAGCTTGCTGTGAGGATTTGTGAATCACCTTAAACATCACCTGGAAAGCAATATGAATTCAAAGAGACTGAAACCTAAAGCACCACTTGCTCACATCTCAGTTAGTTACCTCTTCTTTGAGTTTAGATTGCCTTTGTATTTTTTTTTCCCCTTCCTCCTCAATAGTGACTGGCACCTGCTTGCTCAGGGCTGCTTGAGAGCTGCTTCCATTTTGATCTCTTTTTATGCCACAACTTCCTTAATTTTAAGGACAAAAAATATTAGTTTCACATACTGTGGCTAACCATAGGCAACACACTTGGCTGCCCTTGCACTGAGCTTGATGGTTTGTCCAAGCTACAGCCTCTTCCCACAGCCGCTGCAGATGGAGACAGGAATTTGTATCAGCTTCACGAAAATGCAAATATCCAAAGCCCCTCGACCATCTGGGGTCAGAAAGTGACACTGGGGAGCGGTGACACGACAATGGCAGCTGACCCTTCCAACCCCTCAGCTCATGTTTTCACCTCAGCTCACACCACCTCAGCGTGCAGCCCAAGCGTGGACCTCCAGCAAAGTTCACAGATCAGAGTCAGAAATGTCAGCCTGATCTTGTTTCACCTCCTGCCTGCAAAAAAAAAGAGGTGGCCTCAAATGTTCCTGCAACGAAATGAGCACTGCAAGGTGTCACTGCAGATGGCAGAAAAAGCCGAGACTTTCCGAGCAGGCCGTGGAGGCCTCGCACGTCATCTTCACTGACAACTGGAACCAGCGTGCCAGCAAACACATCAGGGGTTTTTGGTGGATGTGAACGCTGCCAAACCACAGGGAGATGCACTTTTGACCAGTCTGCCTTTATTCTGTGCTAGACAGGAGCCAGAGGAAAGCAGAAATTGGCTGTCCCTGCTGTGGTCATAAAGGCAACGTGAGGGCACCATGGCACGCACACACCTGCAGGATCTGCACTAGAGAGTGAAGGGGAGAGAGGAAATTCCCCTGAACCTCCTTGTCCAAAAACCCCCCAAAAACCAACCTGCCACCCCAGGTAAAGAACAACTCAGGCCTGACTTGCAGAGCCTTCCAGCAGAGTGCCTTGGGGCTAACACAGGTATCAACTCTCAAGAGTAAGAGAAAAAGTCTCAATACCTGCAGAAAAGCATCCAAAACGTGCATTTGGCTGTCACGTGAATGCGCACATGGAGTTGTGCCTCCACAACATGCCACAGAGGGAGTGCTGAGGGTTCAGAGCCTGGGAGTGGATCAAAGCCATCCTCTCTGCTCCCGAAGGACTCCCTCCCAGAGCCTTTCAAAGAGAACATCAAAGAGGCTTCACTGCTTCCTGAACACCCACCAGCACACTGCACAGTGTTCGTCAGGGCACTTGTTCATCTCCCACAGCCCTGGAAAGGCTGTCACTGCCTCTCCAGCCTCCCTCACCTCCACCACACTGGGCTCTCCCCTGTGCTCTACCCATCTGGTGACACTGGAGCAGCTGGTGGACAACCAGGCTGATGCTGGAGATCCCCTGGGGGGACCATGATCAAGGACTCCCCCTGGATATGCAAGGGCACTTAGACCTCCCTGGTGGCACTTGGGGGTGAGGGGTGGGTGAGCTGCCACCTCTCAGTCCCACCACTTTGGCTTATGGGCTCTCACTTGGAAATGATGCCCCTGTTGAAGGCTCCAGGTCAGCTCTAATGCTTCTAGGAGGTGAAATACAGGCTCATCTCACTAAACAAGTGGGTGACCCATGACAAGATGACCATGCTGACAGAACTGCCTGAGTGCCCCAAGAGCCAGTGGAGATGCAGAGAAGCCTTCCCCTTCCACGCTGAGAGCATGACATCAGCCAGTAATGGGGACAAAAAGCTGCATGCCAAGCAGCAGGCTGCCCTCATAAAATGGGACCAGTTCCATGATTATACTGTCCTGGAGTCCCAGGCCAGTCCTGCCTGGCTTAAATAGCACCCCTGCTCATTATTCTGAAGGACGCTCGTTATAGAAAATCACATCCCTCTGCCAAGTTCTGGTGTCTCACTATTTTTGGAACAACAGGGGCAGGCTCTGAGCCTCAGCAACTGTCAGCAGAGCCATCGGGCAAGCAAATCCATATAACGATCAGGCTGGCTGATGGGGACAGTGCTGGGAACAGCATCGCCTGGGGGACAGTCCCCTGCAAGGACCCTTTGGTCATGAGAAAAGGGTAAGGGCAATAAACATAAAACCCACAAGCAATTCCACACTATTTGCATGGGAAGCTGATCTCCCCCAGCCCTCTTCATTCTCATGCATATGAGTGGAGACAAAAGGACTTAAAAGCAAACCCACCTGTGCAGGAAGGATGGCTCCTAAACCCAAAAGAAGACAGGAGCTACTTACTGCAAACTGATTTTAATTAAAACATTCCAGGATTCACATTCCTCAGGATTAAATTACCGATGTAGCTATTTATACATACAGCCTCATTCACCCCTTCTAGGACAGTATTGTTGAGGTGCTGGATGACACCAGTGTCAGGTAAACAGAAACAAACATTTTTCGGTGCCTGTGATCCCTAATGCAGGATCTACGATTATCTACAGGTCCCAGCACCTGTCAGCAACTCACAGATTACTGGAGCAGAAGCATAATCCTCTCTGACACCAAAGAATTATTCTAAAGCACTGGAAAAAAGCAGAGGTAAATGGCATAGGCAAGGTGGAAAGCTCCCAAGGCAAGGCCTTCAATCAAAAAAAAAAAAAAAATTAAAAAAACAGAGAGGTCGTGAGCAAGGAAGACCTCCAACAAATGCAGCTGAAGCAGGATTTACACTGCCCCCCTGCAATGGAGAATCTGGACTCCTTCCTGGCCTTTCCCAGGAAAGGAATCCAGAGGTGCAAGTCCAAAACTGCCCAGGCCAGTGCTGGGCACACAGATGGCTACATCCAACCTCTGCCAGCCCGCTGAGCTGCTGATATTTCATCTTTACGCTCTGAAAACTGTGACCCACAGCAGGCAGAGACAGCCTTTGCAGCTCCTACCACCTAGTGGCTGCAGGATTGAGCCCTGATGGAGCGAGGAGGCTGCTGGAGGTCAGGCAGCCTCAGCCCACCCTGGGCAAATAAAGCTGCCCTTGCTGGAGGGCATCACTTAAACTGCAGCTGAGACTAAAGCAGGCTCACACTGAGCGCAGAGGCAGCACAAGAGAACAGAAAACCTGTCTGAAAGCCATCAGTGGCTGATGTAAGCTCAAAAAACCCTCAGCCAGCTCTCAAATAGGCAAGCAGAAGTAGCAGCAGTACAGATGAACTTGGGTAATTGCTGTTTTGGGTACTTGTGCTTGCTCAGCTAATCACAGAATGGTTTGGGTTGGAAGGGATGGTAAAGATCATCTAGTTACAACCCTCCTCTCCCATACAGGGATACCTTTCACTAGATCAGGTTGCTCAGAGCTTCATTCAGCCCGGCCTTGGACACTTCCAGGGATGGCGTACCCCTGGAATAATGCTGCATTCTTGGCACCACAGGACACCACACCATGCAACACAGACATGTCCCAGGCTGTTAAAACCACCCTCAGGCTGCTTAAGCCAGGGGAAGAGTTTGCTGGTTTGGGTGGGATACTGTAAAAGAAACAGAATTCAAAAGGCTCTAGATCCAGCCAAATTCTCAGACTTTTTAAGTGCTCTGTCCTCAAACTGCAGCAGCATCTCAGGCGCTTCCTAGAGTCTTCCTTTTGAGTTTCCATGATTTCCTCTTGAACTGGGATGGGGGAGGCTGTAACTGGACACCCCTGTATCAGTGCAACCTCTTCAGTGCCAGGCAGAACAGATAATGAATTTCTCAAGTTCCTGAAGCAGCCTGGTCCATAATTTGGCTCACAATCCATGGGGCTGCACTGCTGGCTCAGACTGAACCTGGCACCTACCATAAGCTCTGTCTGCCTTCCAGCTGGGCTACTGCCCTGCCAGTCAGTCCCAGCCCGTCCTGATCTTATGGGATCAGGCTTTGACTTGGCCTTGATAAATGGTAAGAGGCCTAAAAACAGCTAGCTCTTGAAAAATTCCCAAAGTCGGGCCCTATAGGTCATTATGTATCCAGGATCTCCATGGCATGGAGTTGTGTTTTGTTTTTTATAACATGAACCATTAACACCACATTTTAAGAGTCTGGGCTGTAACTGTGATATATGTGATGTGGTTTCCATGTAATTGCAAACTGGGCATTTGTGCTACCATGCTCCCAGTCCATAAATTCTTAATAGGGCTGCAGGATGACATTCTGAATAACTGGTTACTCTTTTTTTATATATACATGTATAATGATTTATACATATAGATATCTTTTTCTGCCAAGGTCTTGTTAATGGAGGGGATGTCCTCACGCCATACAAAGAATAATGAGAAACCCAGAGTTTGTATCAGCCTGGTTAAGCCTTCCTGGAAGGACTGTGACCAGTGAACACCCTTGGTGTTGCAATAATTTCTCCACTATAGCAAAGGGGTTTAGTTGTGCTTTTATCAGCAATTTAAGTCGGGTTATTCTGGATTGAAGTGGGTGTCACTGAGTGCAGACCATGGGCAAAAGACGTTATGAACCACTTAATCTGAAATCTGCATTTTTTTTTGTAAACACTTCCCTTTTTTGTGTTGTTTACCATCAGAACAGAAGTAGTTTTCTGTTACAGACACCCCACACAATGAAGCAAAGTGGGATTCAAGTGAAAGAGGAACCCAGGAAAGACTGGCAATAGCAGGGTCCTGCTATACAAGCACCACTCCCTTGGCACTATTCCAAGGACTGACCAGCTCTGTGTTCAGGGCACCAAGGGGTGAGGAGTTCTTTCTCTGCTCCTCTGATGACAAGCTGGTCCAGAAACTCCTGTTCCAGGCTGCTCTACTGCTTAGCAACCTCCTTTTAATTTCCAGTCTAACTGTACCCATGGCCAGTCTAGACTCATTTAATCTTAACCAGCATCTTCACAGCTTTGTTTCCCTCCTCAGTGTTTGACATCTGCAGACATCAATCAGATCCTCTTTTTGCTTTCAATTTGCTAGTCTAAACAGGCTGAGTTCTCCCCTTTTCTTCCTCTTTGCAGAAGACTCTGCAATCACTTCACCAGCTCAGAAGACCTTGCCTGCACCGACAGCAGACTGCATCCAGTTTTTTTTAACACGACAAACAGCACTCACACAGTGACCTTCAATCTTCCCTAAGTTCATAAGAAGCACTGTGCACAGCCCAGGAGCACACTCACTGTTTTCACATCCACACTGCAAATTTAGTAAGCAAAGCCATAGCAAAGGCCATAGCAATGAGTGGCAAAACCAACATCTGACCTCACACAGAACACACCAATACTGGACATTTCTGGTATTTCAGGAAAGCCATTACAAGTTGAAATAACGCAAAATTAAAGTTTCTTTGGTTGCTAGTGACAACAGTGAGCTTTAAGTTTCATTTCTGCTATAGAGCACAGTTGCTCTGTGAACCATGTGAGCTATCTATCAAATAAAACCCAACACAAACCCTTCATTTCTATTAGACAAGTCTACCCAGAGGCTCCACCCTAAATGAGCACAGTTTCAGTTCCATAGCTGGCTGTTGCATCACCCCAGTGAAAAGAGAAATGGGTGGGTGGCTGAATACATTTGTCTGCTCTTTTTTGGTTTGTTTTGGGTTTTTTTAAGGTATTCTGGGTTTATGTAGGAGGAGCAAAGCTGCAATTAAAAGGGCAAGTTTCTCCCACCTCTTGTAAAACGAAAAGAAGCTCTAGTGCCCTTTAGCAAAGAACAAAAAGCAACTGGAAAGGAGCCCAGGCAGTTTTGAAGAGCTACAATGCAGAAAATGCCTTGGTCCTAATAACAGCTTAGCTGAAGGATTCCCAAATTCGCCTTGCCATACTTGGCTGTGGCCACTGCCTCCATCTCAGCCACTCCTCTCTCCACCACCCAAACCAGCAAGAGGCTCCCAGCCACCACCACATGCCAACTGAAGTCTCCCAGCCAGGCACTCAGCCCATGTTCTGTCCTCCACTTAGGTACACAGGGCACAAGGGACAGCAATACTGCCATTTGTCTCCCCTACACAAAAAGAAATACCAACCACACATGGATCTGACTCAGTGCCCACCCATGTCAGGCAGATCCTTTCCAGTAACCCCAGAAGGATCTTTCCTTCCCTTCTGAGAAGTCTACAAAGGCTGGTAGAGACCAGAGGCTACCTCCAGTTCCAAGACCAATCTTAAAGAAAACTCAATGCAGAAAACTTTTTGCAGAAAACTCAATGCAAATACAGTCTTGTTAAAAATTCAGGCAGCAACAGAGCAGAGCCTGAGACCCCAGAGCAACCAGAGGACACTGCAGGTGTGTAGACATTTGCACTTGGAAACATTCAATGGCATGGAGATGTTTCTAGGGAAGACACAAAGAAAGGCTTTGTGCCTTGTTAGGGAGCTTAGAAAAGGCCGGGATTTTGTTTGCCAAATGCCTAGCAGAGGTGAGATATAGCACAGTGCTCTGTTCATCCTCGAGCAGAGAGGTTCCTCCTGGGTCTGAGGTGGACATCTTTAACAGGTCAGAGGCCAAATACACAGCAAGGTTCCTCATGTCAGCTAGTGTCAGGAGGAAGGCTGGCCACCATCGCCTGGGCTGTACTTACAGGAGTCTGGAAGCAGCAGTAGAGCTTGGTGAGGAAGGGGTGGTTCCTGGCCAAGGACAGGATGCGTTTCTCGGTCATGGTGCACTCAACGTCGTCATCCTGGAGAATGACATCCTTCTTCAGCACCTTCACTGCATACAGCTGCCCACTCTCCTTCATCTTGGCAAGCATCACCTAAAACAAAAGCGAGTGTGAATGGCAAGGGCTGAGCCCTCTGAGCAGCACAGAGCCTCTCACACCTTCCCAGGCTGGAAAGGTCAGCCATCTCATGACCAGGCTTGTGGACCAAGGTGAGTCAGCCTGCTAGCATGGGCAGCAGCGTACAATCAATGACACACCTGCCTGCAGCAGGCTGCTCTGGACAGAAATACCCACATGCTGCTCCTGTCTGGCCCAGGGCTGGCTGGCTGAAGGTCACCCACTGTGCCACCACAAACTGCCTGAGCAGGGCCATTCATCCCACCTCCCTCCCCGGTTATAAAACTCAAACACACCCCCTCACATCAGCTTTGTGGCAAAGCAGAGAAACAAAATCACCATCTCACCGCCTTTGAAACCACTGCCTTGTTGCCTTTAAAGGAAAAGTCTTTACATGCTCCAAGAAATGCTGCCCAAACAGGTGTGAACACACACACTTGCAGCTCCTGGTATGGGCCCTGGCATGCAGTTCTTCCTTCAGGTGCTAACTTCTTTTTTGTGATATCCAATTCTTCACGTTGCTGTCAGCTTTCTTTCTCTTCTCTTTTCTCCCTGCTCTTTGTAACCAACTTTGTTGCACAAAGAAGTACCACTCAGTACTTGCTCTGGAGTACCACTGGACAGCTTGTTTACCATGTTATGAAATCACTTCACCAACCTTGGGGCTTCTTAAGTAAGGAATGTGGTTTCTCACAGAATAGCCAGGAATAAGTCTCACCTTTCCAAAGCTTCCCTTTCCCAATACACGAAGGAAGGTCAAGTCTTTGATCCCAAGTTTGCTTGCTGAACTTTCACTAATGCTGTTGCCATCCTTCAGGCTGTCTTTTTCCTGATGTTTCAATGTAGATCTAGAAACCAGTTTCTGTGGAAGCAAGCAAAGACGTGTCAGTCTGCAGAGGAATTGTACTTCTGCTTCAAAGGTGGTCACAGGTAGTCAATCCATCAACCAGGGCATTTGGGACCTGTCCAGGGGCACTTTATGGCTACTGAGATAGAAAGCTGTGTTGGTAGAGTCACACAGCTGCCACATGTGACCAGCCAAACTCAGCACTGCTCAGGGCTGTGCTGACATCTCAACAGCAGCTCCTGATGTGGGCATTTTGGGTTGTAATCCCACTGCCCAGCACATCACAGATAATCACAGACCATGCTGAGTTTGGTAAGGGACCCACAATGATCATCAAGTCCAACTCCAGGCCCTGCACAGCACCATCCCCAAGAGTCAAAAGGCAAGGTTGACTCTCTCCATCCTCACTCTCCACAAAAAAAAGAAGAGAATGAGTGGGGAAATCTAAGTCTTCCACATACCAGCAAAGTAAGGAGGACTGCATAATTTCTGCAAAAGGCAAAGTGCTGGTGAGGTTTAGAACCCTAGCAGATCTCATCTGAATTTCTTATGTTTCTACTTGATTTTAAGATTCTTACTCAAAACCCAGTTCAGTGGGACCCCAACTTCAAAACATGTCTCTTTTCCACATTTGGGCTGCTGGCTTGCTCCACTGCTCCAAATTTGATGGAAAGCTGTTCATTCCCATGCCAGCAGTGAGGTGCTGCACATTCAAGAGTTGTACCAGTATCAGCACAAATTTCTAGAGCTCGTAATTTTGAAGTACAGAAAGATCAAGCCAACCTCTGGTGCTCTCTGCTCACAGCTCTCCAGATAAGCATGTGCATACAAACGAGCACTTCTATTCAGTTTCTTGGTGTGAACAAAGTCACAGGGACTTCGTGAGCTCCATCTTGTGACTGCTCTGGTGTACAGCAAAGTTCCTCCTGCACAGGAGACTCCTCACCATGCGCAAAGAACCAAGAGCAGCCGCAGAAGCACAGAGAGAATTGTGTTGAAAGGGATCTTCAAGATCGTTTAGCTCCAAATCCCTGCCATAGGGAGGGACACCTTCCACCAGACCAGGTTGCTCACAACCCCATCCAACTTGATCTTGGACATTTCCAGGGATGGGGCATCCACAGCTTTTCTGGGCAATCAGTGGCAGGGCCTCGCCAGGCTCACAGTAAAGAATTTCTTCCTCATATATTATCTAAACCCACCCACATTCAGCTCAAAGCCATTCAGAGTAGTCCTTACAGTCTGAACACTTTTCTAGACCCTTCAGGTCATGAGTAACAGGATGAGATCATTAAACACCAAGCACAGATTTTTTTTCCCCGTTTTCATCTCCTTTTGATGTGCAGATGATGCAAACAACAAGTGTTAACAAGTGCTGATTTTTGCAGAATGGAGAAGGGAGTATGGGATTTCCCCTTAACTCCCAGGATAACTGTTCCCCAAACTGCTGTAGGGGAAGAGCAAAGATCAGAGTTTGCTGCGAACCAACTGAAATCAAAAGGGGCAGCACAGCCTAATGAGCCTGCTAGGCTGATACAGCATGATGTGTTTGATCAATGTAGCTGACTAATTGTAGGAGAAGATTTATCACATCTGGAAATTATGGTTTGGGTTTTAATATTTCCTTTTTGCTGTGTTGACAGGGACGACAGATTTTTGGCCAGGGATGCAGTGAAGAGCGAAATAGTATCCCCAAAATCACACAGAAAAAGTAACAAAGCTGGGAAGAGAACTAGGCTTCTTCTTGAGCTCTTCTGCTCTATCACAAGCCATACATGCAGACAGCATTTGTGCTTGCAGTAAAAATAAAAAATGCGTGGCACGAATTATATTGATCACTAATTAGTCAGGGGGTCTTATTCTGCTCTCATTTGTGATTAACAGATGAAGGAGTGTTGAAGAGTCACAGCATTGTGAAACATAAGCACATTGCAAACCAACACCTATAGATTAAAACTGGGATGGCAGATATCCCTTTTCTAGGGGAGGCCTTTGCCACAAGCCCCAGTCCTACTCCTGCAGTCCACCACCCAAAATCACCAAAAATACCTGTCCTATGGGAAGCCTCCACCCCCTCCTACACCCATAGAAAGACTCAGTTGTAAAATGCTTTAAATAGAGAAGGAAAATAAAAATACTCACTGAATTTGGGGAAATGCTTCCTGGTTGCAGCCCCATGCAGGCCAAGGTTTTTGCAAGCTCTGCTGAGTTCACCCCACAGTTTGGAGCAACGTTTGCTTGGCATCGGATGTGGACATTCATTTTACAGACTGATGGGAGCAATGGAAAGTAAAAGAAAAGGAACAATTAAAATAACTTGGGAGGGGTTTATTGCTGAGAAACAATTTACTAATTCTGCTTCAGGAAATACACCCATCTGGATCTACTCTGTATCTTTAAAATAGAGGGAATTTTTGCCACTGATGTAAGTAGAAGCAAAATTAGGACTCTTGTAAGAGAATAAATTCCTGAAAACCAGGAACAGACCCCAAACTCTCCAAGCAGGATGCCATTATTGCCTAAAGCTTTTCATAAGCACATATTTTTGAGGTGCATCACTACCATTGCAGCTATGTCTGTAAGGACAGTTAGTATTTATAATGCCACAGAATTTGCAACAAACGTCCCCTTCATTTTCCTGTATCTAATTTTAAAGGCAGTGCTCAGTGGGAAACAAAAATCACTCTTGCTCTAACTCATGGGCACACACACACCCTCTTGTGGGAGATGAAGGCAAGGATTTTACAGTCTGGATCACTGAAACAAAAACATAACACCAGAATATGCTTAGTC
Source organism: Pycnonotus jocosus (assembly GCA_013400435.1). Classification (NCBI taxonomy): domain Eukaryota; kingdom Metazoa; phylum Chordata; class Aves; order Passeriformes; family Pycnonotidae; genus Pycnonotus; species Pycnonotus jocosus. The sequence continues at coordinate 119,135 of VWYP01002240.1, read as the reverse complement.
ATCAATTAACAGGCAGAGTAGTCAGCCTACAGCAATGACCTTTTTTTCCTCTTGGATGACTTTTCACTGCCTTATCTGATTTTCCTCAGCTGAGGAAAAACCTTCAGGTAAAGGGAAAATAGGAATGCAGGAAGCAGAATACTTTTAATAATGCAAGTTAAACAAAGCTGTGCTGAGAGTGCAAAGTAGAGTCCTTCTGGCAGCCAGAGATTAAAAAGGAGATCAGCCTTTTTTTTAACCCTTACAAAGATGAATATTCATTGCTCAGCTTTCTCCTGAAGGGTGCACAAATCAAGTCCACACAGTGCATTGAGAGCCTAAAAATAAATGTAATTTGTGAAAAGGCAACAGTGAGAAGCTGCTCACTTTTACACTGCAGACCCTGTCGCATGATCCCCCAGAGCAAGGAGCCGCAGTGGTCGCAGAACGTTGGGACTTTGTAGTTGTGGACACTGAATTTATGAGGAATGTTGATCCCAAACCTCTGTTCAGTCACCTGAGGCACCAAAAGGAAAGCACAGGTTTAAAACTGAAACACGTATTTGCAAGCTGGTGTTCATTTACATACAGGCATTTAAGTGCAAATCTAAGAAAATAATTCCAAGTCAGAAAATGTCCCAATCCATCACCTCACTGAGGTTTATGGCAAGGGAATACTGAATTAACAGCCTCACCTGCTGTGTGCCAGCCCTGCTTCCCTTGCTGGCCAGGCCAGACTACCTGGCAAAGCAGATCTTAAAATAAGGGCTCCCTAGCAAATTTTAAATTCTTAAAAACAGGTTAGAATTAGATTACCTCAAAACAAACCAATCCCGTTGTAGTGTGAGCTACAGCATTTTTTATTGACTTGCATATTATGTGCAAAGACATGTAACTTTAGGTTGAACTGTTGGTTTTATTAATTTCAATGTAGAACTGCTTTCACAGCTCTTCCTATAATTCTCATTCCTCTTGTCACCCTGCTCACAATTAATAGCCCTTCAGGCACACATTTCACTTTATCACTTGCACTGATCCCCCCCGTTCTTTTCCAACTGTAAACCATTCAGTTCTCAAGGACACCTTTAAAAAATGTTTCAATGGCTGAAGAAACAAGTCTCCATTTAGCATATTCATCACTTTTGACTTTGTTTCTCAACATGATCCTGGAAAGCTGAGGCGGAACCCACAGCTCTATTAAAGAAAAGTCAGGGGTGTGACTGGAACAAGTAGCTTAAGGTGAGTGGTGCCTCCTTACTTTTGACTTCTTTTAAAGTAGTTTAAATGTGTTATAAACCCTTCATAATCCTGAGAGAGGGGTGAGGACATTCACTGTTTAACTTGCGCTTTACCCTTAGGCTTCTTAACTCATTTTCAACTGGTTTGTCAAGGGGTCATTTTAAGGAGTTCAGCTCAGCAGCTTGGAGGCAAGAAATAACAAAGAAAGGCAATTGCATGGCACAAAACACAGAGCTGCCTCGAGAATAAAGAGATTTGACTGGATTTTTCCTCAAACAGTTATTGAACCATTTCCAGTTCCAGAAATGTGACATGCAATGCACAGGGCACTGTTAGGTGGGGATGTTACTCCCATCAAACAGCCAAAACCAGCAAAAAGGAAAACCTTCAGAAACATAAGTTATACAAGGGTTCTGTATTACAACATGTTTCAGAGAGCAGAAGTGTGGAGCAACAACTAAATGAGCCCTTCAGGCAATCAGAAAAAGAAAAAAAAGGCAAAACAAAGACCAGTGGTTGGCCAGAGAAATCCACACTAAGAACTGGGAACCAAATTTTGATTGTACCACAGTTAATCATGAAAGAAAATCACCAAGGAAACCTGTGGATTTGCTACTTGTTGATGTCTTCCAGTGAAGATATCCTGACTTACTAAACCATGTGCTAGTCCAAACAGTTAATGGCACTGACAAAAAAAACCTGAATGATGTTGCATTGCTTTTACGCAGATCCCTGTCACTCTTTCCCACTTTTAAACCCAGGAATAAAAGATAACATAAAGTAAATTCTCTTATAGGACAACCCCAGCAACCCAGACAAAGTATGATGACCCAAAATAACCAACATGACTTTACCTTGAGATCATTCTTGTTGGTATTGTTTTGGCACGTGCAAGCTGTGACAATGAGGTGATGGCAGCGCTTGTGTACAACACAGGTGCACACTAGGAAATAAAAGAGGCACACTGAAAAGAGCCCTTGAAAGACTGAGAACACATCAATCCACCAGCTGGGTTCCTTAAGGCTCAGCTGCATCATCAGCACACAGTAAACATGTGAAAAATAATTGGTGGCTTGGAATTTACAACAGATCTGGAGATGTATCTTCAACCTATTGCAACAAAAATTCTGCACTGGATCATTCACACAGCCCAGAAAACAGCTGCCTATATCAAATATGGGTGATGGACAGAGAAACAACAGTGTAGCTTCTCAAACTACTGAAAAAATGCTGTTGAAATAATTATCCAGCAAAGAGTGTTTCACACAGCAATATCCATTTTGTTTATATGCAGCTTCCTTTCACAGAACACCAGCACCCTATTACACTGCACAGGAACAGGCTGTGTTAGGCTATACTGAATGACCATGAAGCAGGCAGTTCTGGGAAATAGGGAAAGGCAAAATAAAGGGAAAGACAGAACAATAATTAAATGCAAACAAGCACCACACACATCTCCACAGCCAGTCAGCCAAACCATGCATTCAGGCAGAAGTGCTGTGCCAGCCCACGGAGTCACAAACCCCCAAATTTTACTCTGTTGAAGTTCACAGGGAGAGAAAGGAGGGTGGCCATTCCAGCAGGGTATTTTGTGTCCTAATACCAGCTGAGCACTGTCCTGAAGGGATTCTTGGGTGCCTCATGCCTAGCTGGGTGTTGCATGTAGCCAGCAACTGAGTGGAACTGCACGGGATGAAAAAGCAACCAGACGTGCAGGTGTTTGCAGGAATGTCTGACAAATCTGACAGGGGCTCAAAAGCACAGCTCTGGCTGCCTGGGGAGGAAGAGGAGTGGTGACTCCAGAGCAGCTCACAGCTGCAGGATGTCCCAGCAGCATGGAGAGCACTCCCAAAGCAGCACATCCCACACGCACGCCACGCGGGAGTGGTGCACCTTACCTTGGCACTGGTATCCCTGCTTCCCAAACACGCCCCTGGCCAAGAGGAAACACAGACACGATTTAGAGGCAGAAACACAGTCATCTTGCAGATTGTTTACAGAAGGCACAGTGCAGGAGGATCCCAAATTATCAGATCCCATGCCAGAGCTGCCCAGCAGTAGTGGTGCAATCCAGCACAGGGGTGTGAGAGCCCAGGAAAGCAGTGCACAGGCACGGCTCACAGGGCAGGCTGTCAACATGCCTGTATTCCCCATATTCCCCCTCACTCTCGTTTCTCAAATACCTCGCTTCATTACAACACACACCACACACGTTAGACTGATCCCAGCAGCCCACACCCTGTGATTACCTCTCCCACTCCATGTTCTTTTGAGACATATCTCCGTTTTTCTCCTTGCTCTGCCTACTCCTCCACGTGCATCATCTCACACCTCTCTGATGGCTTTTCTGTTATCAGGAATTCTCTCTAAACTTTCAAGTACCTGTTTTTTGGGGCTTTTTTTCTCAGTGTAATCCCAATGTTCCACTACAGTTACTTTTTTCCCCTTGAAATAACATCTGTGGTTACAAGGGAGGGACACTGCTACATCCCCACACTAACTCAGGTTGCTTCCAGCATCCAAGATACACATCACCTCTGGCCTCTCTGCAGCACACACCAGTTTGCAGCATAAAATGTACCCTGCCAAACCTGATGGCCAAGGGGCATCATATTATCACATCGGAGGCCCTGGGTGAAGTCCTAAGTGACCCAGAACTGGGGGTGCTGTGTCCCCAGAACACAAAGGACTGGGGAGCTCTGTGCCAGGGTGCTTGAGCTGTTCTCACCAGATGAACTCCCTGCAGTGAGAGCAGTAGGTGGGCTGTCGCAGGTAGGTGGCCATGAACTTGTGCCCGTTCACCTGGTGCACCCGCCTTCGCATCGCCCGCTGCCGCTTCCGAGTGAGGTTCTTGAAGATCCTGTCCCTCTGCAGAGTCCCTGTGCAGGGGGGAGAAGGAGAAAGAAGGACAGCAAAACATTAAGATCATCACACACAATTACTGCTTCTGGTTTTGCTAAAGCATTTAGTTTGGGCCCTCAGCCTAAAGAGGATGTGCACCTGCTGAAGCGAGCCCAGAGGTGTCCATGGAGATGATGCCAGGATGCCCCTCTGCTGTGGAGACAGGCTGGAAGAGCTGGGACTTGTTGGAGCCCTGGAGACTGAGAATTTCAGGCTTTCTGTGCTAAAAGGCACTGACCCTCAAGCAAGCACTACGTTTGACCTGAGGCCGTGGAACAGGCTTCCAAAACTCAGTGACAGCACTGGGGTTGTGAATGTGTAGTTTGAATAGTATTTTGTGATCTCACAGGCTGAAAAACTTAGAATTTAAGGTTTTAGTATATAGCAATATATATGGAGGATTTAAAGCATTGTCCAAGTCCTCCTTCTTCACCTTCTTCTTCATGGTTTTGGGTGTTTTTTTCTAACTGGGTGAAAAAGGTCTGCATTGCAGACTTTGGGTGGTCAATTATTGTGTTAAAAGTATAAATAATATAGGTGTCATCTCGTTACTGGATAATTTATGCTTAAGGTGGCCTTGGAAAGAGTTAGATTAATCCATTTTCTACCTTGTTAGTTAGAGCTCACGATACATGAGATTGTACTATAGATTAGAATTAATAAACACTGAGTCCGAACACAAAACCGCGTCTCCCATGTATTAATCCCAGCTCTAACAGGAAGAAAAGAAAGTAAGAAACCAACAGGGACTGTTCAGCCTGGAGAAGAGATGGCTCTAGAGAGACCCTACAGCCCCTTCCAGTGCCTGAAGGGGGCCACAAGAGAGCTGGAGAGGGACTTCTGACAAGGGCACAGAGTGACAGGACAAGGGGGAATTGCTTCACATTGAAAGACAGGAGGTTTAGATTGGATGGTTTGAAGAAATTAATGACTGTGTGAGGCCCTGGCACAGGTTGCCCAGAGAAGCTGTGGCTGCCTCATCCCTGGGAGTGTTCCAGGCCAGGCTGGATGGGGCTTGGAGAAACCTGGTCTAGTGGAAGGTGTCTCTGCTCATGGCAGGAGGTTGGTATTAGAGGATCTTTAAGGTCCCTTCCAATACAAACCACTCTATGATTCTACGATAAAATGCTTTCAAAAGCACAATTACATCCCTGGTTTAGAAGTCAGGGGCCTGTGATCTAGAACAAGGATGACATCTGGGACAGGTACAGAACTTAATTGCAATTAAGTTAGTTCAAAATTGTATTTTTCATCTAGAAATATCTGCTTTTTTGCCATCTTCTCCTCACTCCTGTCACATGCTGAGACGTGCCAGTAAGCTATTAATTCACAAGCCATAAATAGACCAGAAGCTCAAGGCTAAGGAGTTGTTATAACTCCCAGCTTTTTGGGCTGTAACTCCTGAAAACACAACTATATACAAACAACTGACCACCACCACATTTACTGGGTGAAATGAGAACAATGTTCATCCACCTTTGGTGTTCTCATCCTACATTTTTTCATCACTATTCGCAGCATTTTTTACACACTTCCAATACTTCCTGTATTGGGTTAAAAAAAACCACATAGGCTACTTTTTCAATGATGGGTAGTTGTTTGATATGTGCCACACTCAGCTTTCTTTAAAGGGTTCATTTTCCAAAGGTTAGGTAATATTTGATAGTTCTGGAAAGCAGGGATCCAGGAGCTGCTGGCATTCAAATCTGAACTGTCCCAAAATATAATTTAATTTTAGAACAGAGCAGACTATTTCAGTTGAAAGGGACCTACAACAATCATCTGACCACGTCAGAACAGACCAAAATTTAATGTATTTTAAGAGCATTGTTCAAACACTTCTTAAATATGACAGGCTGTGGGCATTGACCACCTGTCTAGGAAGCCTTTTCCCATGCCTGAACAACCTCTCATTAAAGAAATTCTTCCTAATGCCCAGTCCAAACTCCTCTGGCACAATTTAATATCACAATTTAATTATCTATCAATATAATTTAATCTTTTTACTGAGTTTAGTTCAGCCACATAACAATTTCCTAGCAAAGCTCAATTAACACAAAACAAGTGTCTCTCAAAAGGCATGAACTGAGCTCTAGATCAAGAGAGACATTCCCATTTAGGCAGCAGCTGTCCAAATTGTGTATCCCAACCAGCTGGTCTCTGGGATCCTCAGACAAATCTGGTCAGGCTCAGCTGAGCTTCCCAGATCAAAGCCTCATCTGGGGCACACTTGCCTCAGAAGAAAGAAATGAAATTTGCAGTTTTCAGGTCAGATAATTTGCAAAGTACAGGCCCTGAAAACAAGAGCATTTTGGGGCAGGGGGACAACACACCAGAGTCTGCCAGAGGTGACTGTGCAACAATGTTCTGTGTTCAGGACTCTTGTTTTGAGCATGGACTGGATGCAAGACCAAAGCCAGGTCCTGCCAAACCCCCTGCATGGACATAATTCCACAGGAAGGGATGGCTCTGCAAACTCCCAGAGCAGTGGATTGGCAGCAGGACCTATACAGCTGTCACCCTCCCACTTCTCTTCCCACAAAACGGGGGCAGAGCAATTCCCTGCTTTCAACTGGCTCTGCTGATTAACCACTGGGGGGACGGGGGTGGTGGAAATAGAAGAAAAGCTGTCAACCTGATCAAGGCCTGAAATGCAGGAATCCCACATCACAGGCACATTTCCCAGTCCTCTTTGTAGGAGTCGAGATAAGGGAAACCATCCTGTCAGTACTGAGCCCAGCCACTTCAAGGGGCTGTGAGCCACAGGATGTATTCCTCTTGGTACAGGTTTAGAGGCAAAGCCAGCCATAAAGCTCAAGGGTTTTCTGCTGAGTTCTCCCAGCCATTCGTGCATGTGTCCCTTCCATAGGCACTGATGGAAACCTCTGACCCAGTGGCATCACTGTGACACAGAACACGGTTTGACTTTGGGACAGCTTGCATTCATTTTTTAAGTGGAAGCACATGCTATAAATTAGAATTTTCCCATTTAAACACACCAAGAAAAGGGATGTGGTAAGGCTGATCCAAGCATTTAACAGAAACCTGCTTTCTTCAGTGCAGAGCTCCAAGCAGCTGGGCAGAGGCTGGTGCAGAAGAGCCTGCCTTTGTAGGGAAGTGCCTAAACATGTGTTTCATTCCCACTGAGGTCAACAGGACTCAGGGGACCACAGGAATTGCCAGACTGAATTAGAGCACTGGCCCATCTAGTTCAGCATCCTGCCTCTGTCAGTGGGCAACCAGAAACACATGACAGCAAGATGGGGGCACTCTGCAGCTGGGAGATAATTGGCCTCTTTCCCACGCACGAGATGTCATTTTGATCTCCAGAAGTGAGATCTGATTTGTGGAGGTTTAATATTCCTTTTCAAACGTTCAACCATCATTGCACAAGTTCAGATGCCTTGTAATCTACCATAGGAAACAAGCCTGAGAAGAACCTCAAGAGGTCAACCAAAAGTCCTCTAAAAGGAAGATCAAGAGACAGCTGTTTTGCCAAGCTTGAGCCTCCTGCAATGTCATGTGAGAATAAAAAAAAAAGATTAAAATTTTCTTATAGTATTACAGAATGTGCCCAACACCCAATTCAAGAGAACATCACTTTGATCTAGGTTTAGGCAAACACATATGTGTTTTCCCTGGATCAGGGCCAAACACCTCAACTGGCAAAGTGTCCTGTATTGGTGTTCTGAGGCACAGAAAGGGAAGCACAGGGCTTGAGTGGGTGGTGAGCACCTAAGCAAATCACCTAAAGAAGCAATCCAGTTCCCAGCTTGCTCCATGCCAGCTGCTCCATTAGGAGCCCAACAGTTGATGCCCTTTAAGCCCCCATGTAGCAGAGTTTAAAAGAATAATGTTCCCAATTTAGCTCCTGCAGCTTCTGGTTTTGTTTTGGTTCCGTCAAGGACCAGCACAGGGTCATCATCTCCCTGGTGCCCTCCCATGCAGTGCAGACCACATATGGCAAGAGAAAACCAGTCCTTGGCATCAGGAATAGGGGACAGTCAATGACAGCCTGCAAAGCCACCCATGGGACTCTGCTGTGCATCCCTGTGGTTTGCCCAGCTTCAGACAGACTGCAATCTTGAAACAGTTCACAAAACCCCAAAAATTACAGGCATTTGCTTTTTCCTGGGCAACAGAAGGAGTCTCCATGCTGCCTGCACTGGTGGATCACATCCAGGGCCAGCCTGAAGCCTCCCCTACTTGGCTTCCATCCCCCATTCTCCAGACACCAAAATCCCACAGCACAACAGTTCCATCTTGCAGACCCGCTTGTCATTAATGTACATGCCATAAGTTGGGTTTTTTCCTTAACTAAAAGCTAAAACACTCCTCAAATTTCACACTTTCTCCCACTACTTGGCTGCCAGACCCTTCTAATATTCTGCTGATACAGCACATCTTTCAGATCCTCACCCATGTTTGTGTTCACCTCAATTTACAATATACCACATCTGAGTGTTACTAAGCAGGCTTCAGGAAGGCCTGGATTACTTTCCAGATGGCATCAATTCTTTTGGGCACTATTCTTCCCATTTCCTGGTGCGGGCTCAAAAAGGAGAGAGAGAGAGAGTCCAGAACAACCTCAGCCATACCTTGAGCCCAGGTGTAGCTGCAGGAGACCATCTATCACATGATTTAATGGATCTACATATACAACCACATCCCACAGAATAAATCCCTCTGTCTCAGGGCTTGGGTGCTCATGCATCCCACACACCACACCATGGAGCTGGCAAGTTCAGCCCTTCAACAAGCTGCAAGTGATTTTGAAGTGGTGAAACATATGGCTACCAAAACCTCCTTCCTCCCAACCACCAGGACGGCAGTTCCTCTGCTCACACCCATCACATCTGTTCAACAGGTCCCAGTGCCACTGGGTGAGAGGCTGTGGGCAGAAATCATCCATCAACACAGCACTGAAGCCTGCTAATGGAAAGGCTGAGAGAATTGGGGTTGCTCAGCCTGGAGAAGAGGAGGTTCTGGGGTGACCTTACTGTAGGCTTTCAGTTCATGAAGGGAGCTAGCAGAAATCTGAAGAGGAACTGTTTCCAAGGGTGTGTAGAGATAGGCCAAGGGGGAATAGATCCAAACTGAAAGAAAATAGATTTAGATGAGTTATCAGGAAGAAATTCCTCCCTCTGAGGGTGGTGAGGCCCTAGTACACGCTGCCCAGGAAATCTATGGATGCCCCATCCCTGGCAGTGTTCCAGCCACGCTGGATGGAGATTGCAGCAACCTGGTCTACTGGAAGGTGTCCCTGCCCACAAACAGGTTGAAATGAGGCAATCTTTTAGGTCCTTTTCAACTGAAACCAGTCTGTGACTCTGTGACAGCACGGCCAATGCAGCAGTCTCTCATGCCTCTCATCTTTGGTGTCAGAGGACATAAAACTGTCAGAGACATTTTCCCAGCTCATGTTTTGCACTCTGGCCAGTTTCCTACAGGATACATATTTTCCTTCTGGACACAGAAAATGCTTTACAAAACAAAGACTGTTAAAGAGACCCAGACTTTTAAAAGCCTCTAATCTCTGGTAAAGCAGCAACCACCATGAACGGTTCCAATGTCCAAATACTGCTTTAAGAGCAAACAAGTAATTGCCCAGTGAATGGAGCTTCCACATCCGTGGTTAAATTTGGACATCTGTGATTATGGGGTACTTACTGTGCCTGCCTATGTGCAAAACTTTAAAACAAAGTCCAACACTAAAAATCCTCTTGCCCTTTCCTCCTGAACACATGTTTATGGCAGTGGAAATTATACATGCAGCGGGAGAGGAGAATAAATAACCCACCAAGTCATCTGAGGACACGTGCAAGCACCAGCACATCCTCATCCACTCAGCAGCCTCTGTCACCACCTCACCTGCCCCCTGAGCTTCCCTGATCCTGCTCTTCTTGGGCAGACACCCCTCCTTTCCCCCCTGCCCCAGTTTATATTGCAGGGGATTATGTCAGGCAAATCCTTACAGTGGTGGCATAACTACAGCAGGAAAACAAGAGGAGGAGCTGCAGGATGAAATGGTGTGTTTGGAACCATTTGACTCGAGTAGTTAAAGCTCCTCAGGTCTCATCTATTGGAAATCAATCTCACCGTGGTGCTCTCAACCACTGCTGTAGCAGCAGCACAGCAAAGGTCACCCAGGTACCTCCTCACACTGACAGCTCCTACTGTTACACTCCCATATGCACCAGTGGCATTTTAATTTGGAAGAAACAAAGATATTCAAAAAAGCCAGGTTAAAAAGCCTTAAATCAATACTGTTAATAAGTAAAAAACTTAATTAAGCCTTTTCTAATCAGTATGAGGAGCTGTATACACATCATCCTCCACAAGGAGCACTGCAAGCAAGCTCCCCTCGAACTGAGACACTGCCACTGACCTCAGTGGACTGTAAAAAGCAACAAAATGGATTGAGAGACCACTCACCTCTGGCAAGCAGAGCAGCACTGAACAACAATCTCAGATCAGGCTAAATGCTCATCTAGCCCATGCCCTAACAGTGAGTAGTAGTGGGTGTTTTAGGAAAAGAATACATAAATCAGATCAAGTTAATGAATTCACCCCCTCCAACACCCTCCAGCCATCAGTGTGTAGGAGTTCTCTCAATATTTACCTAACAGTGGGCTTCCTCACATCTACTGAACGTAAACTGAGGCTAAACCAAGATGTTTATTTCCCTGGCTGGAAAACTTGTAAGTTATGACAAAAATGCCTTACTAAGGTTTTGCATTTTTAAGCAGGAGTTTTATCACCATGTGGATGGTCAAAATCATGGGAAGCCTTGCTAATTAAAATGTTATAAACACAAACACACCGTTGAAGAAGCTGACAGCCTCACCCTGAAAAGGGAGAAGGATTTAAACATCTTATTCTGCTTCCCTAAGATTAGCGCTGCAGAGTGAAAGCCAAGTCTTTTTTACTACAAAGCTTTTCTTCAGTTCCCCTGAGAAGTTAAGTTGGATGCCCAAATCAGCCAGGTGGAAAACAGCCATCTCCACAAAGATCATGTTAACCACAAGGGGTTTCTCTCCCAGCAGAAGTTGATCCTTTTGTTGCTTTTGCCAGTCTGTGCACGATCTGGTCTCTGCACTCTGGTTCCAATCTCAGGAGAGGCTCCTTGCAAAGCAAACATGTGGCACATCAAACACAGGCTGGGACTGATGTTTGATCCAGAGGCTGTTTTGACCTCTGAAAACTGGATAAAGCTTTGTGTGAAGATCAGAGAAAGAGCCAGCCAGGGCTGGCAGCACCATGCTGTCCTCCAGGACATCACAGAAAAGCCACGTGAACGGGCAGCTCATCTTTTTAAGATGCCAACCTGCCAACATTGGCTGGAAGAGTCAGAAGGGGCAATGATGCTCTGAATCCAAAAAATGTTTTCCCCACTCAGGAGTGTGAAACAGCACTATCAGCAGTCTTGGAAATGCAAACATGTAATCATCCCTGTATCAAATCACACAGAACTGTGCACTGGAGGCAAGGCCTCTGTTTCTTGTCCAACTGCTGAAGTAGGGCAGATCCATCTTCCTTGTTTTCTTGCCAGATCTAGGACATAAATTCATCTCAGCTCTCAGTGATTAACACCATTTGAGGATTGAAGCTGAAGGATGATGTTTCAGTGTGGCAGCAGTGAGAACAGGATCAATGAGGTTCACACAACCATACTGCTGAGCACGGCAGTGCTCTGCTATTGCTACAAAAGCCCATCACAGGCTTATTTCTAGAATTACACAGTGATGCCAAAGCTCTGGTGGTACCAGTAAGACAGAAGAGCAACTTTCAGTTTTCTTCAGCCTTTTGGCTTTGGCTGTAGCAGCACCAGGGAGAGCAGGACAGCTCTGCAGGGCTGGAGTGGCCAGTGTGTGGCTGCTGGGAGTATCCTCATCCTCAGGAGAGGAGATGACTGCAAAGCCAAGGGTACAGCCCAGTGCTGGGGCTGGGGGAGGAATAGCTGCCTTTTATCTGTTTGCATAACTTCTGTGAGAACATGAGAGAGCAGGAAGAAGGCAGCTTGAGAACCTCTACAACAAGTATTTTGCTGCCTCTTCAAGTCTCCTAACCAGTTATGAACAGCATACAGGTTATTTTGCATAGAGTTTTAACCCCAATTGCCACACAGGTTTTCAGTCATGCACAGAGCAGCTTTTCCACATTTGTTATTGCATGATTTTTTGTGGAAAGGGTTTTTTTTCCCCTAAGAAAAGTTAGTCTTAGACATTTGCTTGCAAATGTTGACAGCTCTGAAGCAAGGCACCACAGCATGTTGCACAAGGCTGAAAAATGTCAATGGAAGAGCCTTTCCACTCATTTCTATAGTGAGTAACCTCACCATTCCATCTCTGCAAGTTTTTGCATTCATTTGCAAAACCTCAGGATATATCTGTTTGCCAGAGAGATCAGGCTGAGGCAACAATAGCAAAGAACTGTCTCAGCTTGCACAGAGAGGAGACTCCAGGAGAAAAGGATTTTATTTAAAAATCACAAGAGGGAGACAAGAGAAACCTGAGCACTGAACTGAAGCTGTCAGAGCCCCAGACTGGCACTGTGACCAGAATGCCACCTCATATCTGTCCCTTACCCAGCAAGACACTGTTCCAAAAAGCAAAATAAATTCTTAGTCTGGTCATATCCCAGACAGGTGCTTCCCTCTGGCTGTAGCTGAACATGTTCTTCCAGCAGGTGTAGAATGTAAAAATCACCCCAGCCCCACTGTTCCCTCCTCACAACAGAGCCCCCTCCATGCCATCTCAGACCTACCAGCATTCAGCTGCTCCATAACCCACTCCTGTCACACTGACCTACATAAAAACAGGCAAAAAACCCACAACAAAACCCAAAACACTTCTTGCAGCATGGCTCATTAGAGCCTTAACTGATTCCTCTCCCTCCTCTCCTCAAAATTACAATCAGTACTATTTCCTTGTGCTTAGGCAAGCAAATTTCCATTGTAAAGCCTCCTGTCAGTCCTTCCCACTTACTAAACTCAAGAGAAAAAAACGTTTGAGATGTGATTTACCAGGGAGGGAAACCATTTTAATACATTATTCATTAAAAACAGGAAAATAGAACTAACGAAGCAACTTTGATCTTTCCCACAATTAATTCATGCACCAGAAGCCCTCTGATTTAGAAGATCTCAAACCACGCTGGCAGAAGTAGCAGTAACACAGAGTGACAGCATTTATAAGCCAAAACTCCCATCACTTGTGCAAAATCCTCCAGAAAAGCAGAATTGGAGATCCTGAACCCTTCCCTGCTCCCTCTGCCTGGGGGCTCCTGCGTGTCACAACCACCAGCAGCTCACACGCTCGTGGGTGTTCTACAGCAGGGATCACAACAGCTCTTGGGGAGGCCCTGCCCACACAGGGAAACACCAGATCCAAGTCAAACCTATTTTTAACCAAGTGCAGTTTAAACCTATTTTTAAAGTGGGTGCTCTGGGGGTATCCCCCTTTGGGGGTACAGGGGCAGCTTCAGAAGTTGGCTGCTTTGGTATTGAAACAGGGGTGTCCACACAACTAAATTTGCTTAAAACTCACACTTTTATGTCCAGGCAGTGCATTAAAACTCACACTTTTATGTCCAGGCAGTGCATTAAAACTCACACCTTTATGTCCAGGCAGTGCATTAAAACTCACATCTTCGTGTCCAGGCAGTGCAATTTGCTAGAGACACAGGTTTAGCATCAACCTCAAAAGAAGGAGGAGTAGGAGAATACTCTTTATGGAGCACAAAGACAAAATACACAAAGAAACCAGGATGAACAAAAAGCGAGTTGAGATGGGAATGTCAAGCAGCTTGTGTCCAGAGGGACCAAAGTTTTGCAGCATCTCCACAAATAAGTGACCATGTTCCTCAACACAATAGCCATCCCTAGGGTGAAATCTCGAGCCTTCCTCACCAAGAGCACCTCTCCATGAGATAGCAAACTGTATCCCAAAGCACAGCTGGAATCCAGTCAGGAACAAAGAAACGAGGAAAACTAATTCAACAGGACAAGTTAAACATTTCCCTTTTTGTGCCACTGGGGCCTCTGACTGCTGTCACAAGATGCCTCAGCTTTTCCCCTGGAGGTGCACTGGCCTTGGGCTCACTGGGCAGGATGAACAAGACCCCAATCACCTCCCTGCACCACCTGGATTCTCCTGGTGGACTGGTCACCCCAAGTGGTCTGGCAGCAAACTCAGCTCTGATCACACAGCTGACCCAGGAGTTTTTGAGATTTCCCCGTGGCAGCTTGCCAATGAGTCCTGTAATGTCAACAGCCTCAAAAAGCAGGTTGTTTACCATGTCGCTCTCCCACACAGGTTCCCACACAGCAGGGGCTGAGTAAGACACTGCCACAGCAAAGCATCTGTCAAGAAAAATAAATTCAGCCCTCTTGTATTCCCAGCTTCTTGGGAAGAGCTCTGCCAAGAAGCAGCACCCTCTTCTCATCAACACATCCCCCACCTTGGCAATGCAGCGAGGAAGTGCTCAGGATGGCACAATCTATCCTGAAACTTCTGCAGCTGGCAAGGGACCAGGAGTGCTCTGCCCCTCCCAGTGCCAGGGGATTACTGGGATTTCCCAGAGGGATTTCCCAAGGGCTGCAGACCTGGAGGGATTCCTTCAGGAAATGTAGTTCTCCCCAACATATTCCCAGCAGCTAACACAGCCAGACCCGATTCTCTCCCCCTTCCCCATCTCCTCCCAAATGTGGTTTTCACCCTGCAATACATATTTCTCCACTTCTGAAATATGTCTCTGGGATGTCAAAAGCAGATGTCCCGCATCCAAACAAATACAGCTTTAAAAATGCTGGCTGCCACATGGAGAGGGTGGTCAGGATAACAGAACCATAAAGGTTGGAAAAGACCTCCAAGAGCATCAAGTCCAACCTTTGACCAAACATCCCATTAGCAACAAAACTGCAGCACTGAGTGCCATGTCCAAGCTGTTTCTTGAACACTTCCAGGGATGGCAGCTCACCATCAGACAGCTTGGGCAGTCTGATGTCAGCAGCTCCATAATGTGACACCCACCAATTTCATTCTCCCAAACAGCTGGTCCTTTCCAGCAGGTGTAAGAACAGCAGCAGTAAATACATATCCTGCCTCCCCATGGGCTCTCCCATCTCACTCCCCTCAATTAACAAACAAGCAGAGGTGGGTGAGCAGGAAGAAAGTCACTTTCCTCAACAGCTTGTGAGAGACATCCAAAACCTGTACCTTGCTTCATCTTTTTTCCCAGTCCTTCAACGGAGAAGGAACACTTAAGGAGGGAATTTGTTTAGGCTCAAATGGCAGGATATGAAAGCCAGCCCCTGGTTTGATGGTCACAACAGTCCTCACACAGGTTTAAGCAGTTCTCCCCCACACAGCATCCTGCCTTCTCTTCCAGAACTGCCTTCCCACACACCATTTTCCAGCCAGATCATGGGACACAGGGATTTCTCTGCCATGGCCTTCATGTGCAAGTTGTCATCAGCTCTTCTGGATGTAACTGGACCCTTCCCTTGAAGGGCTTGTTTTTCCCACTTTGCCTCCCATTCACAAGTGAAATACAGAACCAGAGTCAATGCAAGTAAAAACTGCTGTAGGACTAAACTGAGGCCGTCACTCAGTAAGGATTCCTCACTCAACACCTAAGAACTCTGGGCTGGGGAGGCTGAAAAAGAAAAAAGAAACATTTTTCTGCCTTTATTCTTGCTGACTTGCAAGTGTGATCTGAAAGTCTGTACTGTGAACATACAAGAAGGACACATCTTAGACACCAAACTTTGGCATTGCCTGACTTTTGAGAGTTTGATTTTTTAGTGATAGCCTTCAAATGAAAAGGTTTCTGGCTTTAAGGCAATTTCCTACATTTCATAAACAAAGAAAATTATTATTGGACGGAAGTTCATCTGCTGGAACTGCAGCAGTCTCCTCATCCTGGCTCGGCAGCAAGGCTGTGGCTTTGAGCACACAGCTCCAGGGAGAGAGGAGAGCACTAACAGGGAACACACACTTCCAAGAAAGCACTAAACTTTACTGGAACAGGGCTAGTGACAGACACACATGCTCAACAAGTCTGGCAGCTAGACGGCAGAAACGAGCTGAGATTCTGGGATTAGAAACTGTTTCATGCTCTAGCAAGAAACCAGCTTTGATGGTCACAGCTATGCTGCTGCTGCAGCCTCTCCCTGTCCCTGCAGCTCCTCTACAACCCCTCTGTCCACATTTTCCTCCTCCCACCTCCTTTAACCTTTTGGGCTTCTTTAAGCTGCTTCACCCTGACTATTCCTGCCCATACCCATCCATCACCACTCCCCAGACCACTCTCCTACTTCCTTCTCTCTCTCCTTACATTCCTTATCTCTGTCCTTCTCCCAGATCCTTGTGGCTCTATTTCTTCTCCAAGCAACTTTTCCCAGTGTTTCCACC
The DNA here is from genome assembly GCA_013400435.1 of Pycnonotus jocosus. NCBI lineage: Eukaryota > Metazoa > Chordata > Aves > Passeriformes > Pycnonotidae > Pycnonotus > Pycnonotus jocosus. The sequence goes on along the minus strand of VWYP01002240.1, from coordinate 102,600 downwards.
CTTCCCTGCCCTTGTCCCTTGTCTCAGCAGATGGGGCAAGGAGAGCAGGACACCTGCTGCCTTCCTCCCTCCTCTGCACCACTGCCAGGTTCCCCCTCCTGCCTCACTGCAGCACCCAGGGCAGGGCTGAGCTCGGGGAGAATTCTGGCCCAAAAACAAGCCACAGCCCTGCCCCAATTTCCCAGTCCAGACAGCTGGTGCAGAACTGGCCCCACTCAAGGCAGCCCCAGGGAAACCCATGAGCATCCTTTTCAGACAGACAGATTTACCCTCAATTATGAAACTGCCTCAATTCCCTCACTTGCAACCTCCAGCAGTGCTGGCAGTGCCAGCAGGAGCAGCCACTGAGCTGGCTCAGTGCAGGTGGTGTCCACAGCACTCCAGGCCATGCTGATGGCATGCAGTTTATCCCACATCACAAATGAGTAAATTTTCCCCAAAGACAGCAGACAGGGACAGCAGAAGCTTTCATCCCTCCCTCTCTTGCCTCTGCCAAGCTTGAGGTCACGCTGGCCAAACAACGTCAGGATCTCTTTGCTCAAAGCTCTGTTTTGATTCAGCATTTCATTCTGGAAAACAAACAGAACCATTGCTGCTGAAGCTCTCCAGGAAACAAAAACAGCTGGCACTGAAGAGCAGGAAACTCATTATTTTCTGCTGGGCATGGTCTGGAACAACCTAAAACAGAGGTGTATAAATTGCAAGTGCCAGCATTCACTTCCTAAAGCATCACCAGGAGATGAGCTCTGCTTTCTACAGCTCCCTGCCAGCTCAGCTAATGCTGAAGATCCAGTTCTGCCCTTGGCTATTTGGGAGGTGCTCCCCCCTCCAGGGAGATGCAGGACCCTCACCATGCAGCAGAGTGATGCTGCTGATCCTCCTCATGTCTGTGGAGCCAGAGGGAACCTTGGGTCTCCCCAGCAGCACTAATGATGCCTGAATAGCTCCCAGGTAAACTGAGGTAATTAAACACTGCAGCACAACAGCATCTTGTTACCTTCAGGGGAATAGGACTTCTGGACAGGCTGGGCTGCCAGGCACCCAGACACAAGGAAAATCCTTGACTGTGGTGCTACCACCTAAATCAGGAGTCTTCTCCAGCAGCCAGAGTTGAGAGACTCAGATATTAAACAGGGTACAGCCTAATTTGATAGTTGGTAGAGCTGAAGTTAAATATATATATATATACACACAAACACACATATATATATTTATTTTTCTATATATAACAAAACAAACAGTATGGTTTTGTTGGTATTTTTTTCCTGCAGTTCTTGGCACAGATTTACAGAGTGACCTCTGGTAAAGCCCTGAGGCTTTTGGACAGCCATTTACCTATTTCATCAGTCAGGCACCTCACAAACCATGGTCTAGAGAAATTCAGGCACAGCCTGAGGTGTGCTACTGTCAGGGCACCCCCTTCATCCCAGTCCAGGGTATCATCCTCAGTCACACTGGGTCCAGAGAGGGATGGCCATGAAACAGAATCAGGGAGCAGCAGCCAGGGCTGTGCCACCACCCCAGTCACCTCCTAGAGCTTTATGTTCCTCTCCTTCCATGCCACACTCACCATCCTGCCCCAGTGCAGCACCAACACCAGCTCCAGCACAGCCCTGTCCTCCAAGGCCAAGGAGGTTTCAGCTCCTCTGGGAGCTACAGTCACCTCTTCCAGGAAACACATTAAAATAAAGCAAAGAAACCTCTGTTCCTCATTACAGCCAGGAACACTGAAATCCCAGGGCTGACTGCAAGCTTGCATATTTATCTCTAGGTTTCAGAGCCCAGACAAAACACAGCCCCCACTGAGGAAGTGAAGTTAACCCTGACATTGCTGTTTGTTGCATTTTTACAGTGCCTGGGTATCTCTGCAGTCGGCAGATCTTGGCAAGGCACAAATTACTGACAAAAACCTCTTGGCATTAGACACACTGCAATAGCTGTGGGGCTCACATGAATCCTTTTCTGAGAAATTCAAGTAGTCTTGTGGATATGTGGCAGGTTGGGGTGCTGTTCTCCTCCTCACTCTGTGTTACAGTCCCTCTATAAACACCAAGCAAATCACTTCATTTCCCAGGGTCTGGCTCTTCCTGCTACCACGAATAAAGAGCTTTGTTTGATTGTTTTCTTGCTGAAATACTTTTTCCCTGCGAAAATTCAGAATTTAACAAACTTGCCTTCATTTGTTTGTTTGTTCTTTTTAAAGGCAGAGAGATGCATGTGAGTGCATGCATCAGAGTTCCAGGGTGCAAGAATACTCAGGTTCTGTCAGCAATATTTACACATGAAACACAATGTGTACATTTTGAAAGTTTCACTTTGAAATACAAAAGAAAAAGAAACTCATGAAGGCTTCAGGATGAGGACAGAGCTGCTCTTGCTCCCCTCTGGCTTGGCTGAAAAACCTCTGTTGGGGTGTGCAGAGTGTGACCTCCAGGAGACCAATACCTGCTCAGGACTTCAAGATCAGCCTCTGGAAACCTTTAGATTTTTAACCTGGCCTTTTATTTTTTTTAATCTGACTGACATCTTTCAGCAAGGCTGGGGATGCACCTGCCTGCCACACAGAGATGCACAGCATTTGTGTGAAATGTCAAATGGATGACATTCCTGGTCCCTGCAAGGACTCAATCTTCTCACAGCACACTTAGGGTGTATTTTCTCCCCCATGGGACTCAACACTGTCCTGACCTATCTCCATCTGAAAATGCAGAGCTCAACCAGCATGGAGTGGATCTGGAAATCCCTTGCAGCACCAGCACGCAGGTGTGACAAGTGTAAAACACTGAAAAAAGTGTAGATATTGGGAAAAAAAATACAAGGGTGTAGAAATGCCTGTCTGCTGCTGGTCTCTGCCACATAGGACTTTGGACTAGACATTAAAGGCTTCCATGTCCTCAGATTGTGAACCAAAGACTACAGAACTTTATCTTATTCTGCACTGGTATGGCCTTTTTGGACCAGCAGGTTTTCAAGGTGGTGTCTACTACAAGCTTTAAAACTCTGCTAGAGCCAGTAAACCCAAAAGAGAAGAGTGGCCCCAAAATCAGGGGACAAGAACAGGGCATTTCTTTTTTTTAATTCCTGGTTCCTAGTTTCCAGTATTTATTGCCTTAACTATAAAAGGTGGGCTGAAAGAAGTCATTACAGCAGTTTACAGAGGACTGGTAAAACTTTTTTCCTCCCTGTTGTGCAAGAACCTGATAACAGATCTGTCAATAGAAATTTTATGGGGCTGAGGAGCTCCATTATAGTGCAGAGCAAGGATCTTGTTAGCACAATATCTGTGTTCCACTTTAAAGGCTGCAGATCTTTAGTGGTACCTGTCAAAGAAAACATTATTTCTCTAAAAGAACTTCAGCTTAGAAAAATGTATTCTATGAAAAATGACAGCAAAAGACCAAGAGCCTCTGTGTTTGAGGACAAACCATTTTAATGTGCCAGCTGCAAAACAAAGAAGCATTTCTTGGTCTAGAAGCAGGTTTGGGCTTCCTGAACCTGCTTCTTAGGTTACCTGCAGGTTCAGCTTCCCCCTTGAGGGGATGGAACTAGATGATCCTAAAGGTCCCTTCCAATATGATTCTGTGATTCCTTGCTGCTGCAAACCCTACCAACATGAAATATTTAGTAATAGGTGCTATATCCGCTCTGCCAACTCACTTGGCTTTTCAATATTTTTGTCATTCTATTTCTTGCCCAGAACTCAAATTTGTCATTGTCTTCACTGACACTGAGAGAAAAGAAACAACCATTACGTACCTCAGAATGTTGAAATTAAAACTGAACTTCAAGCCAGAATTATCACTTTGAGTGACAACATGAAGAATTTTTTTTTTTTAAAGGCAAATCGCAAGAGTTCAAAGCACTAAAATAGAAACACTCTGTTTTCTACAGGGCTTGCTTCATTCATTAATTCAGTCAAATACCTCATTTGTATTAATTTGATTAGCTTTGCTCAGAATTAAATAGAGCAAACAGAAAGAGAGGTGGCAAAGTGAAAGCATCTTGCAGAAAAAAGTGCCAAGGGACTGGGCTGGCTCTGAGACTCCAGCACTGCAAGGGGAGATGTTCAATCCCTTCAGGCTCACCCTGGAGCCTCTCAGTGTCCAGCCTGGCCCAGGCACCACCACCAGCTCTTGGGAATCTCTCCTAACTTCTCACAGGGGTGCAGAGGCACAAACCACAGCAGAGGTTCACCTGCTCTCACTGCAAGGCTTTTTATTTCAGATCAATCATATCCTGCCCAAGAAGAGCTAATTCAGGGTCTGCTTTCTCACAGCTGAAACCAGGATTCATTAGGAAAAAATAACAAGCACTGGAGAGCAGGTCTGAGTTCATGTCACCAGCTGAGCAACACCCTCTGGGGCACCTTAAGACCCCTACCTGGGTAAGAGAGCAATAAAGCAGATTTTTTTCCCTTTAAAGAGGGCCTGCAAGAGTTGAGATCTCGTGGATTATCTCAGAGATCCTGGCACACACATGGGATCACAGGGAGGGAGGGAAGCAGGACTCTCTGGATTCTGTTAAACCACAGCCCCTGCAGTGCCCAGGGCTGGGCAGAGCTTGGTGTGGTCCCACACTCTGCACCCTGCTCCTGTTCCCAGCTCCTCAGCTGACAGCATGCCTCACATCCACAGCAAAAACACTTCAGAGAAGGCACATTCACTATCTTTAAGAGAGCAGAGTTAAGGAGACACAGAGAGAAATGCTCAAGACACCCTTAGGAGGGAAAAAAAATCGTATTTATGTACAGAGTAAAAAGAATACAAAAGTTTTCAAAAGGAATCATATGACTTGAAAAAAAATTTGATGACTTGAGAAAAAAAGTCCTCATAGGGTGAAATAAAGAAAACGCAGAAAAGTGTAAATAAATTTATTTGGGAAAGGGTGGGAAATCAATCCCTAAGCAATGTCTGAAGTCTGGCAGACAGAAGTCAGTCCTCATCTTCTCTATAAAACAGCCTGGACTGAAACAGCTCCTGGGTGAGTGAGGGAGGTGGTTGGGGAAGAGTGTACTTCCCTCCACCCCAGCTGGGTGCCAGGACAACCAGGGATGTGTCATCCTTGGGGAGTTTATTCTGATCCTTGTGGGTTCCTTCCAACTCAGAGTATTCTGTGATTTCTGTGAGAGATAATCTCCTCCCAAGGTAAGGAGGTTTTCATTTTAATTTTGCACTGGTTGCTTTACACAGGAAACGTCAGCTGAATAAGGGTAGTTAATACAATCAGATACAGCTTAGCACAGCAAGTATATCCAAGCTGAGAAAATAAAGAGAGGCAGGTATAATTTCTCAAGGCCTCCCTCACTTCCTATTGCTCTGTTCCTTTCTTTTTCTGAAAAATTACACATATTTTTAACACAACAAATGAGCAGGTCTCCCTGCCTCAAAACAGCAGGGCAGCACTGATGGGCAGAGGAGCCATACGGGAACCTGCACAGAACAAACCTCTTTCCAGCTGGATGTTTCCTACACTGCCCTCACATCCTTCCAGGACTCAAATGCCTCTGTCAGACTCACAGGAGTGACACCCTGATCCCCCAACCCTGCTGTAGGTGAGCAGAACCAAATTAAGATTTTGGCCAGAAGAACTTTTGATCAAATCAAAAAAACACCACTCATAAAGCCCAAGCACCACCAGGACTGCCTGTTTTGAGTAAGCAAAATAAGACAAACAAAACAGGACAAACAAAACCCCAGTCTCGATTGCTTTGTTGGGGTTTTTTTGGGTTTTGCTCATTTTTCCTCTTATCCCCCCCTATTTCCTCCCTCTCTTTGTCCACTTTTTTGACTTTTACTTTACTGGAGGTAGACAACAGTGCCTGAGACCCTGTGAATTTGGCTATTTCCATAAACAAAACCCCCAGCTCAGCATAAGCAGCCATAGGGAGCAGGGAGGATGTGGCAGTGGCTGCCCTCCAGATCAGAGGAACAAGTGGAAAGCCATTTTTTGAGCTTTCAAGTCATGAATTATTCTCAGATTTTTTTAAAAAAATACTTAAAATTTCAAATACAATTCAGAGCCTCCACATTTCCAGCAAAAGAGACAAAAGTAGAATTAAACACAACGTTAAGAACAAGACCCCTCTGTGTATCAGAGGGAAACCCCTTCTTCATGAATACCTCCTTTACCCAATGACTGGGAAAAGTCAGTGTCTGCAATCAGGCTTGCCCTGGATTAAGTCTTTTCTTGGAAACTCTAAATGTGACCATACATGGGAACAACCAGACAAGAAAAAACCCAAAAGCCATCTTTGATCTTCCTGTTCTGTAAGTCGACACATCCTCAAGAACAACAGAGGAGAGAGAAGTAAATTATTTCCAACATTTCCCATTTCCCTTGGAAAGCAGTAGCTGTACAGATATCTGAGTTCTTCATTTCTCATCTCTGAGACCTTGTGAGCAACATGCTCAGCCACCAGCACAGATCTGAAACACACTCTGGATTTATGCTCATGCCCACCATCCCTGCTCAACCCTGCTTCAAATGGCCAAGCATGGCACCCCTGCACATGGATACAAATTGGGATGTAAGACAGCAAAACCCCTCCAGTTTCTTCACTTTCCATCCCTGGCTCTGTCATAGGAAATTAAAGCCAATTTCTAACATCCCTTTCACCCCTGCAAGAAATTCCAGCACACCTTGGCACTCTCCCTGTTCTCTGGTTACAAATATAAAGATTTCCTGGGTTGCTGCAGCACAGCTCACATCCACGCTCGTAACTGGTATCACAATAAACAACAGGGACATCAAAACCATAAAATACAGTTACAAAAAAAAAAAAAAAAAAAAAAAAGGCTGCCTGGATACCTGGATACTTTTTTGGGGCAGCTGTCACACTAAAAACTTGCAGGCTTCCTGTGCGAAGTGAACCCGGGAAACAGAGAAGCTCGTGAAGTAGATGTGAACCATTACAGAATAAAAATCATCCAGATGTTTTAAACATGCCCTGTTTTAAACGTGCACTGCTTTCTCCTCAGCCTGCCCTTCAAGAGGCAGCCAGGTGAAAAGCAGCAGTGACAAAAACAATCTGTCTGAAGGACAAATTCAGGGAACTAAACCAGAGCAAGCAGGACCTGGCTCCCCAGGTCTGAGACCAGAGCAGAGGGCACACACAGCTCCAGCTGTCACCAACAGCCCCTTCTACATTTCCCCCATCACTCAAGAAACCTCAGGCACACCACAGCATGTGGCCCCTGAAGAATCCAAACATCTGCACTGCCCTGGAACCGATGGCAGGGACACAGAGCAGAGTCCAGCCATGAATGGAAAGAAGCCAGAGTAACTCCCTTACCTTCTGTGAAGCTTCCTGTAAGAGTTATGACAACAAACACTTTGCCTTCTGGCTCCAAATCCACCTGGAAAAAAAAAAAGGAAAGAAAATGTTATAAGATTGGGGGTTTTTTTAAGGCAGAAATTCTCCTCGGGATTTTGCCTGACTAATCCTGCCAACATTTGATAGTATTTGAACGCGTATATATTCCCATGCACACTTGAATTGAAAAAAATATTAAATCAAGCATCCTGTGCCCAAATTGTTCAGCATTCAGGGCTCCATAAAAAATAAGGAACTTGAGTGCTCCTTTTTCCTGGAAGTGCTGAACAATCTCAACCTTGTTAGAGGAAACAGAAGTTAAAAAAAAAAATACTGCTCATAGTGTTCCAATTTGTGAGATAAATGAAGCAGGGCTAACACTAAATTCTCTGAAAATATCAATGTGCAGCTGTTTCAAGAATTATACGGATATTTCCTCTCTATTATATTTTATCTAAGTGAAATTGTTTCAGCCTCTCAAAATACCATCATCGCTGAGGCAAATGCTGATTTCTTACATAAATCACCTTTTGGCCTCAAACCATAGGAAATAGAAAACTGTTAGTGCTGTTACCTAAGGACTTCTTGTCATTTAATCTAAATTAGATAGAGATAGAGATACAGAACATAATTTTAGGGATCAGAGATTCAATCCCAGTGTCAGTCAGCCTGTCCTTGAAAGAAAGCATTTATTTTTTGGTGAGTGGATTTTTCATTTTGAGATACATTTTTAATAAAGGTCTTGCCTTTGGTGTTTTGGGCTTGTTTTTGTTTTTTTTTTTTAATTTACCAGCTAAAATCATAGCTAAGGATTCCTGACGTCTGAGTCAGGCTGCCACACAGAAATCTCTGTTAAAAAAACAAAAACAAAGAAAGAAATAACAAAGCAACACCCAAATTTCCCACAAATTTCAAGGTTAAAATTAGCAAAGAGCAGCTTCACACCTCGTGGGTATCCATCACCTGTGCAGAACAGGAATTTTGAAAATGGAGCTCTCTAGGGGAATGAATAAAGACAGCTCATCCAAACCCTCCCTGCTCCTCCTGTACAACCACAGGATGATGAGCTCAGGCTGCCCCCATTTCCAGGGGTAGCACACGGTGTGCCCTGCGAGCCCTTTGATTCCTCTCCAGTGTGAACACACAGCCCAGCGCTGAAATAAAACCTCCAACATCAACCTGAGCTCCCTGAGCAGGGGCTGTGGACCACCCCTGACCCAGACAATTGCTTGTGGTTTCCAAAAAAACCGCTGCTGCCACGAACAAAACAGGAAATAACATTAAGATACTGGGAAAACAGAGAGGTGAACCCCCAAGAGGAGCCAAACAGCCAAGGTACAAATGGAAGGAAAGCACCTGCACAGCTGAAGGTGGGAGGAGGTGTCTGAGCTGGGCTGGCTCTGCAGGGTTGAGGTACAGAATGCTGACACAGCCCAGAAAAAACAACCTTCTGGGGTCAGTGAAGGGGAAGCACAAACAGCCATACAGTTCCCTAGCCCACAGTTTGTTGCAGAAGTAGGGAAATTGTAATTTAAACTGCTGGGATTTTGTTAGGATGAGCAGAAGAAATATTTCCAGCAAAAAGAATGAGCAAACATCTCATTTACGTGATTCCAGCTACAGTTCCAAGGTGCCACACACACGCCTTCATCAGTGGGATACAAAGCAAGGAAGCTACAGCTGCTTGGGAAAATCCTACCAAAATGCTGATTTTATGCACATTACATTCTCCACTAAAAGAAAAAAAAAAAAAATCAGTCTCACAGGGAAAATTTAGAGCAAATATTTAGCCTTGACTCAATATTAATTTTTGTGCTTGTTTGCACTGCATATTAAACTGGTTTTAGGAAGCTATGTTTGAACTGTCTCCATCAATATTGAAGACATTCCCCAAACAGATTTCAACTCCAGCAATATCATGCATCATTTTTTGCCTACATTTCAGTTCCCTGGAGAGATGAGCAGCTTTGTAAAGAAATGGCTCTTTCCAAAATATATAATAATATATAATCGTGCAAAATGATTTATGGGATACCAAAAATTCAGGCTTTATGGAAAAATCCTTACTTACTTAGGTTTCCAAAATCATTCTTCAGTGTTTATCATTTTCCTGCCAGTCTCCATACAGGGTATGTCAAACTCCTGCTTCCACACTGACAAAGAGGAAGCTTCTTCTTTCCTTCTTTTTTTCTAACATACAATATCTCTGGTGGGATGTCAAATAAATCCTGTACTTGTTCAGTCTTAAAAGCAAAGGGTTGTCAGGACTCAAGCATCTGGGATGAGGCCAGGAGATGCAACAGAAGCATCACCCACCTTTGACACAGAGCACAGACAAAAGCTGGCCCCAAGTCCTGACACACCTTGCTCTCCATCTCTGCAAAGAGAATTCCTCTGCCCCCAGCACAGCACAGTCCTCTGCCTACAGCAATCTTACAAAACAGAAACAAGCTAATTCAGAAGGCAATAGCAGGAGATTTATGAGGGTTATAAAACAATCTCTCTCCCCTCCAGACTTCAAGATTAAAGACCAGTCAAATCCCCTACACCTACTGAGCAGCTGTGCTCATGTTGTACCACAACCCAAGAGCACTCAGCCAAGAGGACTTGAGCTACACTCAGCATCTTCTCACAGAACATCTAAGAGGGATCTAATTAAAAATTACAGCTGAAAGGCTCCAAAATGAGGCTGAAGCCCCAGCATGCCAGGAGCTGCTGAAACTTTGGCACATCAAGGCTGATGGATGCAGGACCAATGGGGAACTCTTGTCCTAGATAACAGTTTAAACCAGACTGTCTTAAGGGTTTCTCTAGTCTTAAATTGATAGCAACAGAACAACAAAAGATAACGTACAGTGAAATGAAATGAAATAATAACAGACCAGAGGGAAAAGTCTGGTTTTTGGATTTGCTGTGATCTCCTTTAAGGATGAATTTGACCAGCTAAGCAGCAGCTGGCTCTGTCCCTGAGATAACTCTCAGACATGTGGAACATGCCAGAAACAGAAAATAACTCCTGACCGAAAAAAACTGAAAGGAAAATGTCTGACCACAGACCTGAGCTAGCATGAGAAACACCCTGAGAGCAGCACCTGCCTGATAAGACATGCTTCCCACCATCACAGGGACACTCTGAGCCATGGCCACACCACCAGAGTGGCCCCGTGCTGGCAGCAGCTGATGCCTGTGAGCTGCTCACACTTGCTGGACCCACGGTGCTGCTGCAGCCCTGCGTGCTGAGCTGGGTGTGAACAGCAAGAGCCTCTCTCAGGCCCTGGGGGTGACCTCAGGCAGCCCTACAGAACAGCCCCTCATGCTCTTGCCCCTGCTTCACACCCCCAGCATCACCTTCACACCTTCAGCATTGCCTTCACACCCTCAGCACCACCTTCACCCTGGCAGTGCAGCCACAGTTTGTAGCACACACTTCGACCAACCCAGGAGCTGCAGCTGGAGCTGGGCATGCAGAAATTGCCCAAAAACATCTGAAACCAGAGACCCACAGATCAGGAGTCTGGTACCCCACTGCTTTCCCAAAAGGAGGAACTCCTGATAGAAGCCCTCCTTCAATCTTTGCAGTCACCAAGGGACTCTTCCACCACCAGCACCTACTTGCACAGACAGAGAGGGCTTCTCACCGTGCTCTGTTACTTAATAAGACCTGAGCACTTCAAAAGGAAGCAGCTGCCAAAGGACTGGCCCTCCAGCCATGGAAGGGATAACCCTACCTGGGCTGACAGCCCAGGCCCTGACTCCATAGCTCCAGTGATTCCAGCACCTCCCAGCACCAGCAAACACCCTTGGGATCCAGCCTCCCAACAGCAGTGTGGGTGTAACACAAGCACCACGCAGACGCCAAGTGTTGCTCCTCACTTCTTTTCTAGTTTTCATTTCCCAGCATTGACATTAAGGGCAAAACCCCTACATTTTTACAGAGAAACAGGGTGTCACAGTATTAATCTTGACAGAGTTAATAAAGTCCAAAGGAGACCGTGAAATCAGTTTGAGTCAACAAAGCAGCTGATATTCTTTCTTAAAGAAAGCAGGAGAAGCTCAGAGAAACTCAACAGCCTGAAGGTAGCACAGTTGATGCTCAGGGGGAACTCCTACACCATAATATAAGAGATAAGTGATACAGGAATGTAACCATCACACGTATTTGACACAATTATCAAAGAGGAATAGGTACAGAGAAAGATTCCTAATGCCAAGATCTATCTGGCATGGGATAACTTATTTTAGGGAATCACAGGCTTATGCCTGGAAGGTTTAGCATCAAAGCCAAAGGAGAGTCCTGTTGTATTGGGAGCAAAGGAGAAATATGAAATTCTATGCATGGCTGATAATGTGAATGCTGTGAGGTGCAGGGATCTCAGAATAAATCAAACTAAACTGGTGGCGTGCAGCATCAGACCACTGGCAGGTAGACCTGTAAACAATCATCACTCTCCCCTCTCTCCAACACTTTCATCCTCAGTTTGGTCCCCCAGGGAAGAGCCAGGAGTTAAAACATAGACTTTCTGGCTGGTTTAGAGGTAACTTAGCTCACTGGGAGATGAAAGTGTGCTTATCAGTAGTAAATCCTTTAGTCACCCTCAAGGAAATAAAGGTAGCACATCTGTCCACAGCACAAGAATGAAAAAGATCAACTGCTGGAGCTCAGCTGTATGTGTGAGAATAGCACAGGATCTTGGCCCAGAGCTAAACACACACTTTAACTCCTGTTGAACCTCACAGCCGTAGCAGGGAAAATTAGAGCTGGAGGATTTTGGCAGGAGAGCTGGAAACGAGCAGGTAAAGGATGAGGAGCTCAGCCACGGCTTCATCACACTTGCACTGAGAGGCACAAGCCTTTGCCAGGACAGTGTGCTGGGAGTGAGGAACTCCACTCCTAACCCAAAGCACTCACATGGTGCCCCGTGCCTGAACTTGCCGGGATCGTGCTGCTCCATGTGACTTCAAAGGGAGCTGCCAGGGACTGGTTTCCCACAAGGAGGGGCCCCACTCAACCACCTCACACACCTTCCTCCCCGAAAAGAGCTCTGCCGACACCATCCCCAACAATAGGGCAGGTGTTATTTACTCCCCTTCCCTGCATTACAAAAAAAATAAGCCAGTTCAGGAGCGGAACAGATGCAGGGAGACCAAAACAGGGCTGCTTAATCACATGCCTCCACACATATAATAAAAACCTGTCGTGCGTGATTCATCAGGGGAAGAGGTTTGGAAAACAAATTCAGAAGGAGGGTAATCTCTCAGGCAACATATCAACACCCAGCTGAAGCATCCACTGAACTTGAAGAGCAGGTAAAGTGAGCTGGCCTCCCCTGGCCTGCCCCTGGGAAAAAAATGGGAAGAGGCAGATCCAAAGGGTGCCTGCCTGCCTGCAAGTAGCTCGCTCTCCAAAATCAAGATGTGGTAGATAAAGTGGGCCTCCAGCATGAAAAGACATCTTCAACATTGCACCTGGCAAGAGCATTAAATCTCACAAACACAAGTTTACAAGATTTCTTTTTCTTCCCCCTCCTCTCATCCCCACAACAGATAACCCAGCCTGGGCAGCCTGATCTGAGGCACATCGGAATCAGTGGGAATCTTTTTATTGTGTTTGGATCAGACACAAAAGGTGACTGTGTTTACCCTGGAGCCCAGAACATCCTTTCTCCCATTGCTGCCCCGTCCTCCCTTCCCCACAGGCACAATCCATAAACCTCCTAGAAGTACAGCCTTCTTCTAAGGCATGTCAATGCTGACATGCCTTCAAAAACAGAACAGGCCAGACACTTGCAGTGAGTAAAGCAAATATAAAAGCTACCTAGGGACTTCATTAGTTTAATTAAACAAGTAGCTATATCTTTTGACTTCCTACATAATTTTTAATTTTAATTAACAGAGCTGCATATGTAATCAGTCATTTGTAGAGGCAATTCCCAAGGCCCTGTTCAGTCGAAAGAGCTGAAAATCTGGGTTAGGCTGAAGCTGGTTTTTCACATGCCTCTAGTTATTTCTTGTCATCTTTCTTGCTCAAGCTCTTACCAGATCATGCTTATGGAATGTCAGATCTTTCTGTATTTTAATAAGGTAGCACCTCCTTGGACAGGTCAAATGGCAATTTTCTCAGCCAAACACACGGTGTCTGGATTAATCAGTCCCTCTTATACTTTTTGAGGCTGACAGACACCTGTCTATCAAGTCAGACACCTTTGAAAATCCTCAGGGCTGTCTAGTACAAAGGGGATTTTGCATTTCCAGACCAACACATTAAAGTGTTTTTCCTACAAATGCACAGCATGCACTTTTTAAGATTCAAATTAGAGTGCCAAAAAGAAAAACAAAAACAAAACAAAAAAAAACCCCCCAGCAACAGGGTTCCAGGTACCTTCTAATTTCTGCAAAGGCTGGCAAGTGCTCAGGGCAGTAATTCCCACTGCAGGTGCTGGGGCTGACACGGACAGCACTGGGAAAAGGCTGCCAATCCCACCTGCAATCAGCAGGTCCAGGTACCCTGAGCCTTGAAGCACACCTGACAAAAAAAAACCACTCTGCAGCTAAACTCAACACATGGGTGGAAAGCCAGTCTCTCTCAAAACTCCTATAACCAGTTATTCCAGCTATTATTGTAATATTGTCATTCTAATTTTTTGTTTCAGGACAGCTGCTTAAAATATTACTTTTGTTTTCGTTCAAGCTGCCTAATTATAAGCTGTGCTCCAGCCATGAACAAGCATGCATAGCTAATGACTCTTAGCCAATCCTGGACTCTTTAATCAATTTTAGTCTGGTTTCAGCCAAGAGATTACCCACCTCTACAGGAGATTTGCTGAGGTAGGAACAACCTTTATTTATCCTGTGCAAATTCCTGCTAAGAAAACCTGCTTGAAGAGCTATAAGTATAAGTACAAGTATACAGATTAGAAAAAGAGGTTTCAAATCTTTAAAAAAATGTAAAACTTTCAAAAGCAGGAGCTACAGCCTGCTCCCATGGTGTTACAGCAATTTACTTGGCTTTTGAGAAATACCTCTAAAGCAATGAATGATTTACAAGTAATGGTTTCAGGAAGATGCTCTTTAGCATATTTGAAAAAAAAAATTTATAAAGTTAAAAAAGAGAAACACAGACATGACTGGTTCAGAGACTATTATGTTTCTGTTCTTATATTTTCAAGGAAAAACAACAACTTTCCACAGGGATTTTTTACCTTTTTTTCTCCAAGTTATGTGGCAGGGGGAGAGCATCCAATTGCCTGTTTATAAATCCCATGGTCCTGAAGTTTCTTGAAGACAAGGCACTGATCTCAACAGCACCATCACTGAGTAAGAACCCCCTCCTTTAGAAATTTAAGTGAAATTCAAAACAAAATGAGGGGGGACATGGGAGAGTCTAAGAATGTAATGAACACACTGGAGTCTGCAACAGAGGAGAGCTTCCATCCACAGCCTCTTAACAAGAGTGGGGCTAGAAATGGCCAGGTTGGCAAAAGGACTGAGAAGAAAATGGGAAGATTGACCAGAGCAGTGAGGGTCCATTTCCTGAGGGCACAGAACATGCCAAGCGTGGGATGACTCTGTGAAACCCCGTGAACAGCAAAGCTGCTGGAACCACCCCAGTGACAGCACAGGGTGGCCAGGGGAGATGCCAGGCAGAGAGAAAAGGCTGCTCTGAGCCTCCCTGAGCAGAGAGAAGGGGCAGGAAGCCCCCAGCTCCCTCCCACAGCCCCTGTGAAACCAGAACCGCGTGGGCAGGATGGAGGCTGCCTTTCCCCACCACAAGCACATGCAGGCAGAGCTTGAGCTCTGCTGAGCACAATTAAACCTTAATTATTCACCCTGCATCTCTGTAACACCATGTCAAATACCATCATGTCCAGTCCATCACTGTATTTTCCCTCCAACTCCTCTTGTCTTCCTCCTATAGCTAGTTTGTTTTAAGGGACGGGAAGGAAAATCACAGATTACATTAATTTCCCCAAAGGCAAACACTGACATCAATGCAGGACCACTAAATTAAAGGATGGCAAATGCAGGGCTTCATTTTCAGCTGTCTGAGCACTTGATTACAGCAAATACACCCATGCTCACATTCAGTAGCTGCTATCAGGCTATCAGCTTTGCATATCCAAGGTATGGAAATCTGCCTGCAGACACCTGTGTGTGCAACTGCAGGTAAAAGAGGCTGAAAGTGGGACAGGGTCTCTGCTCTTGAGGGGACTTCAGAGCATTGACCAACAAACAAACAACAAAAATCTTCTATTTCCATGCAATTAACAGTGGCAACATATCAATAAACCTCAACAGCCAGTTATTACCAGCAAAACAAAAATCTTTCAATAGCTGTTGAGCTGGAGTTGCAGAGGGATGATCCTGACAGCTCACGTTTCAGGTCTATCACTGAGCACACAATAGAGGGATTGCCCTTCTCTATCTCCAAGATCTGGAGATTATCAACAAGAGTATTTTCTGTCTCCTACATGAACCCAATGTAACTTGGCAGAAAACCCAGGGAATTGTGCCACTTTTTCTGTTTACAGTTATAAAGGAATAAATTCATTGACTGGTGCCAAGTAGGCAAGTTGGTGGCACTTCCCACACGGAAACATTCCAAGGGCCACCACAATGAGGTGCTGAGTGGAGCTTCCTCAATGTAAGACAGTGACATAGCTGAGCTTAGAACTGAGGCAGTGTCTCCCAGGAAGGAAAGGTCGGTGAAAAAGCAAGCCCAGGTAGCCCAGAAAGGGGTTTGGCCACCAGAGACCAGGGTTTGGCCCAGAGAGGAACAGAACAGGCACCAGGCAGAAATACAGAGGGAGAAACAAAAAGATCGAGCAGAGAAGCGACAATTCTCTCAGTCTTGAGAAGTCTTCCAAGGCACAGCTTTTTTCTTCAGCTTTAATTAACCTCCCTAACAAATCTAGGCAGACTTTATGAATCATTTATGACTTTACATTAAGCCTCCCAGTCTGCACATGGTGTCCAGGGCACTCTTGTTGGTTGCCCAGGGACCATCACTGCGCAGCCACAGCAGGACAGCACTTAGGGGTAACTTAGGGGCAATCCACTGGGTTGTACAGCATCAGGCAGAGCCCCCAGTACCCTGTTCATGGATCCAATCCAAGGAGAAGAGACCCCTAAAGCAGCTGAATCACTGTGCAAACACCCCCTCTGCAGCTGTCTTCCCAGAATTTTGCTCACTCACCTGCTTGTGTTGTTCTCCAATATTCAGTGCTGGGAAATATTTCTCGTTATTCACAGGTTTTATTGCATAATCCTAAACTTCTAAGAAATTATTCTCATTTGAGTCTCCATTAGGTGTGTCACTACTTTTAAAATACCTTCCTACTACATGTAATTCATTTGGTGTACTGCTGCTTTTCCATTTTTGTCCAACAGCTCTTTCTTCTTTCTAAAACCAGGCCACAGCAGACAAGATCACGAACAATTAAAATCCATTAGTCCTCCAGATAGAAATCCATCAAATTTCTCAACACCTCAGGTAGAAAGGGGAAAGGTCACAACTTTCTCCTGCTCCAGCCATTTCTGTCAGGTACTGAAGAGCCAAACACCATCCTTTTAACAACAGTTAAAAGTTAAATCCTGGTGGTGCAGCAAAAGGCAACCCGATGGAAAAGTTCAGTTATTTACGATGCTTGATCACTAATAATGAGCCCTGTAAAACTAAAAGAAAAGGATTCTGGAGTGAGATGTGACCAGCACCTCGATGCCAGGAAGATGGATGGGGTACCACAACACAGAGGTACAGACAAACCAACAGCTCTGCAGAGGGCTTGGTTCACAGGCACCTTCCATCTTCTTCCTTCCCTTCAAGTGTTGGAGAGACTTTATAGCTCTTTACTGCACTGGGGACAGCAGGAACCCTAAGAAGAGCATGGTAGAAGTTTCAGGAAGGTCACAGTGCTGGCTGTCACTCAGGCTGCCATCCTGATCTCTCCTGAAGCCAACGTGACATCTTGTGCAGACAAAATCGTGCACTTCAAACACATCCCCCACATCAAACACATCCCACACATCTCCACCTTTCCAGCCACAGGCAGCAAAGCCCCTCTGGGTGCTGAGCACATCTTACACCATCAGCTTTACAGAAAAGGAAAGCAATGTATGGGGATGGCAAGAGCAGAGGGAGAAACAGGGCTTTGGATCTCCAAAAACCAGACCCAGCCCACAGCACAGCTCAGAAAAGTGCAAGGGAAACTTGGCAAAACCCACAAAAGCAACATATACCTTGGACTCCACAGAAGTCCAGACATCAAGAAGAGTCAATTGCTCCAAAGCATCAGAACTCTGAGTTTTTCAGTGACTTTAAAGCCTTGAGCTAAGTGCACTGACAGGCACACAACAGCACCCCTGTCAGCATCACAATGAATTAATTTATGTGTAGGATCAAGTTACCAGCAATATTTCTGGCCAAACCTAATGTTTCAAATGGCATGTCTCAGGGGCATGCCAGGCTTTAGAAGTACAGCGCCCAACACAGCTCACATTCCAATTTAAAGTGTTAATCTCATTACTCATCCTTAGTGAGGATACAAAAAGGAGAGATCAAATCCAGCAACTTTCAACCTTGGCATGGGCTGTAACACCATGGGGAAGCCTAAGCACCTCAGCTCTGATAATTCTTCCCAGATGTGAAATTAATCACGGTGACTTCCTTCTTCCTCCTCTCACTTCCTCACCTGGCAGTTTCTCGGCACTGAAATTATTAAGGACTAACATTTATACCCAGTATTAATCCACCACACCCCCTCTCCACGGTGCAAGATGATCTGCCCAATGATTTGAGACAGAAGGATGAAAAGCAAACTATCCAATATTAGTGGCATCTCACAGGAGAGAACCTGCTTGGGACGCAGGGCAAGATTAAAAGAAAGGTTTAAAAGTACTTTAGCCCACATACTCCCTCTCCCATTCCTTGCCAAACACTTATGGGATTGCTCCATATCCCTGGTACACACATCCCAGAACATCATGTAAAGGCAGCAGCAGTTTCTGGCTGCATAGCCAATTAGATGCTTCCAAAGGTAGGGAAAAAAAAAAAAAAAAAAAAAAAGGAGTGCCAAGGCAAGCACACCCCCAGCATTCCTGAAGGTATGATGCTTGCTCCTGGTGTCCAGATGTTACTGCTCATGTCTCTGCTCCAATCCCACGAGGTCCAGTGCTGGGAGCCACAATCAAGACTTCAGGCAGCAAAAAGAATGTAGGTTGCAGCTGACAACACCCAGAAAGGACACACCACTGCCAACATTTGCTTTGCCAAGTTAGATCATATCCTATTTGTAGAGTGGGTTTTGTTTATGGGTTTGGTTTTCTGTTTGGCGGTTTTGTTTTTTTTTTTGAAGGGAATGATGGAAGAGTACAATCAAAATATTTCTATGAAACAGCAGTTAGAAAAAAGGGTGCAGAGGTGAGGTTTTTCATGGGGAAAACATTGGGTTGGATGTCAGTATCAAAAAAAAAAAAAGGAAAAAAAAATTATCCTGAAATCCTGAGGCCAAGCATTACAATAAGAGACAGACTGTCCAAGACCAAGCAATTTTTAGTCCTATCATGTCTGTGATTAGTTTCCCTCATCTACCTCATGAGAGAGATGATCTCACTGCCCACTTGTGACCACGCAGTCACAGCTGTGACTCCAGCAATTAGGCTGGGCCAGGAAGGAGCTGAACAGCACTGGCCTCCAGCCCTCCCAAGCCACCGGATGGTGACAAGGAGCTGTGTCACTGGGATGTGCTGACCCAGCCTCCCTCTGAAGGACAGGAGGCTCTCCTGGGGGGTTGAGTACAACTGGAAGCTGACAGGCAGCCTGCTGGCACCTTCCAGCAGCATGCTGTCATGTATTTCCCCTTTTTAGCATTTGTTTTTCCCCTTCCAAAGTGTGGGTTCAAGATGAGGAAGCAATGTGACCAAAACTTATCTTGGATTAAATAAACCAGAGGGTGGAGACACCCAGAAAGGGTATGTGGAGGAAAAAGTCAGAACATGGTTGGAGTGGTTTTGCTCACAGGTCAATGGAGAACATAACTTGGTGCTGACCACATTTCCCATTCAAAACTCAGCATCACCCACAAACCTGCAGATAAACCTTCTGCTCTACAAACAAAGCTTTTGCTGAGGATTGCCACAAGCCCCAGCATCTGGCGATCCTGGGTAAGCCAAGAGCAGGACAGGCTCACTTACAAAGCCAGTCATACTTAGGACAACCTTTCCCATGTTCCCTCCTTGACAAATGTTTAGTTTCTTTCTGAATGGAGGGCCTGGCATTTTATCTGTGCCAGAGTGCTGCATGTGTTTTATATACAAACATGCATGCTTTTAACTCCAGCACACCGATGTGTTTAAAGTATAAATTTCCTCCTGGAGAAAAGCACATCCCCACCTGGGTGGCACTGCTAATGTGGACCTCATGCTCCTCTTCCTGCTGACAAACAGCCCTTGCTGTGTGGGGGGACACATTCCTGTAATTCCCAAAGCAAGGTTTTATTCACCCTGGGAAAAGTCACATCAGTTTTACTCTTCTATCTTAATTCTCACCAGCTGAGGACAGAAATCCCTTGGACAGAATTTATCTCCTCTGAAAATAAAGCCAAATCACTTGCCTTCTTTAAGATTTACCAAGCCTTGTAATACAAAGCCAAAAAGCCACTGAGTTCCTGTCCTCTCAGCAACCACCTTGGAGGGAAGTAAATGAAGAGATCCAGCCTCTTTTAATGACTGACCCACATCCAGTGAAGGGAAATATTACACAGCTCCCTAAGAAAGATGATAAACACCTCACACTGTTCAACTCCTAATACACATTATATTGAAAGAACCTGAGATAAGATTACAGTAGCAAGGAGTTTGATGGAACCATAAAATAAATCCTAAAATGGTTTTGTTTGGAAGAGATCTTAAAGATCATCCACCCTTGCCATGGGCAGGGACATCTTCCACTATCCCAGGTTGCTCCAAGCCCTGTCCAGCCTGGCCTTGAACAACTGATCCTGAATTGAAGCTGCTGACTAGATCTTGGCCACACCACGAATTGCGACTTCTCACGACTCTAAAAAACTCCTCTTGCAGCTCAGCAGAGTTTGAAAGGCTTCTGGGGCACTACCACACACAGAAACATGAAACAGGGGGGGTGGTTTTGGGTACTGAGATAGAAGGTCTGAACAAGTACTGACCCAGTGGAAAATTCACAGCGAGAGATGGAAAGATCTGGTACTCTTCTAACACCTACAAGTTCTGGCTGTGGCTTTGAAGCAAGCCACAACACTGTCTATTGTAAAGAGTGCTGTTCCTGTGGAAACACTTGCTTAATATTGTCAGAGATGGAGTAAGAAGAAATATATAGGTGTTCAGAATTTTGCAACTACCCATTTACTGGCTAAAATATATATATTCAAAAGAAAAAAACATTGTTTTTCTTATTGTTGACAGTGAAAAACATTATCAGGCACTGAAACAGCATATTTTTGTGCAGCTGGAGTAATTTAAAAAAAAAAAAAAAAACACAACCAAACAAAAACAGCTAACCCAAATTCCACAGAATCATAGAACGGTTTGGTTTGGAATGGACCTTAAAGATCATCTCATTCCAACCTCACTGCCACAGGCAGGAATACTTTACCTAGATCAGGTTACTCCAAGCCCCATCCAACCTGGCCTTGAACACATCCAGAAATGAGAGATCTGCAAGTTTTGCTGCAAATGAAATTTCTTATGACTAGAACTATTAACATAAAAAGCCAGTTTAGTCAACCTAGAAATGAACCACAAAACTTATACTGAGAAAACACTGATGAGCTCTTTTGAGGTCACAAAGGTGTTTTCAGAGCAATCTTTCAGAAGCCAAAGAGGAGGACACCAAGGGCTGCTTAAAACCTACAAACTCAGTTACTCTTTTCTCACCTAATGTTCTGTTCAAAACAGGAACAGGCGCTTCAAAAACGTTACTAAAATAAGAAGTGCGTTGCTTAAAAACAATGAGTACTGCATATGCATTGCTGAGGCAAGTCTCTTTGCACTAAGCTTCTTTATATATAGAAATAACACCAGTGACCTCGTATTAATCACAGACACAGCTTTCTCCATGACAGAGGAAAATGACAAACTTGCAAGGGCACACCAGAAACCTTCTGAGATCACATCCACATAAGCCAAAACATGTGACAACTTGAATGATCTTTGCTCCTCTTTGAAGAGATCCACTCAGATCCTGCAATGTTATTCTTGACAAAATCAGAATCATGCAATTCTAAAATGAATCGAGTGATGATTTTAGATATAGCTTCAGTTCTCTGTTATAAGCTCCTTCTCAAAATTTCTGAAGCTTTTAATTCTAAGAATTTCAACCAAGATAGCGCTAACCAGAAAGAACACAACAAGCCAGAAGAGTTTCCCCTTGCTAGACACAGCGCCAGGCAAGAACTGAAATGAGTGTGTGTCGTGTCCTGTCTGTGTCACAGCACCCAGGAGTTCACAGGCAGCTCCACACCACAGCATGAACATCCTGCTCTCCTGCAGATGTGCAGACAGAGAGAGGAGAGCAGCCACGGCTCCCAACACCCCTTCAGCAGAGCACAGGTAACTGCAGAGCAGGGCTTGGTATGTGTCCAACAGGGGTCAAAGCACAGGGTTGATGATGGTTTAAACTGAAGGAGGGTAAATATCAGAGATTAGGAAGAAATTCCTCCCTGTGAGGGTGTGAGGCACTGGCACAGTTTGCTCAGAGAGTGGCTGCCCCATCCCTGGAAGTGTTCCAGATCAGGTTGGATGGGGATTGGAGCAATCTTGTCTGGTGGAAGATGTTGATGAGCTTTAAGGTCCCTTCCAACCCAAACCCTTCTGTGGTTCTATAAATCGATAAATCATTAACCACGCTCTTTGGTAGGTACAAAACACCAGGAAAAAGCCATCCTGGCATCAAAGCTTTGACCAAAAGCAGATTAAAGCTGCCCCAAAACTCAGCTCCCGCCTCCTCTTCCGGCTGCCATCGCTCCTCTGCGAAGGCAGCGCAGTGGACGGCTGCGCTCGCACGACTCCAAAACCACAGCCAGCAGCCCCCCACACTGACTTGCCTGGCGTTTGACTGATGGCTCCCTCAGCAAGCTCAGCTGTGAAATGGGGCAGGCAAGAAGCAGAGACGCCAGCAGGAAGCTCTCCACAACTCCTGCTGCACAGCGACTGCCCATGGGGCAGAGGAGGGCAAAAAAACCTGCTGGGTGCCTTCCTAGATCTGCCCCCTACAAACTGCCAGAGCCCACAGGTCACAGCCATGCTGAAAAAGTGCCCCATCACATCTAAGCAAAAAGCTCATTCCTACACTGGATAACTTCGTAAGTATTAGATTAGCCCAGACAGAAAGGTTCATACTAGCACATGAGCCTGTTTTGGCTACAAGAGGCTGAAAACCACTCTGTGAGGAGATATGCAGCATAGCCTGGATTTTTGATGCTTTATTCCTGATCCTCCAGAATCCAGCAGTCTGCTCTTCATTTCACCACTGTCACTTCCAGAGGATGACAAGCCCTATGGATGCGGACACAGTGAGCTCCTTAAGAGTAAATATGGGGAGGGTTCCACTGTGCCTCAGGTAGAGCAGGAGATCTCAGTCTCAACCTGTGCAAATGCACCAAAGAAACTCCTATCTATTCCTGTACCGTTTATTTTGTCTACATCATACTCTTTTTGTCTCTCAAAGGGAAAGAATGAAGCTCTACTGAGCTCATTAGAACAGCTCTAGATCTTACTCATTTCTTGGACATGAGCAAAATGAATTTGAAGCTCTAGGTTTTGATAAACCATTCAGCAAGAGGAAAGCAGAACATGTTCCCTTTTAGAATCAAGGAAACAGGGAAAACATCATCTTTATCGGCAAGACTCAAGATAATTATTTGAAAATGTGGTCAAAATGAGATACTATCATTAGGTACTGATAGGATTATTGTAACAGGGGCTAGTTTTTGAGAGGAAGATGTCTTATCTTTTCCATCCAGTTCTGCTCCACTCTAAGCTGAGAAGAGCTTAGTTGCTTGTAGAGTAGCTAGTAAATGACCACAGTTACATCCCATTACGTTAAAGAAGACGAAATAAACCACATTTCTTCTTAGCTGCCACATCAGGAGCAAAGGACAGAAACTTCTAAATAAGGAAACTGATTGCAGGGTCATTTTCAACTATCTCCAGTAAATCGCCCTCCCTCACAAGCCAGTCTTGTGAGCAGCTCTTGGCAAGTGCCCAAAGCTGGACTTTTTACTGCTACTGAGCAAACAGATAATGAAGTGATAAGCATGGGGCTCCGTGTAGAAAACTGATTATCAGCAGCAATATTCCCACCAAGCCCTATTAGGGAGATGGAGGCTCACCCTACACATTCAACACCACTGTAGCTTTTGTATTAACAGTGTGTTCCAATGATTGGCTTTGACAAGAAATCCCACCATGGATTTGGACCACAGGGGAACACCTTCCTCACACAGTTATATTTTCCTCCAGGCTCAGGAGCCAATTGCCTCAGAGAATAAATTTTCATTGAATATATTAATGTGAGATGCCTCTGCCTGTGAATGACCTAGATAATAAACTCATTGACGAAAGCCAATTCCTTCCCCTTTCTCAGAGCACCACGAGCACTCGCTGTGCCCAATAAATAATGTACAACCCAGCCATCATTATCAACTCCTGTTGCATGCAAGAAGGGGGAAGGAAACGTGTCCAGTTCTTCTCCCAGTCAGCCAGTGCAAAGCTGGAAGCGTAATTCCATCGAAGCCATGGGGAATCCACTGACGTAAACCTCACAAGCAACAGCAGAAGCAAACACCAGGCTCCTATTCTGGAATCGTACAGAAGACACGGGCAAACTTTTTAAAAAACAAGTGAGAAAGGAAGAAGGCAACTTTCACGTTGATGTTATTAAAAACTGATGCCAGAAAGAAGTGAGGGATGGAGAGCTTCATGTGTGTGCCAGTTTACATGTGAGGGAAGGATAACATTTAAAGCATGTAAAATTTAAAAGAATTGCAAGATATGAGATAGAAGAAAGCATGCAGTAAATCAATCCCAAATTTCACTACTTGGAACTCTATTTCTCCTCTGCTCTTCAGTCCTGAGGAAAAGGCCAACAAGCTACATGTCCTTGTTTACCAAGAAAGTAAATGCAGGACAAAGTATTCAAACAGGATAATCTAGTCTTTCATTAGTCATTCCTGATTTAGACAACCTTTGTTATTCTGAAGGAGCAAAGCCCAGAACTGAATATATTTAGCAGGGGATGCACACTGACCAGTCTAGGTGAAGAGAATCCCTCTAGGAACTAACTCACACATTGACAAGCCAGCTCAAATGCTATCAGAGACAGCACTGATTTGCAAGTATCTTGCCAGGTAAAAGCACTTTGGAGCACAGACACCTCATGCTGATTTTTACTGTCACAGTTAAACTGTCATCCCATCCTGACTGTGGAGCCAGGCAGCTCCAGAGAGCTGCCACAACCCCAAATGATCCCTCTGACAGTGCACTTCTCCCTCTGACTCACACCCACAGCACTCAGCACCTCTACAACTGGTCCTGCTTGAACCTACTACAGCATCTATAAAGCTGTGAACGATGGCAAACACTTTCTATCCAAAAATGACAGAAGGATTCCCAAACTAAGAGGCCACTGCTATCATAGGAGGTTTAAGACACTAAACACGTGGAGATGTTCATGAAGACTTTAATTTACAAGGCATGTCTTGCTTACACAACAGAGCAAAATTAAATGTACTTATGAGAAGAAATGCGAAAGACCGTGCCATGCTAAGATGCAGACTAATGACAAAGGAATTTTAAAAAAACCCCAAAAAACCAAAGAAGCAAGCAAAAGCAAAGCAGAAACCACAGAGCAGGCCAGAGAGTGAGAGAGAACTAAAAACTAGAGGTGCTGTAGAGAGGTGTGAGCTGCTTTTTCACACCAAATGAGACCAGCTGGCAAGTCAAAATCCTGTCTCTGAGAATGGCTGACATAGAACATATGAGTGAAAGGCAGGGAAAACACCACAGTGACAGATATGGAGATACCACTCAAATATCTCCTCAGCTCCTGGATTCACATCAGACTATCTGTAATTATGGTTCTTACTATTAGATGTAAAGTCCTGGGGCAGCAGAGAAACAGCCTGTTTCTCACATCCTGTCCCTCACTCGCCTCATTCTGAGAGATTACTGGGCCCTACTGATCTGTTAAGTGATTTTGCACTGCAAATGATTGTACTGATCTTTTTTTAAACATACAGCAGACATGCAACACTCATACAGCAAAATCACACTTTTAGAAATGCGTCTTGCATGGAAGCATTTTCCTCCTCTCCCCATTTTGACAGAAATATCTGTTCTGCAATAAAAAGTTTTAAAAAGTAAAAATAAGAGAGAAATTCCACTAATAAGGCCTAAATAGCATTCTCATGTTGGTTAAAATAATAGATTATTTATTCTATCTCCCATTTCACACATTGAAGTCAGCTACCAAAATTGCCCAACTTGTGTTTCTGCACCAATACTTCATTTCCTGCCTGTTCCACAGAAAGGAGAAACCTCCTGGAAGGAGTCTGGAGAGCTGCCACTGTATCACTGATACAAACACAACCAACTCACGAAACTCAATACTTACGAAACTGGGCAGGTGAACACCAAGAAAAAGCCCTTGTGTAATGCCATCTAACAGATTCATACCTCCCTCCCTCCTTCTGCCTCTGCCAACATTTTTTTGCACTGGCAAAGCTCCTGGGCAAGCACAGCCACAGCAGCTGGGTTTCAGTGCAGTGTGAGCTGTGCTGAACCCAAAGGGCAGGTCCACACCACACGATGGAGCACAGAAATTCCCATCCAGAGCCATGGAGGTCCAGCCAACAAGTGAAAATCTTATCCCAGACCTGACATCCCAAATACCCTGTGGCTCTGCAGCCCAGGATGGGCTTAATTGCTTTGCAATGTGGCACTGAGGAGACAGCCTGGGGTGTAACATCCATCTGTCAGACAGGACACAAACATCCCATCTCTCTGCCTATTCTGAGAGCTGCTCCTCTCCATCAGGACACAAAGCATTGGTGGGCTGGAGAGCACAAGGTTTCTGGAGGTGCAGTGAGTCCCACAAGGAAGACTAGCCAACAAAAAAACCCCTGGCAGTTCCCAGAACAACTCCTCTCCTGCCTGCAACCTGCCCCAGATTGAAGGAGCCCCAGGACAGAGCAGCGCGGGGAGCGGGGCCATCAGCCGGTCAGACTGCTCTGGCAGCCTGCGGGATAGATCTGGACATTGATTAAATGCCTCTGGTCTAGCACGACAAGGGCACAAAAGGTCTTGCAGGGGCAGTGAAAAAGCAATTTTTTCCATCACCTTGGGCCCAGGACGGACACTGAATATCAAGAGCACAGGAGTTGCTGAGGGATGCTGGTTCCCTCACGGCATCGCGCTAACGCGACAAAAGCTGGCTCCCATCTGCTCGTGGTGCTGGCTTCTGAATTAAAGCAGGATGGTTTCCTCAGCAATTGACCTCCCTAAGTGATGAGAACATCTCATGATACCAAAGCATACAAAAAAAATATCATTGGCATTGCAGAAATATAGTTGTTTGTCTGGCTTAGCCTAAGTGGCTTAGCAATGTTAATTGGATGCTTCTGGATGCTCTGTGTTTCAGATACACATTTATCTTTGATATAATTATCATAAAGCGGGCCTTTCCCTCACAACCAGCCAGCAAAAGGGCATGGCTTGGGAGAGGAACAACCACGTGGTGATCTCCACCAGGACACGGCGCCAGGTTGGTTATGCAGGACTCCAGCCTGGGACCAGCACGGCCCCACAGACAGCACAGGGGTGGAGCAGGCAATCAGTGCTAAAATTGCTCATTGTCTCCAGAAGAAATTAAATTTGCAGCATGGTCTGACATGTCTTAAGTGCATGCCTAAATAGGATGAAATCTGGGAGGCAAGAAGGTGCGATGGCTGATCCAGAATCCTTATAAAAGCTGCCAGTAACTCATTTCATGTGGTAACTCTGCTGTTCATCTTTTTCTCCATGGTTACACAAAAGGTCCCCAGTTTCCTGGCTGTATTAGCAAAGCACAATAGCTAAAGCCTAAAACATCAAAGGAGCTTTGATAGTTTGTGAAGAAAGGGTGGGAGTCTTATTCACTTCAGTAAGGGATATGTTTTTCATATTGAATTACCCTGTAAATCAGGAGACTTTCTAATGGCATTTCAATAGCTCAAATGGCCCCCTTGACAATCCGTTCTGCAGAGTTTATTGCCCATAAGCTCAAAATGGCCAGAAACCAAATCATTACTCAGAAAATACTCCAAACAGAAAGCCTCTGACAGCCTGGGTGAAATGTGCTTTACTAAAAGACCAGTGGAAAAAGCTAAATATAAACCACTAACAGGGTGAGGCAAGGCCTGCAGGGCTGGGGACAGAGCTTCCTGGGGTGCTGGGCTCACTTGTGCTGCGGTCACCCTGCTGCCCCCTCCTCCTCCTCACAGCCTGTCTGCAAAGAGCACCCCCAGGGCTGCGGGTGCAGGTCTGCTGACATCTTCTCATGGGCTTCTAACATGACCAACACTGCCAAAGGCAATGTGGGCATCAGCCTCTGGCTGCCTCTTCTCCCTCCAGCCAGGGCTGGTTCAGCAGCAACACCATCAGCAGGAATGTACGGGTACCCCTGGCATCAAAGTCAGCCCCCCACTCCAGCCAACCACATCAAGAGGGGCTTGGGAGAATCACAGAACAATTTGGGTTAGAAGGGACCGTAAAGACCACCTCATTCCACACCCTCCACCATGCACAGGGACATCTTGCACCAGACCAGGTTGCTCCAAGCCAAATCCAGCCTGGTCTTGAGAACTGCCCAGGATGGGGCGTCCACAGCTTTTTGGGCAACCTCTGCCACCCTCACTGTAAAAGAATTTCTTCCTTATATCCAATCTAAATCTTTCCTTATCAGTTTACCCTTTTGCTGTCTCTCCATGCCTTTGTCAAAAATACTTCTCCAGCTCTATTCTAGCCCCTTTAGGCATTGGAAGGTGCTATAAGGCCTCCCTTTTGCTTTCTCCAAGCTGAAAAACCCCAGGTCTCTCAGTCTGTCCTCATAGCAGAGATGCTCCAGCCCTTTGAGCATCTTCATGGCCTCCTCCAGACTCCCTCCAAAAAGTCCATGTTCTTCTTTCATTGGGGCCCCCAGAATGGATGCAGTACTCCAGTACGTCATTCCAGTCACCTCAAGGTGACTGCCACTGCTCTTGGTGGCAGCAGTAGCCAAAAAGTGCCTATTACCCATGTGACCATTTCCTTCCAGGTCACTACAGCACCTGACTGCCTGGACTCTGTCCTGCCTTGTCCTCATGGAACTCTGGCTCTGCCCCAGGCACAGAAGTCCCCCCATCAGCCACAGTCCTAGGTGAATGCAGTGACAACATCTTTGAAGGGGACAGGAATGCTGTCAAAAGAACCAAACCCACACCTTGCTACACTCAGTTCAAAGCCAAGACCCCTCTACTGGCCCCTATCACTGGAAACTGGCTCTTCTTATGCTGGGGTCAAATCTTCCCAGCCAAACACACTCTCAAAAAAAAAAAAAAATACCCAGGTTCTCCAAAGATTCTCACAGTTACCAGCCAGGCCTCCTTTGGGGTGAAGGAAGAGAGAGAACTCCAAATAACTCCACTTCTGATGCTGAAACAGGGCAGTACGTGTGCAGCTCTTTTGTGACAGTCAGCTGTCTCATCTGCCTTGATCAGAACAACTGTTTTTAGCATCACACCCCCACACACCATTAAACACCTGACAAATAGCAACAATTCTTCTCTTAGTTATTACAGCCTTTGTTTTAGGCTGCAGGACACTCTCAGGTAACTGTGGTGCATGAGATCCTGTTGGCATTATGAAGGGTCTGTTCATAGGGCCAAAGGACAATTGTATGCTAAAGGAAAGAAAGAAAAGCTGAAATTCCAGTAGCTTTCAAACCCATCTTACCTTCTGCAGTGGGTGTTTCTCTCCACAAGTCCTATTCAACATAACAACTACATATCAGTAGTAAAAATTACAGAAACAACTTAAATCTTCCAAAAAGTTGGGGAAGGAGCTCATTTTACTCAAGGCTAATTAACATGCAGTGTGACCTTCACGCAGATCAGAGATCTGCACTGTGTACATCACTGTCATGTGCATGGAAGCAGAAGTCAAATGCACTTCACCCCAGCCTTGTTCCTGCCCTGTGGAAGGAGAAACCATTTATTCCAGCTCTACAAGCTTAATTCATCTCTACAGTTGGGCAGACACAAAATACTGCACCACAAAATCCTCTGTCAAGAGCTATAAAGTATTTTGACTTCCTGAAGCAACTTTTGCCCACCTGAAGGAGGTGGCCAGGCAGGAGTCAAAAGAAGCAGCAACCATTTGACCCGCAACATCCTGCCCCTCTGCCATGGTCATGATGCTCTGGAGAGAAGTTGACTTACCTTTTAATTCTTGAACTTAACATCCAACAAATACAATTGTATATAAACATACAGCCTTAGGAAAGAAAAAAGTCATAGGGAAGGCTACAGGCAAAAGAGTTGAAGTGAAGGAACACAAGATTTGCCTTTATCTCTTCCTGCACACAAGCAAATGGCAACAAACTCATCAGGAAGTTGCGACTGGCTCATTAATCTTACAGCCCATCTGTTATGTGATTTCCTTCAGCGTACTCTCATGATTTGCTACTTCAAGATCAAGGTTTAAATTTCTACTCCTTGTTAAAGTCTTAGAAATTATGGCATCTCCACCCAGGGACCAACAATTTTTACAATCAATGATTAAATGATTCCTTTGTAACTATCCCATTCAGTATCTCTAAAGAGTGTTTCCCAAGGTTAAAAATTACTTCAGCTACTACATAAAACTTGTAGGAATAATCCTAGGTATTGTAAACATCTCCCATTTCAGCTACACTGAATACTCCATTTGTTTCGCTGATATATGACAGCTTTCTACACTGCACTCAGAGACAAAGAGGAGATAATGCCTTTTAAAGGTGCATACATCAAGTAAAAAGATCCTAGCACAGGCCAGTGCAATATTAAATGCTTTCAAGAGGCAAGTTTCATCCCCAATGTAAACCCCAGCAAACAGCTCTCTCCTGCCCTGCACCTGGCCATGCACACCTGTGTAAAATGCAACCATTCAGGTTTGCACAATCTCACACCCACACAGGCAAATGCCTGCCAGAGACAGAACACGGCACCGGGGAGATCGCGCTCAGCTCGGACTGCGTTGAGGCACACTGAAGGCAGGAGGGCATTTCATTGGCAACCTTAATAAAAACCACTCTGCTGAAACCTGAGAGTAAATATAAGAAAGGGGAAACAGCGAGAAGGATCTTGAAGTTAATGAGCTCTTGCAGATTTGATCTGGGGAGGATCAGTCAAATGTGTGTAACAACTAATACGTGAAGTAGAAGACATCCAGACCGTGCTGATGTGTTTACTAGAAAGACTTCGGAAAACAACCCAAAGGGTTAGAAGGAAAAAGGTCAGTTTTGAAGTCTCTGAAACATGAATTTTAAAGCAAACCACAGAGAACATTGTCCCAGCACCCAGTGGGATGACTCAGGTGCATAAGCATTACTGATG
This sequence comes from Pycnonotus jocosus, assembly GCA_013400435.1. Lineage (NCBI taxonomy): Eukaryota > Metazoa > Chordata > Aves > Passeriformes > Pycnonotidae > Pycnonotus > Pycnonotus jocosus. The sequence continues at coordinate 71,649 of VWYP01002240.1, read as the reverse complement.
AGACAGCTCATGTCCATACACTTACTCATCTGCATAAGTGTTCGGGGTCATAATTGCAGTGATGTACCTGCAAGTCATCTGGGAAGCACCAGCTCTCACACACCAACTGCTCCTCCTTGCCTCTCGCTGAAACTTCCCATAGTTCTCACAAAAGGTGCTGACCAATGTCACAACTAATCACTTAATTTTGGTTTTTTCCAGCAGGAGAAAATCCATGTTTATAAACAGAGCAGCATGAACCTGAGAGCTGACGCCAAGACTGCCAAAGGTGACTCCTGACAGCTCCCTCTCAGGAGGAGAGCTCAGGGAGCAGAAGCAGCCAAAGGCCCTGTTTGCCTGTTATTAACCAGTTGGATTTTACCAAAATACTGTTTTCCATGTTTCTGAAAGGTGAACATAAAAGTTGTGTTTCAAATCAAAATGAAAAATTGTGCACAGCCAAGTGAGCATAAGCCAGGTTAAACCTGGGAGGATTCACCAATTTTTCTCTCACTAGATTCACTCCTATCTGTGCTCTTATTTTGGGGATGGAAAAATGACACAAAAGAAGGATTTTGCAGTGGAGGTGTTTCAAATCATCTGCATTTCCTAATGGTGTTTTGCATCGTGCCAGCAGCTCACAGACCTTGGGTTAGTACAAACCAGCATTTCCTATCCTCCTGATTACATGAACTCCTGTGACAGCCTTGCTGGATTTATCAAGACATATTAAATTATCAGGGCAAGATGCTGTTTGCTGTCATCATGTGATCCAGGCTGCACGCGATGCGAGATGCTAACAAAGCAAATCAGAAGGGAGGGGAGAGAGAAAGGCAACAGAAGACAAACATTTGCTCATTCCCCACTAAATCCACCCCAGCTGTAAGTTTCAGGCATTAATTTAAAGGGAGAGCAGCAGCTCTTAGCCTCTGTCTACATGCCCAGATATAAAATCAGTTTACATCAACCTAGTTAAAAGAATTCACTGATTTCCCACCCCATTGCACCCATCAGCTCACACGTACAGGAGCTCATAAAACACATGGCTATCCTGCAAGGATTAGAAACTTTTCTAGAGATGAGTATTTCAGGCCACAGTCTGCCTCTGCTCTAAAAATCAGCACTGCAAGATGGACTAAATGAAATAAACGTCCGTGCAACCACACCAGCAGCAGTATTATGACAGGTATTTTAATAATGTAAATAAGGCCACCACCTTTGCACAGAGCTGAATGCAGTGACATGCAGCCAGTTCCAGTGTGACCAGGACTCCAGCCTCCCTAGAGGACAGGGCCTCTCTCAACAGCAAACATCCCCAGCAACTCAAACATCAATAAATCCCTCAAAACCACAGCACTCTACCCCAAGCTCACTCCTTTGCCTTGCTCATAGGGGTCTGTTCTGTCTTTGAAACTGGTCTAGCACAAATCCCAGGAGCAGATCCTTTCCAGGGGCACAGGTAGCCTGGGAAGCTGGGCATGCATCCACCAGGCAAACCCTGTGACCTCAGCTCTGGCTGGGCTGTCAGGAGCAACATCTCAGCTAATTGGAGACTGGCTGGGACCCTTCTGTCCCACACAAAAATCCCATCAGGGGCTGTCTGAGAGAGAACACATCACATAAGGTACCTAAGTAAAACAGCCCTAATATACATTTATTAATCATTGCCTGTAATCACCTCAAAGGTGTAGCATCACACCTCAGCTACAAATACTGGCTGAGAGCAGAAAGTCCCAGCATTCTCCCCAGTGATAGGATCAAGATAATGATCTGTTCTCTACACTGTCAGCTCTCCTTCCTCAACATCTGGTTTTATTGTAGTGGTTATCTGACCGCACATCCTGAACTTCTTGGCCTCAAAAAGTTTATACCCATCACAGCCTCAGTTCTACTGCACCTTCTCTACTCAGAATAAATGTATTTTTTTATTAACCTCTTACCAGCAAACTGTCTGGATCAGTGCAGTCACCTCCTCCTCCTTTACAAACTGGAAACAAAGGTACAACTTTAGAGCCTGTACTGTTTCTCTCACCATCACGACTAATCCATAAATGAGGTCCTCTGGGCTGCATACAAGTGACATTTCCCTGGAAATAACCTGGAATCAGCTCCGAGTGAAACTGCACTGACCTAGAGCAGTGGTGTACGTAACAGACACAAGACTAGTCCTGTCATTCTGCTAAGAAGTCAAAGAAATCCACATGCACACATCAAACTATTGTGCAAGCATGTGTAGAGCTGGGCAGAAATACATCCAGCCCAGGTATCCGAGTCTCCAAGTGCGCCTCTGTGTGCCGAGGAAAAGGAGGAAGGAACACCTTTGTGTGAATTTGCTGGCGTAGTTTGCACGTTATCCAATTCAGGTCTTCTCTCTGTTCATTTAAAAAGAGAAGAGACTTCACAGCCCTCCACCACATCGTCCTCACCCTCAAGCTACGACAGCTGAGGGTCTTTAGGGTCCCTAAGGAACAGCAGCCCGAGCAAATGCGAAGCGGAGGGGCACAGACAGACGCGAGAAGGAACACACCTGTGTACCTGCAGACACACACCGGGCTGCGTGTCTGCGGCACAGGCATGCGAGGACAAGCCCCGGCTCCGCGAGTGCCCTTCATTCATTCCCGGAGGAGCTCTCCCGGCTTCTCCTCCGGACGGGTACTCACCCAGCCCTCGAAGGTGTCGCTGGGGGCGGCGGAGCGCAGCAGGTCCTGGAAGTGCAAGGTGCAGTTGGCCACGAAGTCATCGTAGCCGATGGGGGTGTCGTGGAAGACGGAGAGCTCGATCTGATGGCCGTCGGTGACCGTGGCCGAGAACTCCTCGTTGTAGGTGGGTTTGTTGGTCTTCTGCTTGGTGCTGGTCTGCCCCACGCGCACCTGGTCCACGCTGACGGTGACATAGGGGTCCAGGAGCTGGTAGCCCTTACGGAAGAGCGAGTGCCGGAGGGACCAGCGGGTGGGCTGCAGCCCCACCGCCTCCCCGATCCGCACCTTCAGGTACCCGCTGAACTTCATGGCTCCGGACATGGCCGCGCCCCCGGGGCGCCCGGGAGCCGGGAGGAGAGCCAGAGCCCGCTCCGGCCGGGAGAGGCACCCAGCCTCTCCTGCCGGGCCGCCGCAGCCCCGCCGCGCCTCCTCAGGGGGCCGGGCGGCGGCACCGCGCCCTCCC
>VWYP01002240.1:0-68369 GCA_013400435.1 Pycnonotus jocosus | reverse complement strand
GAGGAGGCGCGGAGCCAGGCGGGGATGGGCGGGGAGCGCTCGGCTTTGCCCGTCCCGCTGTGCCCAGGTGCGGCCCGGAGCCCCCGGCGCGGCCGCTGCCCGGCCCCGAGAGAGGGACAAAGCTCCGGGGGCGAGATCCGAGACACCGCCGAGGGGCTCCGACACCCCTGGAGCTCCAAACGCGTGTTCAGCACCTCCCGGGAAGGGCTGGGGCTGCGGCCCCTCGGAGCGACCCAAAGCAGCGCTGCCTCCGCCGCCCGCACCTCGCCCTTGGCAGCCGGCGCCTCCCCGCATCGCTCCGCCGGGAGAACGTGCGCGGAGAACACAAGGATGTGTCGGCTTTGCCATCTTGTAACAACTCCGCCGTTTTGGGGGGGTTAATTGAGGGGGGTTAACGTGCGTGCGGAGTCGGTTTCAGGGTGGATTTCTTCGGGGGGTTTGATCGCACTTAATAAAGTCGGAATTTAATTAGTTGTAATTGCTTTGCAGGTTTCACGGCGAAGCGGTGTGAGCTGGGTAGGGAACAATGAAATGCTGCCTTCCCAGCGGCACTGTTCAGCCGGCATCATCTGAATTAAGTGACACTCCCTAAGATGCGATCCTTTGAGTGACCCCACTACAGCTGGATGGTGCCAAGGCTGGTGTGAAGCTTGCAGCCTTTTTTTGATGTGTTTCTTTCATTTTTTTTTTTTTTTTCTTTTCCAGACCCCTCCTCTCACCTCAGCCATCTTTTACTTCCCTAGCAGTCTGGCTCTGTTTCCTCCCATCCCCCTTCCTCCCTTGCCCCCTTCTCCAAGTTTCTTATTCTAGAACTCCAAGTTTTGCAGGAGCACCAAGCCAAGGCTCCTTCCAAGCCTCAGACAGAGCAGGTTGTCTCTGATTGCCTCCTCTGGAGAGAGCAGGTGGAACAGGTTCAGTAATGTGATCACTCCTCACATGGAAGCGACTGTTCTGCCAGAAAAACTTGTAGACACTTAAATCAGACTTCTGACAGGTCTCCTTTCAAGGCTTTTAAGTTTCTTGCTCTGTCACTATTGACTGGAGGAGACAAGTGTTTAAGATTTTTTTGAGCTTGGTTAGGACAGCTCATCCTGAGCAGGAATACAGACTGAGTTTTAGAAACTGCCACCCCAGGTTGTGGGATTTTGTTTCCAGAAGTGACTGGCTCCAGATCTTTTAAAAGCAGGTATGGCCAAGTAAACACAGAGTATTCTCATAAAAGAATTGTAGATTTAGGATTTTTGTGTTGATGTTCCTTCTGGAATGCATTATTTTAGCCTTACCTGTGATCATTGTGGGTAATTTTCTGTTCCCTGGTTTTAATCTTCATACCTGTTTGGATTCCAGTATCCCACACCAGTGAGCTGGTCAGAAATAAATATTTGCTTTTATCAGCTGTGTATCTGCTACTGCTTTCCTGTATGGATTCAGCACTTCTTCTTTCATGACACCATAAAATAAAAAAAAAAAATTCCCTCATTTACATTTTCCAGAGCAGCAGTATCTGTCCTTTTGTACTCTCATCACTTCTGTCCTTCCTAGTTATGAGCTGTCCCTTGAAGCCAGGGCAGAATCCATACTGACCATCATGGGCAACCCAGAGCTCTTAGAAGACTTCACCAGAACTCACTCAGGACTGCAGACAAGGTTTAAACACAGCCTAAACTTTAAAGCACCCAGTGTGGGTGCCCAAAGGATAAGGCTGAGGCCTTAGAAAGGCTGGAGCACTCACTCTCTAAATTCCAAATCATCAAACACAGATTTTACTTTGCTTAGAGCCCTTTCAAAGGGCTCAGTGCAATAGCAGTGAATAATGTTTGGCACTAGGAGACTACAGTTAAGAGATAAACATGAATTACAATCACAGACTGCCATAGAACTGTCAAAATTTCTCTTTACCTTTTCCTCAGTTTCCTGAGCAGGCAGAGATGAAAATCATCCCAAGCACTACTTGTTAGAAGTAATGGCTGGCTCACATATTTACTGTCAGAAACAGGGAGAAGACAAAAATCTGCTAGTTAAAGGCTCAGACAGTGACATTTCCTCTGCTTAATCATACAAAGTGAAGTACTTTGCTGTGCTGGAGTTTCATCTATAATAGCAATAGGAATGAGGACTTAAGGAACTTTTTCTATACAGTGGTTCACTGGAATCTCATGTGACAACACGATTCCTCTACCCAGACACTTAAAAAAAAAAAAACCAAACAAAAAAAACCAATTAGCAAGCGTTGTAAAACTCATGGGAAAAAGCAGGTGAGCCACAGTTGTAAGGATTTTGGTGAACAGCAGTGTGAACCAGTTTTCTGCTGGAGGAAAAAATCAATCCTGTGGACTCATATGATGTGAATCTAATTAATTTTGTTTATCCACTCAAACCAGTCTGGAACAGATCATCTCAAACAGCATCTGAACACACCCCTATGCTGAACTCCCAGCCAAAGCCCAAATGTCCTGTTCTCAAAGGGAACTGAGCAGCAACGTGAAGTCAGAACATACCCTGCCTACTCTCCAGACATCCATGCCGTGGAAAAACATCCCCAGTCAGGTATTTTCATCCAAGAATCAGAACCTCCCTGCACACCATGACCTTGCAAGGCTGAATGCAGCAGCACCATCTGGTGATGGCTGCATTGATCCTCCTTGCACAGCTCTGGGGGCCAGCCAGGTCTGCAGGAGTGTGGATTCTCTTCCTTTCGTCAGCAGGACCTCTGCAGAGCAGGCTGCAGGCAGGGCAGGGTGATTCATCCTGTGCCCTCCGGTGCTCAGGGAGGCTGAGCTCTTCCCGGTGCTGCCTGCCAAGCTGGATGGTTCCCTGAGCAGTGACACAGAGCTGCTCAAGGAACCCACTGAGAAGAGTGGACAGATCTCCTGATGTGCCTGATCAGCAGAGTGGTGGGAGACACGCAGTGGCAACAAATGGAAAATAAAGCAGACAGGCAGTGCAATCTGAATTATGAGTAAGTTACAGGATAAACAAGCCAGGTTACGGGCAATCTTATTAACCTGTCACTCTAGGAGAAGGTTTTGGTGTAGTAGTGGAAAACCTCCTGGAAAAAAACCCGACCAACAATCAAAAAGACAAGTACACTATTGGTAATTGTTTGAAACAACTGACAGCAATGCCAAAACTGTCACTCAGGCACTGTATAAATGACACACCATTTATTGTGTGCAAGCCTGCTGCTCACTCCATCTCAAAAAATGCAGAACAGACCTAGGGAAGGCACAGAAAAAGATGACAAAGGTGATGAAAGGTACAAAACATGGTTGTGAAGGGAAAGAGACTGCCTAGCTTGATATTTCTAAGTCTGGGAAGGAAGGAAGGAAGGAAAAGGAAAATATGAGCAAGATCTGTACAATCATAAACCACATGAGCTGTATGAATAGGAAAGGATTTTTCATTCTTTCCCAGCCAAGACCTAAAGGACACTTACAATTGTTTTGAGGTCAGAGGTTTAAAAACACCCAAAAGCAAATGCCTTTTCACAGAATGCATAGTTATAATTTGGAGTTCATTGCAAAAAAAAAAAAAAATGGAGGCTGGAAATATAAACAGCCTTATCCAGGACTAGGTGTTAATGGAGAATAAACTTAGTAGTGGCTAGGGACCATGAGATAAACCCTGGCCCAGGAACATCTTAAACCACAAATTGCCAGCTGAAAGGAATCAACAGGAAGGACATGGAACAGCATGGCTGAGGTATGATGGATCTAGGAGGGGCACAGTGAGCATGCTGTGTTCCTCTGAACTGTCATGTCCATATCTAAGTGAAAAACTGAAGAATGACACCTCCATAGGCTGGCTTGGCCACCATTCCCTGCAGGTGGGTGAGTGGTCAAAGATGGGAACAACTCTCTAAGTTTACTTCTGCGTTCTTCCTTCAGGTCACAGTAACCTTAAGGATAAGTTTATGCAACTTCTCTTTAATGTTTTTTAAAACTTCCAGTTCAGCTCCACAAACAAAGCCAGAGAGCTTGGCCAAGTCCTGTTGTAATTTTATGATTTAAGCCTGGCCTCATCTCACACTACAGATGTACACAAATTAGAGCCCATTCATGCACCCTGTAAAAATTTCTTTTTCCTACCAAACTCTGTGTTATTCCCTTCCCCAGTAACCTATAATTCTGTAATAATTTAGTATCATCCTCATTTGGCAAGTTAAGGGCAAAGTCTTAAATTGCTCCACATAAAATTTCTACAAGACACTGGTTATATTCAGCAGTGAGTCTGTAAAGCAAGGGAAGAATTTTATCTTTCACAAGTACCATTGCAAAAAGTGCCAGTGACGCTTTTTGTAACTGAAGCTGCAGCTAAATACACTATAAAAAGTACAAAAATTAAGAGAACTGTAGAGGCAATTGAAGTAGGAACTAACTCTATTTTGTTCCTCTATTAATTTTAGTCTATTTATATCACTTCCCTTTTATAGTTCTTTCTATAAGAATGCTTGTTAAACCTTTAAACAATGACAGCTGCTGAAGACTGAATATCCCATATGTGGAATCATTTGTGGTCTAGGGAGAAGAAAAAAAAAATCAAATTCCTCTCTAATAATTATAGGATCAATCCAAAACTCACTGGAGTCAAAAGAAAAGCTGCCACTCATTTAAGCTATACAAGAATGAGCCCTGGTTTGTATGTCTGCTCTTGATCCTGATTTATCCCAGTGCAAAAGAGAAAAAGAGATTGTAGCCTAATATCAGCTTTTCCTGGTTGCCAGGCATACTGATTTTCCACTACTAAATTGTAGCTCACCTGATCCATATTATTTTTTATTTTTTGGAAAACACTGGGTCATTTTATAAAGTGCTGGTATTATAAACTGCAGAATATAGTTTATAAGAGCACTAACTCCTACAAGCCAACCATTAATACAGCTAATGGCCTGTTTGTTGTATTAAACTGCTCTCATTTGTCTGGGTCCATTAACAAATGCAGTGGTCATTAACTGTTAACAGCAACTCAGTTATTAGATTTTATTACTTGTACAGGAAACACTGGAGAACAAACTGATTGTTCTGGTTTACTGGGGTTTATTTCTTTCCCAGCAGTCTTGCTCTATTATTTATAATTCAGTTTTTTCTCACTTATTCCCAAACATGACGGACACGCTCAGAAATGGGTTCAAGGCATCCATGTGGATACTCAGTTCTCATGCCAGCCCCCTACCCTTGAGCCCAACAAACCTCTCCTCTAAACCACGGAGCTCTGTGGCACCAGGCATCTGCAGTGCCCTCTGCTTTCCTGATTTTCTGCATTTTTTTGCTGGGCAGCAGCTTCCATTCACATACGTAATAATGGGATTTAAGTAAAAGATCCAGTAATGTGTACGTAGGAGGCTGGAAAAACTTCTGCTTCATTCATGGTTCTCTCTTTCTAATTCACTGAGATCCAACATTCAAATTTAAAAATGTCTTTTACTTCCTCTTCTTAGGGACTGATGCATCAGCTAAGGGTGAATGTTTTCTGTCTGTCATTAACATTTAGTCCAGATAATTGTACAGTTCTCTTCTGGCTTTGTGGCTTACAAATAAGCTTAGAGCCACAAATGCCTGCACGTGAGGAATATGGCCCAGCATCATTGAGATTTGAAAGGCCTTCCCTTCCGCATTTTGAATGCTGAAGGCCCCTGATCCACATTTCTCTCAGCTTTCTTCCCCTTTTTGGCAGTTCAAAGCAATGGAGAAACAGCACCAGTGTCAAAATGCTAGGAGGGACTGGCAGCAGCTTGTGATGGAAGTGGCTGAGCAGTGTTCAACCTGCAGTGCCATGGTACACAAACGAGGGAGGAGACACCCAGAAATGCCTTGTTGGTGTTCTTTGGGAACAGGATCTTCCAGATTCCCTCCAATCAGTGCTAGACAACCATCAGCACTTCAGAGGTGGAGAGATGTGAGATCACTGTGCTGTACCCTCTGTGTGGCTGGGTATACTCAATGGTATTGAAATAACTCAATTTTGCAGCTGTTGGTCTTTTCTTGCCACACTGCAGTTGTTAATGGTACTTTTAAAGTTGTTTTCTCTTAGAAAGGCACATCTGGTCTAGGTGATCCAACCTGTTCAATAAAGGCTTGGATCAATCAGATAGGGCCACAATCAGCACAGGGAATTGGTGGCACATGTGATGCTTAACTCTCTGGAGAGGAGAGGTCACACTCCTCCAAATAAAGTGATTCATGATGCAGGATCAGAATGCACTGCACTGGAGATGCCTCACCAACCTGTTCCCCTCTGGCTTGTGAAATGGGATCTTATCATGGTTTGATTACACACAAAGTGGTCAGAGGGCGAGCATGGGCTTCAAATTTGGTCAAATTCATCAGCCCAGTGCCACCTGCAAGCCCATTCAGATGCTATGGCAGCCAGTGGATCCAATTTCAAGAGGAAAAAGGTGAGAGATTTGGTGAAGAATGGGCTCAAGACTCTGCTGGTTTGTACAACCAAGGATTTAAAAGTGCTTCTGTCATCCCTGGGGCAGGGGTTAAAGCCTCTTGTGTGTGCCCATGCCTGTGTCTCACGTGGTGTGAGCATGGGGATGTTGTAGTGCTGCAGACTCAGAGATATGAGTCAGCTTATCTGCTCCTGCCCATAAACAAAGCACTTGGGATACAGCTTCCCTCCTATCAGCTTCTGATAACAACTTCCTTCCTACCCTCTTTCCCAAGCCAGCACGTGCTAACATGTTGTGCAACAGAACCGGCTGGACAAGAAATTCAGAAGTACTCAAAGAAGCCTGGGGATGTGCACTTTATGCCTTTAAGCAGCAGAGGCTTGCTGGGAATGGCCCCAGACTGTCAGGTGTGTGCATTCTCTTTACCTTTTGGAAACGGGGTAAAAGAGCATCTCTGCCTCTTTCAGCTTCTGGTCAGCTCAGAACATCACAAATCTCAGGATTTTCCATGAGGAAGGTAATAAATCCTGGGATTTTCCATGGGGAACAGCAAGACTGTTCAAACACTGTAGAGACCCCAGAGTCTCTGCCCACCTGGAGTGCTGCATCCAGCTCTGGGATCCCCAGCACAGCAAGGGCATTGAACTCTTGGAGATGGTCCAGAGGAGGCCATGAAGATGCTCAGGGGGCTGGAGCTCCTCCGCTGTGAGGAAAGGCTGAGAGAGCTGGGGGTGTTCAGCCTGGAGAAGAGAAGGCTCCAGGGAGACTTTTTAATACTTAAAGGGGGGTTGGAAGACAGATGGGGACAAACTTTTAGTAGACCCTGTTGCAATAAGAGTAGTGGTTTTAAACTAAAAGAGGGTGAATGTAGATCAGATCTAAGAAAGACATATTTTACAACAAGGGTGGTTAAACATTGACACAGAGAAGTTGTGGATGTCCCATCCCTGGAAATATTCAAGGTCAGGTTGGATGGGGCTCTGAGCAACCTGATCTGGTTAAAGATGTCCTTGCTCACTGCAATGTTTATCTAATATTAATGTTATTCCTTAAGAAGTAGGGTGTTGTTCTTTTCTTGAATAATTTAACTTCACATTTTTCTAAGTCCTGCAAAGACTGAACTATGAGTTGAGCTAAAACAATAGTAGACATTGTTTAACACTGAGCAGACTAAAGAGAAGGAAAAAAATACATGTATTAATGTTATGGGGCTATTATGACTACATGTTGCAGACTCATTATATTAGCTAAGAATACTTAATTGAGTTGACTCCTTTAACACTGGCAAAGGATCAACAAGCTCTCAAAGTTCTTTTTTTCAGTCAAGACTGAGCCTGATCTTTCTGTTTCTTGCCATGTCTCTCATAAAATTTTTGTTTTCTCATTAGAACTAAGTCCCATCTGCCAAGAACTGGATATTCTTTCTTCATCTCAAAAGCTGAACTCTGTTCTACTGAAATGCAGGCATTGACCAATAATTTCTATTTATCTGTACATTTTCTAGTAACCACAAGATCTGTCATCTTCAATACCTATAGTACAGAGGGAAGTTGAAAAGGCAGCAGGAAAGGGTTAGGAATAATGGAGTTTAAAGTATTCTAATGAGAGTACACTATGAAGAATTTAATGATGATGAAGGATGCTCAAAGGGGAAGGGAACAATTACCTGGGCTGGATGATCAGAAGAAAAAGAAACACATAGGAGGTATTGGGCTTTATTAACCTTTAAATTCCATCCAAAGAATATTGATTTTTATTCTTCAGTCCATTACAAAGAACTGTCCTCTTGGTTCAGAACCAAACCCCAACACAAACCCCAGCACAGGATTGCAGTGCTGTGACAGGGCTGCACTCTGGGATGTATCTCTGTGATTTTGCTTTAATCATCACTGAGAGGAAGGGAGAAAAAAAAAAAAGCTCTGTATGCACTTTTACTGAGATCTTTAAAATCTCAGTGAAGCACAAAAGCCCTGAGCTGTGGAGATGCCATCCCAAGGACCCTTTGAGTCAGACTGTTAGATTCCTAATTACTGAAAATAACACTTCTGTTGGTGCACACCTGTGAGTAAAAGTTACCTGCACGTCCCCCACTCCATAGTGGTTCCCACTGTGGCACTCTTCCCTTCTTTGGGATCAGAGTGTGCACTCAGCCAGAAAATACCAATGCAGGCTTGAGCTCTCTCCCACACTGCACTGAGAAATTCTCAGATGTCTGAGAATCAGGGAGAAACAATGCTCAGAACCTCCCTGACCATCCCATCCTGTCCCAAACTCTGCACACAGGCAGCAAACTACACCCAGGGATGCTCTTGCTGAGCCACAGCTCGCTCTGAATAAGCTGGGGAAATAAGAATAGCTCAGGATTGATCTAAAACTTCAAGACCTTGCTCCAAAAAGTCTTACAACTTATAAAACATTTAGAAACCAGAAGGAAAAGCCACTCTGAATGGGAGAAAGCTCTCCCACATCTGCATCAACAGAAACTCCTGAGAGCAGAGCTATGAAAACCAGGATTTCTCCCCTCATCACAGACCTCTAGATGGAGCTGCCTCTTTTGTTTTCAAACCAAGCAAGAGCCACTGAAGTACTGCAGTAAGGCAAGGCAACAGGAATATGAAACATAGGCATCTGCAGAGGGAGAAGGGAATAATGGGAGCATTATTTGCATACATGTGCTGTCATTGGATATTGTCAGCTCCTCCATAGTTCTTGGAGAAACCAGCTGTGTAACCAATGCCCCTGCTTAGAGAAATCACTCCTTCCAATTGTTTAGGGGCAAAGAGGTTCAGCTCGAGGGTGCTGGGATGTGAATGTAAAGAATATCCCTGTGAAGAGGGAAAGGCTGCAAAAATTTCGATAACAAAGAACTCTTTTTCCTCCCATAAAGTGGGGCTTCATTTCAGGAACACCTACCCCATTCCATGGACAGTGGAAGCAATTTTCCCAGCAGGGCTGGCCAGACTGAAGAGAACTGACAGCCTGAATGTCATGCTCAGCCTGCAGGATCTCATAAGCCTGGAGAACAAGCCTTGAGGGAGCCACCATGGCCACATCTCAAATCCTGGGGTCAGTTTTGGGATCCTCACAACAAGAAAGACATCGAGGGGCTGGTGCATAGAAGGGAATGGAGCTGGGGAAGGATCTGGGGCACAAGTCTGATGAGGAGCAGCTGAGGGAGCTGGAGGGGCTCACACTGGAGAAAAGGAGACTAAGGGGGCCCTTCTGGCTCTCCNCACAAGTCTGATGAGGAGCAACTGAGGGAGCTGGAGGGGCTCACACTGGAGAAAAGGAGACTCAGAGGGGCCCTTCTGGCTCTCCACAACTCCCTGACAGGAGGGTGAAGCAGCCAGGTGGGCCTCAGGCTCTGCTCCCAAGGAACCAGAGATAGGACAAAAGGAAATGGCCTCACCAGAGGAAATTTAGATTGGATATTAGGAACAATTTCTTCACTGAAAGGGTGGTCAAACTGCCCTAAACAGGTTGTTTGGGCAAGTGGTGGAATAATAACAACAGTCTCTGGAAGTGTTCAAGAAACTTTTAGATGTGGCACTTGGGGACATGGATTAGTGGTGGGGCTGGCAGTGCTGGGACAATGGTTGGATTTGATGACCTAAAAGGTCTTTTCCAACCTAAATGATTCTCTGCCAGCACTATGCACTGGAGGAAACACCAAGTGTTGTGTCCCTCATTGCACTGCACTATTCCCACCAGGCCTGGGAACCACAAACCCCTGATTTTGGGAGGATTGAAGAAGCTCACATCTCCCTTTAAACACAACCCCTAAAACCACCTGTACCCTGTCACTCTTGCACAGAGTGAGCAGCACAAATGGGCAGGATCCAGAGTCAGCTTTTCATATTCCCCAATTTCTCATCAGCCTTAAAAAAGCCCCTGGGAAGACAGAGCATCCCTGTGTTTCACTGCTGCCAGTGCCTGTTCCTCTAGAGGGTACCCTCAGCCCACGGGGAGCTCTGCTGAGCACTAATGAAACCTGAAGGCCAGGCCCAGGAAAGTAAAAATAAAACTTTACAGAAAGGCATGCTGTAATTTTATGATGAGCTTTAATTTGATTCTCCTTAGTTAGACCAGCCCCCTGGGCAGGCTGGGGCTGCACTGAGCAGCACAGGACTGTACTTTCAATTACCAGCTCTTCCAAGGACATAAATGTTAAAGCCTCCTGTGCAAAGATGAAAATTACTCTGGGGTGTAAATGAAAAAAAGAAGTCAGGAGGCTTCGCATTTAAAATACATATTTAATCTTATTAAATACATAAGAGCAAAAATGTTCAGATCTCTCATGTTATTTGCTTTTTAGTGGTGCTTTAGGGGAGTGAAATAAGCACAGAACTGCCCTGTACAAGGAACTGGGTGAACATCTAAGGAGAAATACACAGCTTGCCATCAAAACAGACAATGAATAAGGGAAGAAGGAAAACAGACCAAAGAGGGGAAAAGTGGTGGCCTGAGACTACCCTGCAGATGGGACAGAGCCAGGACAAGGACACAGGTCACCCAGTTCCCCTGCCAGGATCCCTGTGCTTGGCTCACACTGTCTCAGATGCTCTCTGTGCCCTGGTTTCCTCCTGGTTTGGATTTTTCCTCCTAGGATACAGACATGGATGCACAGCTCTTCTGAAAGCCAGTCCCTCCGAGTCCTGCTTGAGCTAAAATAAAGCAGGTCACAGGAAATGTTTATTCACTGAGCATGACTAAACATTAACCTAAACTGTGACCTAGCAAAGGGAACCAAATGTTTGGAAATGCCTTCTCTTCAATTTTTTAAAGGAAAATACTCCCAGCACTTCTGCCTGTTCCAGTACCTCCCGTATCCCTGGACACTGGTGGCTAAGTCTGCACCTGCCATATTCTAAGGGAGGCTCAGAAGGATTTAGTGAGCAGTTTGGCTCACATGCTAACAGCCAGTTTTCCATCCAGATTAGGGATATCATCCTGGAATTCATGGAACTCCATCCAGAAGTGACAATACAGCAGCAAACTAATTTTTTATAAATACAGTTTATAAACTCCTTCCATTCTGCATCATATTGGTGCAAGACCTGGCTTCACCTATCTGCTAAACTGGGATATTTCAGCAATCCAATGAAAATGATGTTTCTGTAAATACCCAGAGTCACTGCCAGCGTCCCTACTGTAAAGGGACTGAGTTGTGAAGGAAATATTAGGATGTGTCACAGGCTGAGGTCCCTCAGTGCAAACACTGTGGAAGAAGCATGAACTAGGAGGGCAAAAGAGACCTGTTGAACAAAATGAATGGAAACATTCCAGGGAAAGGTGCTGGTTTCCACCCAGCTCCCAGGGGGAAAGCTGGCTCAGCCCAGCGTGGGATTTTGGTCACAGAGAAGGGTCAGCAAGGCTGGGCACTCTCGTGGGATGTGGCACACCAAGGTGCAAATACCAAGTTTGCAAAAGAACATGAATTTCAGTCTTCACCGTCTCTAGGGGTTGTCCTAAGCACAGGGCTGTTGGTTATTTTGGTACCAGCTCTCTTACATGGCAGTTTTGTAGTAGACAAGAAAAGAAGAAGTCCCCTGAGTTAACAACAGAAAAAAAATCCCTTCAGAGGGCTAAAAAATTTTTGGTTTCCCCATACTAATTTACTTGACATGCCTAAAACCCTCTCTGATATCTAAAGAGCAAGTTGAATAGGATCTTTGTGAGCTGAGCACTACTGGACTTGATGTGAGAGCCAGGAAAAACTGGATGCAGGTACTTACATCTGTCCCTACTACAGAAATTATTAAAATCCCTTTGACATTCCTGGGGAACTTCTCTGTCTGAAAAAGGGACAGAAGGGTCTGTGCTATGACATTAAATGTGATTGTTATAAGACCTGTCCAGATAAAGTTGGTGGTAAATGTTTCATTCAAACCTTTTTTGTCTTTTTTTTTCTTTTATTACCATTATCATTATTTAGAGGGGTGAAGGGGGAGAGTAAGGGGCAGGGGAAATAAACCATGACAGATTTTTCACATAAAATTATATGATGTGGTTTTGACTGATATGAACATTTCTGATCTATGTGTCTGTACAGCCCTGCCTGTAAAACATTTCAGGAGCCCTGTGCACAAGATGTGCCCTGACAAAGGTAAATCACACACAGACAAGCAGAGCAATGAATACACCCTCACGTGCTCCCCAAGCCCCCTGTGGGATGGCAGATATCAAAAACAGAACCTGAAATTCCCTTCTGGAGGCATTACATACGTGCTTGGAGCTCTCCCCTGATTTGATTTACCAAATGAGCAGCGGATGAAGGGCTGTCATTTCCCTGCTGGCTGGGGCAGTGGCTGCACCCTTGTGGCAATCAATGTTCTTTTAATGGAAATCACCACGTGTTTCCATTGGATTGCTTGGTTATATTTTGGCATTCTGTTTACGACAGAGAATTATTTGTTATTGAATCCTCAGTGGTCAATAGCTTCAGCTTCATTCTAATTACCAAGGCAGCCAAGTCATATTTTTTCTCCATTTACAGAATTTGTAGGACTATAACCAGAAAGCAAGCCACGAGTGACTTGGCCAGTAAACAGTGCAGTTTGCTGACTAGTGTTTGTTTTATAACCTTTGGCATATCTTGATATGTACATAATAGCAGTTCTTAACCCATAAATAATATTTTACAGAGGTCACACTATAGTTATTTAAGTTCAGGGGTTTATTTCCCAGAACACTAAGTAGCTGTGAATGAATTATGTTTAGTCTGATCTGCCACAGAAGAGTCATAAACTTACAAGTTGTAGCAAACCATGGAATATTACTCCTGTATGTCAGGCAAACTGTAAATGTAAAAGAATAATGCTTGATAAGGGGAAAGCCTTTTTATTTTGTTAAAGCAATATACGTTCCTAGGGAAAGACTGTAAAATTTCATGTTAAGTGACAAGTTGGGCAATCTCTCCACATGCAGCTTGTGAATTCTCCTTGCTCTCTGGGACTCTCTCTGCATGTCTGAGAGGCTGCAAAACCTACTCTGAGCAGGGAATCTTTTTCTTTCTTGGCTCCCTTAGAGTGCCCCAGAATCCACAGGAGGTGATGAGAGAAACTTTAGTGCCTTTTCACAGGGCTAATAAAAAAGGGGGTCACTAAATGCTGCCAAAAGTCTGTTCATGTTCAACAGCCATGGATAAGGAGAAAGCTGCTACCTCATTTTTTAACTATGATGAACATCTCAGGGACTGGGAGGGAAGAAGATTCAACTACTGATCATCAGGTGGGGCCTTGGATAACTTTGGAGGCTGCTCAAGACCACCTGACAAGAGAGGGAATAGCAGAAAACCGTGGCAGGGAATTGCAAAGGAAGAGACCAAAGGGGCTGTAGGTTCTGGGAAAGACACCATGCACAGGAAATGGGAGATGCCTTTATCCTGAAGAATATTAGTTTCAGGGCCAGCTGAGATAAAGAAAGCGTGCAAGAGAGGAACAGAAAAGGTCCTGAAGACAAGATATTGTGAGAATGAGGAAGAGCCAGACCTGCAAGAACTCTGCCTTGATCCCAAAGAGCACCCAAAATTAGCAAAGCTGAATCCACATGCTTTTGGAGTTAATTACTGTAATGACTTCAAAGCAATCATTGAATTTAGAACCTGCTGCAAAACCCAAATTTCTGTGTGCTCCTCCAAAACCTGCATGGTTAGAGCCCTTGGAAAGGGTAGTTCTAGATAAAGAGGAAGAAAAACACTGGTCCTGAGGCTGTTCAGCTGCTGTACTGTAAATCCTGTGTCAGGGAAGAGGCAAGAGCCTGTGTTGGGGTTCAGAGCAGGGCAGAGACCCCACTCAGCTCATTGAAAGGATGTGGGAGAGCCAGCTCAGTGCCCAGGGACACCCTCCTGCCCCAGCAGCCAGTCCAGGCCACTCTTTCCTTCCAAGCCTTCCTGGGCACAGCACGGTGCCATCCCATCTTTTTGTCACTGGATGGACTGGAGAAATTTGAGGGCTCTTCAAAACTCTGAAAAGTTCCACAGATGGCCTTTAAGAGATGCTGTGGGGAGGCAGTGACACTTCCCAAACCAGAAATGAATATGAACCAAGAGGACCAACAATGAAGATCGGATCAATCTGGCTCTCCAAAATTCTGACTCCACCAACTGCTTTGCTCCTGCTGTCTGCAGGGGGCCTTGCTGTGGAATTCCAGCTGGCCTAGAGACTTCTAAGAGGAGGGGGGGAAATAAAAATGGAGCAAAAAGTCACCAGCTGCATTTCTCAATTTGCACTCCTAGTGCTGGATGCCTGCATCCAGGGCTGGCTGTTGTGAGAGGGCTGCAGCATGGTGAGACAGGACCAAGTTCACCACCCAGCAGAGCCCTCTGTTATTTACAAGTTGTTTTAATGTTCTGGCACTCCTTCTATACAAAATCAGTCCTGCCTGAATGAATAATTGCATGGTGGTGGAGGAGACTTTTAAAGAAAAAATATGGCAGTGAATTGTTGAGTCCCCACTGAAAGCCAGCAGGAGATGAGTGCCTAACTTGCCCATTTGCCTTGAAAAATTCCAATGAATATTATTTTAAAATTCATTAACTAGAAAGAAAATAAAATTTGGGTGACTTTTCTTGACTTTTAAGAACTTACACAACAAATCACTTCTTCTGTGTGTAGCCTTTGAGAGAACTCATAAAAACAAGCCTTTTAAACAAAATAGAATCACTCATCAGCATCCTGATCATACTGCAAGTATTCCATTTCATAGAGGCTGTTTTATGATACTGAATTCAAGTTGAATTTTAATTTTGGGGGTGGGGGTCTAAAGCCAAGGAGTTCTGTAAACATCATAACTTGTGAAATCTGTGGCAATGTCTCACACTTGGATCACCCCGTGTCTAACACAACATGAGCTCCAGCACAGGCTCCTTCTCCTCTTGGGGTGTTCAGTGGGACTTCTTTCACAGGAATTTCCCATTTCTGTCAGGACAATAGGACCTGTGCTGCTGCAAGAGAGGCTTTTATTTACATCTTTCACAGAATGGCTTGGGTTGGAAGGGACCTCAAAGATCATCTCATGGGCAAGGACACCTTCCACTATCCCAGGTTGCTCCAAGTCCCATCCAAACTGGCCTTGAAAATTTCCATGGATGGTGCAGCCACAGCTTCTCTGGGCAACCTGTACCTCACCCTCACAGGGAAGTATTTCTTTCCATTTAAACCTCTCCTCTTAGTTTAAAACCATCCCCCTTTGTCCTATATCTGCTTGTGTATAAAGTCACTCTCACTCTTTTTTATAAGCTCCCTTGAAGTACAGAAAGGAGTTTTCATTTTATATAGACATCTCTTTCCATAAAACCTGTAGGAATCCCCTGTGAATCCTCACTTTAAATCTTTCTATGTGTCCGATTTGGTTGAAATTCTCTAAAAATTTCACACAACTTTTATTGGGTGAACGGAAGCCAAAAATACAGGCATGAGAATATGTGATTTATTAGGTAATTTTGTTTGTTTTCTTATTAAAAAAACATAAGGATAATTTCAGCTCTGTTTTATCCCTAACTTTATTAATTGTGAAATTTCAATTCAAAATAATGGGAAAATCAAATAAATTGACTAATCATGACATCTCCTATGCCCAGACAGGTTTGAGGAACAGAGATCTTGGGCTCCCTGGTGACCCAAAAAATTGATGTGTCATCAAGTTCTTGTCTGTGTTTTTTGACCACTCATTCCAGAGATAGCAGCATGAGGTCATGTCGTATTTTTAATTACCTGTATTTAAATTGAAGCACCCTGAGATTACAGCAAATAACATCACTGTTACAAAAAGCACAGTAATTATGTAAAGAATGAAAAGTGGATGTCCTTTCCCAAGAGGTCCCATGCCTGGTTCTGTTCAGCAGCTGAGCCCACAGGCACATTTGTGACCATCAGTTCCTTGCTGCCTGCACTTACCTGTTACAAACAGCAACTCTGTGTTCACAGGAAATTCCACTTTAAGCAGCATTTTTCAATGCCTGTACTTTTTACTTTTTTGTGAACCAAAAACCTAAACCAATGCCACTGGAATTTCTAAGGGAAATTTAATCAAGTAAACAAAGTCAATTAGTTGGTTGCCTAAACAGAGCTGGATGTATCCTTTTGAAAATCCTAGGCCTGCAATCTTAGGTGCACCAAAAATTTTAAAAAATGAAAATTAGACTCCTTCTGTCACTCTAACTAAATACAGTATTTGATAATTCGTTTAAGACTCTGTGTTTATCCTTTCTAGACATGAATCATTTCCTAGCACCACAAAGCATCACTCAAGCACCATTCTTTGCTCCCTATAATTTACAGTGTAGTCAACCCTGACTAATCATCCTAATTATGTCTATTACTAAGGACTGCAATTCCCTCCTTCTCTCTTCCCAAACACACACATGCAAGATAAGCAATACTTTGGACATATGATATTTTCTTCACAGCTTGCAAAAGTGAAATTTCTAAATGATTATTAAACCATTGTTCATTAATTACAACAGTGCCTAAAATTCCCAAATGGCACTTTTCAACCAGAACACAGAGAGAGATGTAAAAATCCTGTAGATGAGAAGCTCAGAGACACAATCAAGTTACAGAAGTTTAAATCACCACAGCTCAGCAAAACTATTTACTGAGCACATGCCTATTCTTAACCTGTTGAAGTAAGGCATAAAATACATTAACTCAGACTTCTCTTTTTTGAGGTGTGAGTGTATTTTACCTTGCTTTCATGGCATGGTGTCAGTGTAGAAGTGCTGCTGAGTATCTTCAGCTCTGCCACAGTTCACCCAGCATTTGGACAACACTCTCAGGCACATGGTGTGATTTTTGGGGTTGTCCTGTGCAGGGCCAGGAGATGGCCTTAATGACCCTTGTGAATCCCTTCCAGCTCTGGCTATTCTGTGATTATCTGTGGTGTTAAGGCAGTGTAAGTGATTAGGACACCTGAGCCCATGGCACCAATATCACCCAGGTGCCATCATCCCTGCAGGCCTTGGCTGGGTGGGGTGCTGCAAAGCACAATGCCAAACACATGTGCCTCCCTCTCCCCTCGGCAAAAAGGGCAGATTAATAGATAATTAACATGGATTGGCTTGGCCTGTGGTGCTTATAAAATGTGTTTTGCATTATGTTTTTGTAACAGTTGGCCAGCAAGCCTTGACCTGTGAGGGTTAGGATGAATACCTGCACAGCTGGAGCCTTCAGTGGCCAATGGCAGCCCTGCTCTCATCATTTCCCCCTTTTTATAAATGTAAATATTGGAGGCCTTGTTTAAACCTTCAGAACCTAAACATGTCATCACTATTAATAACATATGTTATAAGACACCACATGCTGGCAAAATAACCTGCGGTTAATGACACCAAAAATATTGAAAAGCTTAGCATAAAATTGAAACTTGTTAATGGTACACTGTGCAGTTTGGCATACAACTAGGGGCAGGAATTCCACACAATGGGACTGTGTGAGTGCTAACAGCAGGCTCCCACAAGATAAAATAAACTTGTTTTATGGACATGAGGAATTGATTTTTAATGAGATTCTGCTCGGCCGTAACATCATCCTGGGAGGGTGAGCTGGTTTTCTCCTTGCCTCTGGTGCAAAATTATAGTTTGCAGAATAAGAACTCACTTAAATTGGGCCTATGGATTTGCACCTTCATCATAATAAGTGAAAAGTAGGTGTTATGCCAGGTCTGGTTGTCAAAGTGCATACAAAGAAGATCCCCTCTTCCTTCCCTGCATTACCTGTCTGTACATTCTGGGATCAGGGAGGTCAGCCTACGAGCAGAACACACACTCCTCGAGTTCTTTCAGACATAAACTATCTTGCAAGCTGATTTCCTGAGGACAGAAGATCAGTAATGAAAAGGGATAAATCTGTCTCTTTAGAGAACCTGAGTAGAGGAATTTGAATTTATCTTTTCATGTCCAGGACTCAGTTGCCTGTTAAGAAAACATTAGGATATAAAGAGGTTGTCAAACTTGAGGTTTGGTATCAAACACTGTTACATTCGATGAAGAACTGTCCCTTTGCTGTCTATTCACATTTGATTATCTTTCTTGTCCATTCCATCAACTAAAACCAATCCTAAAGCTCCTCTTTGAACCCCAGAAAGAAAACGAGAGTCACACAGTTGGGAAGTACCTTGTAACTGGGCAGCCCTTAGGGAAAAACAGAATACAAAAGCAAGAACAACTATTCAAACCTCTTCAGCTTTAAACTCAAAACATTTTCTTTGCAAAGACATCACATTTTTGCTTGGCCCTGAGCAAGTTGAGCTGCACTGTGCTATTGCTTTTCTTTCCTCTCTGCTGTTGTGGTTTGCACTGTTTGTGTGCAATCATTGGATTTTAATTGCCTTCTATTGCCAGTTTCATTTGTCAATAAATAGAAAGTGCAGACCTATCACCAAAGGCCTTACATCTGTTTCTCATACATCTTAGCCACCCATGGTGCCTGAAGCTAAAGCTGTCCCCTACTGCTAACCAGGCTACCAGTTTATTAGGGTTTTTTTTCCCCTGCCCTTTTAAAAAGATGAAAGCCCCTAAAAGCTTTTTTCCGTGCAAGTGATGGTTGAAGTTAATGAAGTAAGCATCTGTTAGGTGAGAGAAGGTCACCCTGGGGTTGGGCACCTCCCCGTGGTGGGACTGGCATTCACCCAGCGATTAGTATGTGATGACAACACCTTAAAGATAATTAGTTGACAATGAGTTGAGAGCCTGTTAACCCCTTTAACACCTTATAGTTTATGATTATAATGAAACACTTCAGGACAAAACAAAATAGATGTCGTTTTCCTTGAGTGATTTACCTTTTTTTTTTCAGTGTTTTTGCTTATCGTTTTTGTGACCTTCTGCCAAAGGAAGCTGCCAACAGCCCAGAGCATGATTCTTCATCTCCATCAGCCTGGGCTGAAATGTAGCACTGGTTTTCTATACATTTTCTTCCACTGGCTGTGAGCTTAAAGACTCTTTGGCCTGGGGTAGGAGCCATTGCTGGGGTAGAGCCATGAGAACAGAGATGTGGATTGGTTTCATTTCTCCCGTGGCTGAAATGTTGAGCTCAATCGGGTTTTTCAGGTGGTTCTTCACACTAACATGGACATATCCCTGCAATGCTAGTGGAAGATGATGCCTTAAGTTTTAACTTTCATGTTTTTCAGATTCTGTGCTGCCCAGGGGTGCAGTTCTGAGCCTCACATTAAATGTTAGTAAGTTCTTTCATAGAGTAGGGAATCAAAACAAATCCTTTTCCTGCTGAAGACCAAGGACAACTTTCAGGCCCAAAAGCACAAACAATGGTGGCTGAAGGGAGGAGCAAGAAGGATGGGACCTCACAACTTGAAGCTGTAATTGGACAATTAAACCCCAAGATGCAAATGGACCAAAACCTATTAAAATGTGGGACCTCATGACCATTCATCCATTTTGTGACCGTTCTTAGCCCACCTTGGGTGTAGCCCTGGCCAGGCTCCTGTCCTGCCCAAGGTGGACCCTAAAGGCCTTTCAATAAATATCTACTTTATAATCCAGCTCTGTCCAGTCTCTGTTTCAGAGACTTCCCAAGGCATCAAAGCCACTAGATTTGACTCACCTGAGTGTTCCAGATGAGCTTTCCCCAGAAACAAGGGAGAACAAGAGAGAAGCTTTTGTAAACTAAGCTGTACAAAAGGCAGGATCAGGACATATGGGAGTGAAGCAATCAGGAAACAGCACTGACCATGGGTGTTGGGAGACAATGAGGAGGAGCAGGAGGAAGCAAATGGATAACAAGTGGCAGTCTGTTGTGATTTATATACACTGGCATTTCCCATCTTCATTCAGTCACTCAACGTGTTTAATCATGACATGGGAGCTCAGATGAATTACGACTGGCAGTAGCTCAAGAAATTTGGCAATAGCAAAGTAAAACAAATTTGTGCACAGCAATCAAGAAAAGCCTGTCTGAGATTAAAAATAAATTTCTGTTTCATTTAGAGAGCTACATATCTTGCTTCCTTCTTCCTTTGCACTTTCTACTTCAATGCAATAAGGGCAGTCCTGGTGGGAAAATTTTATGACAACCTGTCTCTGTATCATATTTTTGACACAGACCCAGAGAACAAGGACTGGTCTTGCTTTCATGAGGTTTAGCACAGGACTTCCATTGATTTCAGCAGGAACAGGCTTTGTGGTTGGTAAGTACCCAAATACGTGGCTATCTGAGCTATTCTGTAAACTTTCTGCCATGTGTCCATCATTAACAGCTGCCAGGGTCCTGGGATGCACAATAGATCCTCACAATTCTCATTTCTCCTGTGCCTCCCATTCCAGTCCTTTAAAGTGCTTTAAAAACATCAGTAAATTAAGTTCCAGTGTGGCAAATGCTCCCTGGAGAGACTTTTATTCCCAGGTGACAGGCAAAGGCAAGGCTTGCAAGGGATCCCCACAGCAGTTACAGCCCAGACCTCCTGGCTCCCAGCCTCGTGCTTTACTGCTAATTAAATACATCTAGATTATTGAAGAAAATGTAGAGTTTTGTTATGCTTTTTAGATTTAAAGGCAATATATGGATTCAGCACTGTATCAAATGTCCATAAACTCAAAAAATAAAGTATTTCCAGCAACTTCTAAGTTCCTCATTAAGTAGCTTGTACTACTGGGTAGAACCAGGCTTAAGGAAAACTTGCTATCATTTATCTTAATACAAATCTATGAGTAGAAGGACTGTCCTCCTCCAAAGTTCAAGATTATTATCCAAAACTGATTGATCTATCTGATGTTATGACCATC
This sequence comes from Pycnonotus jocosus, assembly GCA_013400435.1. Taxonomy (NCBI): domain Eukaryota; kingdom Metazoa; phylum Chordata; class Aves; order Passeriformes; family Pycnonotidae; genus Pycnonotus; species Pycnonotus jocosus. The sequence continues at coordinate 47,235 of VWYP01002240.1, read as the reverse complement.
ATTTCTTCCAGCAGTCAAAAGAATTTATGATAATTCCATCCTAAACACAGTTAGTAATGGTAATTTGCTATTACAGGGAGATGGTTCATAAAATCAGAATTCCTGGAACACATAATTGATTGCTTGATTATTAAATGTGATTCCAAGCTAATTAATCAACATGCCTCATGATACAGAAAAAATATATTCTTAAAATTCCTAAAATGCCATGCAGAATCAGATTCTCTTTCCTCATGTGAATTGCTGCTTTATTGGTCTTTAGATTAACTGGTCCCTCTTCCTGCAACCCTAAAGGCAGGTTTAGTCACAATGCTAAGTACAGAATTATTTGTCTGACTATGAATTTCAAAAATCCAGCTCATAATTAATGATGGACACAAAATGACAGCTTTATGTGCTGAAATGCCAGTATAGGAAACTATGAAAAGCCTCCACTGGTTTCAGCAGAGTTATAGAAATTTAAGCCAGCTGAGAATCTGTCCTCATCTTCACAACATTTTTTTTTGCCCAATTATTTCCTTTATCCATTTTTTAACTACTTTAGAATATTGCTCTGGGGAACACATCTAAAATATCTGTTTGTAATGGGATTCTGCATCAAGCTGCACAATTCTGTTGAATTCAGCTCTTGCTTGCCTTTCCTGCTATCTCATCAGGAATAAAGGAAATTCATGCTGATTTCAGCACACCTGAGTGCAGAAAACATCCAACTTGGACAGGTACATGGAAACTGGAGCTGTGCAAAAGTCTTTAGAGTAGCTAGATGTGGGAAAAACAGAATTATCAGATCAAGGAATGGTGCTCTGTTTTTGTACAATTCAGGATTTCTTGCTAGGGTTTTCTCAGCACTGTTGCCACCACCCTGCTCTGCTGTGGGCTGCTGCCTCCTCAGGGCAGGGGTCAGTCCAGCTCACTTTCCAGCTGGGTTTGCATTACCCCAGCAAAATGGGAACAGCTGGTTTGGTTTTGTTGATCATAAAGTATTTCCTTAAGAATTTTCAAGCCGTATGGTGAGGTCTCTAGGCGAATTCTGCTTTCAATGAGAATAATTTGTCAATATACGAGGATTTGTGTATTAGGTATCTCACTCCACCACACAGTCTCACAAATAGGTGAAACCAAAGCACAGAGGCTCTTTAGAATGGGTTTTGATGGAGCAACAGCTTGTCTTACAAGGAGGAAGGAACACCATGAGCTGGACATTCTGACAGACATCGTCATTACTGCTTAGTTTCACAATGTTGAAACAGAGGTGTGGCCACAGCCAAAACACAAAGCCTTGCCGTGGTTAATCTCCTGGGCAGCTCCTGTGACAGCATTCTTCCCAACCAGCAAAGCTCTCCAGGCTGGAGAGAGGCAGGAGCAGGATGGACATGCCCATCCTGTTGTCCAGTCATGAGTCTGCCTGCTCAGCAAAAGAGACCCTGAGCAAATCTCTTCGACTGAAGACATTGCCAGCATTGAGCCATTTGAAAAAAAAACAAAAAAAAAAAAACAAACAAAAAAAAAAACCCCAAAGATCTCTGATGTGTAGCACTGCAGATGGAGAAACTTTCCATTGGTATAGAACTAAATAAATACTCCTCTCTCAGTGTCAGCAAAACTCCTCTGCCAGCACAGCCAAGAAAAAGAAGGAAAGCAGCGTGGGAGCCAGCACAGAGCCTTGTTTGGGGCTGCCGAGGCGGGAACGGAGCTGATGTGTTGCCATTTTCCATACACCGGCCATCACGGAAAAATAAAAGTGACAGAAATAAACTTTGCAGGAACTTCAAAAAGATGAGCAAAGTTTTCCAGACCCCCTCATGGTTAAAAGTGTTAAAAGATTTGCTGGACCAACCAACAGGCTTGCTGCCAAGACGTTTTCTTGAAGTTGACAGGGATCCTACCTATAGGGTATGACCAGACCTAAATCCACTAAAATTAGGGAAATGCTGAGATGATGTGAGTGCCTTTTCAGTAACAGAGACTAGGAAAATGGCAGGATAATTGTCATCATTTGCTTTGCCACCTTTACTTTTAGAGAAGCTTATCAAAGCTGTGAGCCCACATGCTGAGTTTTGCTTTCAGAAAATGCTAAAGGTTTAAGCAAGAAGGGCAATCAAACACCTCTAAAGGTCTCTTGTCCTTATGTTTATTTGTCAGCAGCCTGTTTGTCACACTCATGCCACAGACATATCTGTGGCCTGTTTTTCAGGGTGACAATGTCACTGCAGCAGCACCACATCTTGTTATGGCTGCTGGGCTGCCCATGAGCACCAGCTTTGGGAGATTTCCCTGCTCATACAGCAGCTGGCTTCTGCTCTGCAGTCTCTCCCAGTACCCACAGGCATACCAGGAGCAGGTAACACCAATCCTGTGGTTGCTTCTGAACAAAATTTTCTAATTTATTCTAAATTATAAAGATTGACTTAACATACATGACAAAAAGGCATCAAACATTAACACTTCTCTTTTCATATGAAATTTTTGATGGATAAAGAGTCTATTTCTGCCCAGGTCAGACTTTTTCCAGTTTGGATTTAAGGGCAGGAAGGGACTTGGCCAGTCAACTTGGTGTTGTTTCATGGGGGACCTTGGCCATGAGACAGCCCTGCCCAAGGGCCACCTGGCGTGGAAATACTGAGAAGTACAAAATTAATTTCTTAGCAGCGCCTTTGGGAAGGGACAGATACTGATTTCATTTTCTGGAGAAGACAATGGGATTTGTCATGGAATTAGAAAAAGTGAAAAATATGTCAAAGGGGCAAGGAAGCTTTTTAAAAAGCAAATATGCAAGAAGTGTTTATTTTTTTTTAATCTTTAATTTTAAATTTATCTCAGAAGCACAAGTAGATTAATACAAATGAAATTAGAAAACTTTATTCATCAGTTGTCTTATGTTTCACCTGTTATGTACCTCTGAAAATGTGGCCCCTAAGCCTTGAGAACATGAAATCTTGAAGCTCTGCAGAGGATATTTGTGCTTTCTAGAGTGTCTCTGAGGTTTTGTGGAGCTTCAAGAGGATGATAAAATCAATTTTTGTAGAAGAGAATGGAGAAAAGGCGCCTTAGGAAGGATGCCAGGTACAGGAGGACTGAAGTATGTCATGCCCAATCCATTCCAAAGGAGGATTAGGATAAACAGGCCCTGTGTGGTGAGACCCACACACAGGAGCCAGTTGTGTGTCCAGCTGGAGCAGCTCTGCCAGGGCCATGTGACACACAATGTTCAGATTTTGTTAACATCTGTGTGGTCCAATTTTCTATTACTGTCAGCAAGTTATTTCTAGGAGTGCCAGGTTATTTTGTCCATAAACATTGTCCCCATCACACATTTCCAATTTTAACCCTATTTGTCTCCAGTTGATTTACATTTGGCCAGAAGCAAATTACCTATTGGAAGCATTTATTGAAAATTAATTAGGTGGCTAAAATACCTCCAGCAGATTCTGTTAACAGTGTCTGTTCCTTGTGGCTCTACAGAATTCAGCATTTTCCAGTTAAAACACCTAGCAATTAAAAAAAAAATCATAAAATAAATGATATAATTAGTTCCAGAATGGAACTTGGTCTCTTTGAAATCAGATGCTTTCTTCTAAGGCAGCATACAATAGCAAGGGATTTATAGTGCCAGGAGATTTTTGATAGAGGAGGGAGCAAGCACTTACAATAACTCAGTCACTGGATGAAGCAAAATGAAGGTGTCCTTGGAGCTTAAAATCAGCCAGGCACGCAGGAGAACTGTGCAAGCACCAAACTGGAGACAGCAGAGGAGACAAGATGTATGAAGTGAGATTAGAGGGAAAAATACAGGATTAAATCAGAGGCAATCGCAGCACCCAAGAACATGGAAAAACACCCTGCGTCTCTCTAAAGAAAAGCCAGGATGTTAACATGATTTACTGCAAATAGTTCCACAACATTAAAATGAGTTTTTATTTTCTGTGTGTGCTGCTTCAAAGAACAACTCTGTGGGCTCATAAAAATGCAGAGAACAAATAGGGGCCTCTAAGACCAATTTATATGCCATGCCCACTGTGCACTGAGACACATATAATCTGTAAAATGTCAGCTTCAAAGTTCCACGGAGATTGGTGTTAACCCTGACCCCCGACCTTGCCGACTCTAGCTGGGCCCTCATGCTCTCTTAACCAGCTGTTTTAGATAAATGTGCTCCATTTTTAAAGAGATTGTCTCAGAGTTTTACGTGAATAGTAGTAATATTATTAACTCTCGCTGAAAAAACCACCTTAACCGAGAGTCTTTACAGATGGGCCAATCAAAGTCTTACCCCATGCAGAGAGTGGTGGGTTAATAAATATGTCATTGGACTGAAAATATTTAAACAACACCGGGAGAAAAGAGCAAGGCATACGACAAAAGGAAAGCATATTAGTAGTGTTTCCTGTCAAAATACACAGAGGAAGCACTTTGCTTTGACCATTTTCCTCATAAAGAGACACGGTAGGCCAAAACAAACAAAGCTGAGCAATCTGGTTTATCCCACTGTTGGATATCGAGGGTTATCAACTCAAATGAAGTAAGGTTGAGTGACCAAAGCCAGGTTCTCCTTGACAGGACTGTTAATTGAACGTATCAGCAAAGGTAGCACACAAACTGTGGCCCTGTCTGTCAGTATTTCCATTCCATAAGGCCTCGTTTATGTTTTCCTGATTTTACTTTATGTGTCACTCCAAGGGTAGGTGGGGGGTTGGTCCTTCATGGCCTGTCGGAAGTCCAAAAGTATGGGGGAGCCTGCTGGTTTGGCAAAGCCTGGACAAAGCCTAAATCATCCTCTTGGAAGGAAGATGTCAAAGTTCAAGGGCACACAGTATATTTCAGACAACAAAGAAGCAGCTGGTGTCCGCTCATAATAAATAAAAATAAATTGGGGTCAGGATTACAAGTCAACTGACTCCCCATTCACTGAACATGAGCCAAAGATAACTGGAGTCACAGGGAAAGCTCAGAATGATTTTGTGAGCTTTTGACTCAGACCCACTGGGAATCCACACCTACTTTTCATGTCCATGGGGTGAGAATATATCCACAGACTTCCATGGGACTTGTTCTTCAGCATTGCATTCAGAACCACCTCCCTGCGTTTTTTTGAGAGTGATATGTTCAAAAACTTTCTGAATAGATAAAGGAATAAAATGTAACTCCTTAGAAGACACAACAAGCACAAAAATACGCCATGTGGGTTAAAAAATTAGAAGATTCACAAATGGTTCTGTTCTTTAAAAAATAAAGTATTTCAATTCAGTTAAATTCAATTAAAATATTGCAGCCAAATTGTTTTCATGCTATTTACTTTCAGAGACCACAGAACAAACCAATTTTATCACTGTGCTTCTAAACTCTCATTACAGTCTTTCTGGGCTGGCAGTAATTCATAATATTGAAAAATCAAATACACAGCTGTCAGAACATGGAAAGTTAGATCTGAAACCTCAGCTTTGGCTCTTTCCTCCAGCGCTTCTCGACTTGTAAAAGAAAATGCCCTTATCATTACCAGTGGTTTGGTTGTCACTGTAATACAAACAGGAATGTTACTCCCATTCACAGTACCCTGCCTGCAAAGCTGAATCAGTTTTAATCATCAAAGTGAGACCAACAAGAAAGAGGAGTTTGAAGAATAATCCACAATCTTCGAAGATTCAGCATATTTAAATATTTGCTTTCTCAGCTGGTTTGACCTTAAAGTTTGAAATTTTCCAAATTTTCCAAATTCTTTGACAATGTCAATAAATCAGGTTTGAAAGTTATTCTCCATGTTATTGGATTCATCTTTTCTAAACAGAGCATAACCTCTCACTAAGACATGCACTGCTGGGAGAAGTTGACAGAGACACAATAAATTGAAAGGGAGAGAAAAAACCAGAAGCTTCAGTGGGTATAATACACACAGAAAAAAATCACAAATAAATACAAGCAATAAATATAACAAATGCAGATTTATAATTAATGTGTATTATTGAATTTATGTAATACATAATTTAATATTTAATGTAATACAAAAAAATCTAAAACACTTTCCAACAAAAGAAAAAAATAGGAAGTATGAGGGCAGGGCATACAGAAATCCTTTCCATAGGACTGATTTGTGGCTGCTTTGCTTTTGTCAGCCTTCTTTAATACATAGGCAGGCTCCCTAGAAAATCTGTTTGGTTTTGAAATGTAATCTGTTTAAATGGCATGGGAGAGAAAATGAGTTTAAATTACAGACAAAACAAGTTTGCGAGGGTAAACATTTTGTTTTCTAAATACCCAAAATAGGTTAATAGTTTTGAGTTCTGTGGACTTTGGGAAGTTTGCCTTTCCCCACATGACAAATTCCCTTCCTGTTCTCGCTTGTGTCCACAGAAATTCTCTTGACAAAAGAGGGAAGGAAAAAATCACATGCACAACCTAAATAAGAAACATATTCCTCAATGCTTGTTTATGGTAAAAATCCAATTACGGATCTTCACGATATCTGAAGGATATGACAAAGTCCTCAGGAAGTAGTAGACTGTCTTGATTTCAGTTACAGCTCTTTGGAGCAGTAAGAAGCTGTTCATTCTTTTAAGCTGATCCATTTCTTTAACCTGAGTGTCATTTCTACTAGAGCCATGTACCTATTTCATTAGGATGCTGTGAGCTGTGTGTGAAAATCCAATGGGAAGCCCATCATGGAGCAGCAGAGACCCTCTTTTTAACCCCTCCTCTGATTTGTAAACGTGACCTTACATTTCTTTCTGCCCCACACCTCTACTTTCCACATCCAACACAGGGCTTTGTCTTCCCCCTCTCCTCCCTTGGCACAACTTCCCTGGTGGTAGCATTGCCATGTGCTGGTTCTCTTTTAAAATTCTCTGGGAAAAAAACAAACAAACAAACAAACAACAAAAAACCAGCATCTCTTGCTCACTCTTAATCTGGTCACTGCTACCCTTGTGTTAACAGAGACATCAGAGCCCTGTGCTACTGTTATATTTGGTAAATTTGAGCTCACACCCTTTCTTTAGCAAGAACCTCCTGAATCTCAAAGCACTTTTTGGTGCTGAGCCCACAAACACAGGCTGCCAGCACCGTGGGAGCAGTGCCAGTGGGGCTGCACCTCTACACTCCCATCCTCACAGCCTCTTCCTCCAGGACACCACCCCAACACTGAGCACATGTACAGGCACCCCAACTGTTCAGCCACAGGGAAACATTTACCAGAATCCAAACAGCACAAAACATTGAGGAGGGAGATGTGTGGAGAGGTGTTGCTTTTATATATCCAGTACAGAGCAGGAGGGAATTTTCCCCACACATGTGTGCTAAGCTTTCAACATTTTTCCCTGCCTGATTCAAGCCTCTCACCTTCCCAGAAATTTTCCTAATTCCTGCGCTACAGGATATTCAGAGGTAGGAAATTTTCAGCCTCTCTTTTTTTGTACAAAATAATTAAATGATTATTAAAGCAACTGCTAACCACCAGGCTAGAATAATTCACCCTCCGACCCTTCACACATCTAAGTGTTCAGAAAAATTATTCCTTGGAACATTGCAGAGCTCCAGTTTTCAACAGTTTTCAATTTACAAGCTGACTATTTTTTAATTTTTTTCCCCAAAAGAGGTATGTATCCTAGTATAGGGAATTTAAACCTACTGACAATAGGCTTGCTCCTGTTAGCTGTTTTTCATGGACCTCTTGGAGTATTCTACAGACTCCCAGAGGCATGGAGACCACAGACTGAAAAATAGTGTTGCAAAGGGGATAAAAAGCACAGGTTTAATAACATTGGTTCATTCTCCTGAGACCTAAAGTCTGCTGCCTTCCTGGTGCCTGTTCTGCAGGCTTTGCCTCTGAGGAGATGGAATATGAGACAGCACCTAGATGTTCACCTGCCAAGGGGGGAAAATCCCTTCCCTCCACAATGAGACACAAATATGGGCACAGGAGGTCAGTAAAACCAAGTGCTTGCTGTTGTGGTGACATGGGTTTGAAAAAGACAGATGTGTGTGAAACAATATCCTCTGTTCCATGAGATCCCACTGTACTACAAGAAAGCCATGTGGGAACACTGACACAATTGGAGGCTGTTCAGTTTTGAATTGCAAAAGACGTGGTTTGCTCCCCTTTGCCCTCCTTGCAGACAAAAAGGAAGGGAAAGAGACTTGTCCCTGCCTGGTGTTGATGGAAAGCACATTTCAGCTGATCTGGAGGCATTTCTGAGCTACAGTTTATGGAAATAATGTCACAGCTACAACACCTGATTTTTGCAATCACCCCAAGCTGCTCAGAGCAAGCAGAGCTCAGTCTGAACCTGGTGAAAGAAATGCAATCCTGAAATCCACAAAGTTCAGACTTTCAGACATCTTATTTCTCTAAGGACTTAGAAAGGATTTTGCACTTGGAGGTCTACTTTGTTACCACTTAAAGCTCCCTTTAATCACTGCAGAGAATGAAGATGAGCTACATCACTTCCAGGTCTAGCTCATCTGAATTACTTCAGACATCTTGAATGAGATAAATCACAAACTCCATATGCCTTTCCCTCCATGGGCTGTAAAGAAATGCAGAATATTAGCACAGTGCAGATGACTGCAGTGTAGGCACTTTCACCTGGACACATTTCACTAGTGCTGGTTGAAACTTTCTGATGAAATAGCAAAAATGCCATGTCTTCAGCAAAGAAAACTTGGATTTCTGTGATCAGCTTTGCAGACATATTTTCATTTTCCCCCACACATGACTCAACTCCTCCTGCAGTAGGACCTGCAGGCCAAATACCTCAACTAAGGTCCAGTGGGTCAGGATGTGTAGCTGGACTGTTTCCTGTGATGAATTGCGGCAGTTTTGGCAACCAGGACAGAAAAACCCAGCTACTACTAATCTGGAGCTGGAAGAAACTCCTTTATTCTGGGCTTGCATGAGAAGGAGATTAGGAGGAAAATGCTGAAGAGCTCAAAGCCAGATGGCTGAGAAGCAGAGACTGAGCTTATTCAAAATGAAAGGCTCCTGGAAGCAAGCAGGGAACTGAAGCAGCTCGGGAGTCCAGTGACTGGGGTATAATCAAACAAAATCCTCCTCCAAATCAATTACTTGACTACTTTACCTTGGTCAAAAAAAAATAGGCATTTTTATTAATTGCAGTGTGTTTCTGCAGTACAGAGACTACAGAAGAGTAACTTAGACTGTAATTAAATTTTCACTAAAAGGACAAAGCAGGAATATGAGGAATATTGCAGGTAATGGTGGACTTTGCACTGCTGTGTTCTTCCATGGCGTTGGTCATGGCAGATGATCACCAACCCCAACAATGTTGGCTCTCCTGATTTCTAACTCCAGAATATTGCCTATGGGGGATATATTGCCTATACAGGTGCTCAGAGTTTGTCATTTTTGTTCTACCTGAAATAACCCTTCTTCCCAAAAGAGTGTTTTGTGCACAAGTTCTTTCTTAGCTACCTCCCATGGCCCAGTGCAGATTTAGGAGCAGAAATGCAGTGTGCTAATGGCCATAACATGAATATGATGTGAAGTGGAAACAAGCAGACCTTTAGGGGAGAGAGCTTGTCTTCCTCTTCCAGGTCATGCAGCTTCAACAATGGCAAGAACAAGAACAACAGACAGCAGGAGGGATACTGAAGAAGAGATTATAGCAAGGACTTAAGATCTTCCTGGCCATTCAAGATGCAAGTCCTGAAACTCTGCAGAGTTCCAGAAACAGGACATCCAAACCAGAATCAGTCTGTCTTTGTTGCCAGGTGTGGCTCTGAGAAACAATGAATTGGAACAGAAATTAAGATTATCACTCCATCACAAAAGAAACAGCAACCAAGACTCTTCCACATACAAAATACACCTGAAAATCAAGAACTTTCCAGCACTTAGAAAACAAGTCTCAAGAGCTCCATTTCAACAAAAACCTGTGGGTTTTTTTAGTATTCAAATCCCAGGCAGTGATACATTTATAGATTTATATTTTTTTAGGCCATTAGGAATAGTTGTGTTAATCAAATTAGATCTCCTGCATTACACAAGCACAGGACTTTCCCCTGACTTTCCCATAGCCAGAAGCATGACATGCAATCCACCTAGATCTGAGGTGGAATTTCAGTTATGCTGTTATGTCATTTTTAAATAGGGAGAAGGGCTCAAAAATCTAATGAAAAGCAAGTTGGACATATAGGAAAGCTGTTGGGTGCTCACAGAAACCCTTCCTCCTCCATGGAACAGCATCCAATACCAACTGATGGAGGTTTAAACATCCTTAGGCAGTGCTTTTGGTGTGATTATCTCCCCAGGGCTGTTGTATTCTTGCCATGACTTCCCCCAGCTATTTTTTCATGGTAATTTGAAATTGTTGTTAAAATTCTCATGTCTGGATCTATATTTGAGAGTCTGATGTAGCTGCAAAACGTCTTTGTGCTGTCTGCTCTCTTTGTTATCCTTGCAAAAAGAAATATCTCTCTGTGTAAGTCAGAGTCACTGGAAAAACAAATCTTCATGTTTTGACCATTGGTTTTGTGTTTATTCTTCCTCTGCTAGGTATCAAACCCACCACTTTTTTTTTGTTTTTTTAATAGATAATTTTAAATTTATTTTCTTAAGAAAGAAGAGTTGTGTTCTCCTGGTGTCTATGCCTGTGGTTCTGTGTGCATTTAAACCAGGTGCTGCCAATGCAAAGACAAAATATTTGCACCCCCTCATCCCATCCAATGGGATGCAGGAAGGGTTTGTACAGCAAAGCAGAGGAGAGAATGGTGCTGGCTGACAGAAAGATAAGCCATGAATTCCTATTAACCCAAACCTAAAACCCAAACTCAATCCTTCACACCTTTTTAGGTGTGATCAGTTCACCACCCAGTTGTGAAATGACCTGTGCCACCCACACCTGGAGGAGCAATGCTCCTGCAGGGAGAACAGAGGGTGAGGAGTGCTGGTTTTTCCAGGGGACAGCAGAAAGGGTCACCAAATCCCTCCACATGTGCACATCTGTTCATCAGCCTTTGCTGTTCTCTCCCTGCACAGCTCTTAAATCTGCCTGGCCACCAAATCTCAAAGCTTACAGCAGGGCTGAGGACTCAAACTCACGGAATTCCTACTTCTCACATCAGGAATGGGGAGAGCTCTCAGTCAGAGGCTCCTCAGAGGAGGAGAACCAAGGTGTGAGCTCACCTTTTTATCAGCCATCAGAGAGCCCACGTGTGCAGCCACTTTCAGAGACATTGGTGTTATTGGCCACCAAAGCACCCACACTGCAGGGCCACAGGAAGCCCGGATTCACAAGTTCCACTGCTCCCTGAGCAAATTGTTAGGCTTAGGAGCTTTTATTCAGCTGTTTTGGGGTCTCCAAAGAATCTGCAGTGATGGCTGTACAAGAACAACAAGTTTTGGTGCTGGGAAGTAATTAGAAGGAAAAGAACCAGAACAGCCATTAAAACAGTAAAGGCAACTTTTTCATCTGGGATGCCTGAAAGAGAAAAAAAAAATATTATTTAAACTCAATTTCAGGATGTAGCAGGAGAAACACTCCCCAATCTGCCACACACATCACACACATCCTGTCCCCCCATCTTAGTTTGGTCCTAGGGGTCTTGGAAAAATGTTAATCCCCTCTTCAGTGTTAGGCTGAGTTTCACCACTGTGTAACTTTTAAAATTCATAACAAAGTGTCCTAGGCCCCAACAACCACTTTGCAAGGAGTTTCTCGCCCTGAGCAGAGCGAGTGGCAGGAGTTTATTGCCCTTCAGAGCCATTCTGTGCATCAGTGGGGACAGAGGAAACTCTCTTTGGGGAGGGCTGGAGCTCACAAAAAAAAAATTTCCCTGCCCCTCTCTGTAAACTCACACTATGAGTTTGTGTTTCTTGAGTTTCTTTGACTCAAGAAAATAGGAAGGAGGAAAGACTTTCTCAAAAAAAAAAGGGAGAACACTTACTTTTTAGTGGTAATACTATAAGATGTATATTCAGCCTAATTTTCTTCAGACCTGCCCTACTTTGTCCTGCAGAGGTCGGTCTTGCCTGCAACACACTGCAGACAGCAGGTCTGCTCCTCCTAAAATACTTCAAGGATTAGGAGTATTAGAACTTGGAAAGATTTCATCCCCTCCTCAGAAAACAATTTGTTGAAGCTTCTCTCTAAAATAGCAATATGGGGTTGTTTACAAGAATTTATGTTCCAAAGAAATAAAAATGGTGACAATCCTCCCAACTCATATCATCTGTCCAAAGAAATGTGAAAAGCAAAGGATAAATCTTATTTCCAAAGAAAATTCTGGTAACTGGAGAATAAGCTAGTTTTGGTATAAATATGCTGAATCAAGGCTTTTTATTGTCTTTTCAGCCCAACATTTGCGCTTGCACTAACCAAGGACATAAAAAATGAAATATAGCAAGACATGACTGCAATCAGCATTTTTTCCCTTGTAATACACACACATTGTCCATGTGAGGATGCAGCCTTGCTCCTGCAGCAGTACCAGAACCAATCTCACAGGCTACAGCATGCTTTAAATCCCCTTATACCTCTACAATTGTCAAATGCATGACTGCAGACATCTTTTCCTGACATTGCACCCTTAGCTGTACTGCATAAAATGGACTAGCATCTGTCAGGAGGAGGAAAAAACCCCCAGTTTGTGATTTTGCTTATCTACTCTAAACAAGATTTGACACATCAAGTGTTAAAGGCCCCTTGCCTATGCATTGTGGGGGAGTTTTTTATCTCCTCTTTGCCACTGAAACACCAGCTGGAGCACAGCTCTCTGCTGAGCTGGTCTGGGGGGCTTTCACCAACATTTTCCAAACCAGTTCAACTTTCCCACCCTCTCAGGATCGGTCCCCAAATAGAAGTATTTAGTGTGGCAGCTGCTTCCTGAGACATTTGGCCTCCTGAAGGCATTCCTCTGGGACTGGGAAAAGGATTTGGGAGAAGCTGGAGGTAGTTTGCTTTCCAGCATTTTGTGGCCAGCCTCCTTTCCTCTCTGGCAGCCCTGGCAGTGGGGATCCTCAGATTAGAAGGAAAGAGAAATCCCTGTCAGCTTAAAAAACTGGGAAAGAGCAGGGGCTCAATCAGACAAAGACCTTCAACTTGCATTTATGTGAGGACAAATTTAGTCAGGAAACTTTTTAAGACTCAATTGCTGTCAGAGGGAGGACAGCACCTTTGATTTTTAGTAGGAAGATTCAGAATTCATTAGTAGGAATGGAGGCAAAGGTTCACCTGGGGAAACAAAAAGCTTCTCTGGAAGGTGACAGGGTCCTTTATTTAGAATTTATCCTGCCTTGTACATTCCTGTCTACTACTTCATATTGTCATGTGCTGGTCTGGATGTGCAGCTAATAGCAGCTGGCCTGATTTACACAAGATCTTCAATCCAAGCAGCAGAAATCTGTGCTACTGCAGCTGTGGATGCAGACAACCTGATTGCTACCTATGCCTAGAAACAGGCAGGATTTCCTTACAACCTCTCAATACTTTCCAGGTGAAATCACTGAATCCCTGCTGGGGATTACGTACAGGATGGATCACAGAGAAGCAGATTTTTGTCCATAGTTGTTATGTCTCCTTATTCTTGTCTGGCAAATGTATACTCTCACCCTTATTTGTCACCTTTCCTGCTCTTACACTTGTAAATGCTCCCCACAAGTTAAAAATATTCCTGAAGTGACTGGTCAAATATATAAAACAGATGCACAATTGCATCTTGGGATGAATTAATTCTGTCTGTGTGTGAGCAGGAGTATAAACGTATGGGTAGGTCAGGGAATACATCAGACTAAGCACACCAGCTGATTTTTAAATCTCTGGATCTCAATTGCTCTTTCTTTGTGTCTGATTTTCTTCCCTCTTAGGCAGAGGTGGAATCAAGCAAGGATGTTTTAAGAGGTAATCCCATGTCAAGCATTTCATTTTAATTTAAATCAAGATAAGGCAACATTTTCAACTTTTTTTTTTTCTGTTATTCTATTTCATAGGAAGACTGTGAGGAAGGAAGGATGCATGTTTTGATGTGTTTTCGGCATGTTTTGCTCACAAGTTACACTGATGAGGACAGGACAGACAAACATCTAGAAAAGTAAAAATAGCCATGCTCAACAGGCAAGATTTGGTCCTCTCTGTTTTTATTGTTCCTTCTGTACTCTCTGTTAAAAATGAGGTGTGGTGGGGCCAAATCCAGTTGATTTTCTCATGTGCTTACAGTATGGTTGTGTGTAAATATCCAGATTCATGCAATCTAAAACAATGCATTAATGCCCTTGTAAAAATTCAGCCCTTCTACTTGTCTGAGGAGCCAGCTAAAAGAAACAGCTACACAGTCAATCTCAGGTATAATCGATTTTTCTTTTAGGCTTGAACAATAAAATAGTTGGTGGTCTCTAATGCTATTGCCTTTAAAACATTCCTGGGTTTTATCAGGGTAACCCATAAGTCTGGGAAGTCCCACCCTAAGAGCAGCAGCAGCTTTTGTTCAGAAAATACAAGTTTCTTCTTGTACAATGTTGGACTCAAGGGTGCCTGAACTATGAATGGGTGGCTAAGGGCAGAACAGGCAGCAAGTTTCAGACTTTTACAAGGAGAGGGGGGAAGGCAGCCCTGCGTTGTGGTGCTGATGTTTACCTGGAACAGGAAAGGGCTTCATGCAGCTCCTGGTGGACATGGGCAGGTCCTCAATGGGTACTGAAGCTCCACTGACCCCCAGGGTGCTGTGCTGATTTCTTTTCCCAGATGTAGCCATGTATCTACACACCACAGGCTGTCTTTAAGAAATCAGAGAATGCTCAAATTTCTACAGCAAACTCTTCTGTGGAACCATGTGCAAATACCTGTGCAGAGCTAAAAGAGAATTCCCGACATACATGGCCATTTGTTCCACTGCAAAGGGTCAAGTAGTTCCTTTTCTTTCCAAAATACCTGGAAAATAATGCCATGGGTCACTGTTTCTATAAAACTGCATTTCTTCTTGGTTTATTATTGCTGACTGATCTCATGAGCTAACTTTCCAGAGGAGCACATGTCAATTTATTTACATATGTGCCAATTATATTAATAGAAGTTGCAATGACTCATCAGTGTGCATTGCTAAAAATCCTTCCTCATCTCATCTTCACAGGGAGATTTCTGCTCCATGTGAATTTCCTCAGCTTACCTTGCTAGAAGTTCACACATCCTTACTCTCTTGGGAAGAAAATTCACTTTTCTCTCTGAGCTGTCAGGCACTCAGCCTGCCCATGCCAGACCTGCAGCACCTTGGCTTTGTCGCAATGAATCCTATTTGGGATCCTAAATCCCACCAATCTTCCTGCAGAGAGCAGCTGGGTCCTTGTTCAGTGGTGCTTGAAGGCCCCTACACACATAAGCAATAACATAAAAATTTGTATTTTGCATTACAGCAAAAGACTTCTGCTGTATCACAGCATTTATATAAGATCTGGTGTATCTTGTAACACTGGTGCTGGCTGGACTCTTTTGTACTTCATGCAGACAATATTGTTAATTAATAGTTTTTCTCTATCCTTGTTTTGCTCTTTTACAGAGCTCCCACCTCTTTGGTTTTTTTCCCAATCTTCCTGCCTTCCTCTTCCTCAATCAATATTTCTCCCTGATTTCTCTCCTCATGGCCTCACTTTTCCAAAATACTAACCCAGCCACAATCAGACTGAACCTGATAACCTAACAGTGTTTGCATACATGCAAGATTAGGCAAAATGCTCAGTATAACCTCAGTAAACATCTGCAGGTTGGAGGGCAGCATGGCTCAGAACTTACCCTGGGCTCTGCAAAACTGCTCTGCACTGGCCCAGCACAGCTTCCAAAGAGGGCTTTTGAAAATCCCACTGCAACATCTTAAACTGCTGTTCTAAGGTTCAGAAATTATTTTGAGAGGAACAGCATTCTTTGGGAATAAGTGACTGATGCTGGTGCTTCCTAGGCCAGAGTCCAGAAAGGAGGTTCTACATCATGAGGACAATGAATTCACAATTTAGACACCAAGTCAATCCAAGTGGGACAGAACTGGAATAGCTGAGGTGTTTTGCATAAAACTGTTTTGACCAGTTGTATTTTAGATGTGCACCCCTCTGGGCAGCTGATTCAGTGCCCCCTTTTTATTTCACTGTCTGCAGGTAACCATAGAGGGTAAGCACAATATTTCTCAAATTATTTTGGGGAAGAATTCCTTGATTAGAGCCAATAAAAGTCAACTGTATGGTACACCATAATCAATGTTTTGATGCCACTACTTTTAACAGAATATTTGAGACAATTTTACTTTCTTGTAGAAATGAATCAAAGGAACAAGAGTGCTCTCTGCCTTAAAGAACTGCCAGTCATTTCAGACAAAAATATTGATCATTTCCAATTCTGTGGTGATGCAAAGGGGCAGGTAAGGGTGTGAATTGAAGGAAAGAAAGGGTGTGAGTGTTCCAATCCAGGACCATCATGGAGCAGAGCCATGGAGCCTGGGAGACCATAAGCAGCTTACCACAAGATCTCAGAGGTCACATCACAGAGCTGAGCTCCCTGAGCTGAACCCAAGTCCCAAGCCAGTGCTTTATCCATCCTTCCACTTACCCAGGTAGCCTCAGAGGTCCAAATTCTGCCCTGGGATACATGTTAGCTTCATTAACTTACTCTGAATAAGAGCTGTGGGCACATTCAGCCCATAGCAAGCAAGATTTATGGACTGAAAATGCCACATACTTTGCTTTTTATTCAGCAAAGAAAAAAGAGAGAAAAGCTTGAAACAAGCTGAGCAAAGTAAATGAGTCAGGACTGCATATTTTTCATTCTGAAAATAAGAAAATATATATGCATGAACATAAAAAATGCAGGTGCCCAAGTGCTGCACTGGCCTCCTAAATCTGCTATAAAGCACCAACAGCTAGGTTATACCTGTCTCCAGACAGATACATAAATTAATGTTGGGGTTTCTTTAGCAGGAGAAAACCATCTTAAATAAACTATTTTATTCATCTTTTTCCCTAAGGCCCTGTATCTCTTGTACTTGAATTGAGTGTGTATAGGTGCCATGCTCTTTGAACATAAAACTGCACAGCAGCTTGTTCTCAACAGGGAAAAGCAAAGCTTTGGTTATGCTGCATTCCTAATAATTTTTGCAGTTTATGGAAAACCCCCATAAACAGAATTGTCCACAGTAAGCTTTCTCTTCTAATATGCTGTCTAGACTCCTTAAAATATGAGTTCTCCCTGCCTACCGTGTATCATGGCTTAAACTTTTGACCTTGTTTCTGTTCCCTTTGACCACTTCATGGGTTTTGACCCTTTTCAAGTATTTAATACCCAAATGGCAGGTCACCAGAGCTGCTGGGGCCATTAGGACTCTTAAAACCCGTCTTTTATTGTGAAGTTGAGAAAACTGGCTGCAACCTAACACAAAAAAGTCGGAAAAATATCTTTCCCCTTCACACAGCCCTCGACATACGGCACCTTCCCAGGCTGGGTGACACTGATCTGTGGTAGAAGTGACAGCAGGCTCTTCTCTAACACCATCACATACGTGCTGGAAGGGGCAGAGGGCTCGTCATGGAACCACACAAACACTGGGGCATTGCTAATGCATGCCTTTGATTTCTGTTTATGGCCCCCAAGTTGAGTGATCTGTCTTGTTGGCACCAACCTGACTATTTTTAAATGATGCAGCAGCTGGCTCAACACATACTTCAGAGATTTATGTTCCTGTCTCAAAGCCCTCTCGCTGAAAGGGGAACTCTGGAGTAGCTTCCACTCACTGCACACACAGAGACAGTTGACACACTTTATCCTAGGCCAAGAGAAAGCAAGAAGTTATACGAGGGAAGGCAAATACAGAACAAAAAAGGCAATACTGAAATATATTTCAGACCTTGAAGTTCCTGAATTACAACTCATAACTTTGGACTTCTCAAGCTGCAGAGTCAGATAAACTCCTGATGGACATTAAGTGCAGGAAATTATCCCTTCCTCTGGAGGGAAATACAGAAATGGAGTTAATTCCTACACTTGCAGGAGCACATGGATAGACACACATCCACATGGACTTAGATGTGCTCATGTTTCAGGAACACAGTAAAAGATCACTGTGCAGATGAGTATAACCAGGTTTGAGTTAATGAGGGATATCTAGGAACACCCATGTCAGATGCAGAATCACAGGATATTTCAGCTGAGCTCTCACATGCTGGCACTAACAATTACTAGAGACACTCTTTTGTAGAGAGACATTTAATATTTGGCCCAAAATGCCTCTGCATTATGAACAGTCTGAATGAAATCCTGTGGTTAACAGTCATTCCAAAAGTGGCCGACCAGCCTTGCCTTCACAGAGGTCTAGAAATCCAAAGATCCATAAGGGAATATTTTTCACTGCAGGCAAGAAAAATGTATGTAATGCCTGGCACTATTTTCCTGGCCAGCCTAGGATGGACACTCAAATGAACTACAGACCTGAAAAAACCTCAGCAAGTGTCCCTTCCCAGGAACCCACCCTGAATCAATCCCATTGTGATGGACAAGCTGGAGATGTGAATCCCATGGGAAGAGACCCTGTGGATGGTGGGAGTAGCGATGGAGGTGATGCTGTTCTGCTGCTGTTAACAGCCACAAATTGCCCTGAGTTTATTGCAGCTCTGACACTGCAAAGGAGGACCTGCTTGCCCCAAAAACCTGAAGGAAGAGAAATAATGATCCCATCTGACTTCTGTGTGGGGTTAGTGGTGATTCCGCTGTGCCTGTTAAAAGTAATTGCGTTCTCTTATGTTAAACCTTTACCTGGAGAGCAGAAACTGTGAAATCCTGGCAAGCAGACCCCTTCTCCCCATCACCACACAGCTGAACTTGCAATCCTGACTTCAAGAGAGCTGCTCAGACCGTGATGCAAATCTCTGAGCAGGACCCAAGTGGGATGTGCAGTCTCCCATCTCATCTCTCAATCTTCCCTGCAGGACAAGGGAGGATCTCTCCAGCCAGTTTACAGCTCCATCCATGGTGAGGCACAGCATCCTGAATTCAGAAATTCCTTCTGCTGTGAAGGTAGCACTATAAATTCCTCTAATTTAGCTCCTTCAGTTGCTCTCTGAGCTGTTTCCTGTGCTGTCTTATTCACTGTCCTAGAACAAATTGCTTTTAAAAGAGATATTTTGTTAAAGTGTCCAAAATCAACTGGTGTTCAAATGTTTGAATTGTGGAAGTATTTTAACAGTGCAAAAATTTATGCAAAGGGAACATATATTTTGAGGGATTTTTCCTGCCTCTGTCAGTCTTATTGTAAGGTTGGTATTGGACTTATTTTGACCTCCTGCTCAACAGGAGAAGGACCAGAAGTGCATCCAAGCCCATCACCCTTCCTCTGGCCACTTCTGGGGCTGGAGCAAACTCCTCTCTGGCTTCAGAGCAAATCAGTAATTCCATAAAACCCATTATAAATATATGTATACATAGATGCACACAGATACACACATATTTATCATCCATATGTCTCTCTTAGCTTTATTCAGGCTTAAGCTAAAATCCTTCTAATCTGCATCAGGCACAGTAAATGCTACCCCAGTGATAGCTCAGTGCCTCCCTGACTCTAATGTTTTTTAGGTAATACTAGGAAATACTATCCAAAAACTTTTGAGGACAACAAGAATCTTTCTGTCATCCCCTTGAGTTTCAGATCAGAACCTGAATTCTTGGTCTAAGCCAAAATCTCTATGTTGTCCCCTCTTTTCTCTCTGTTTTTCCCATGTCTGCCACAATTCCCTGCCTTTCTTACAACATCTGGTAGAGTTTTTTAATGCATCTATATCTGAGGGCTGAGTTAGACACACGACTTTTAAATAGCCTAAAATATTTTGACATCTCCCAACCTACTAAATCCTACAGATGGGTAAAATTATCTACTAAGATCTGCTCAGTGGATCTCACTGTAGTGTTTTCATGTCCCTAAATGTGCAAAACAATTATATGAAATGGAAAAAAGCTTGAAATATAATTAAATTACATTTAAAGCTTAAACTTTATGGTGCTGAGCCAAGGAGGTAAATTCAGCTAAACATTTTATCAGTGTGTAACAAACCAAATTTGTGTAAGGAATTGATATTTTCCATACATCTTGATGTTCTCATGTGCATTTTTCCTTTTAAATCTCAAGAGCCAACACTGTAGTGATACAGATTTCAGGCATGTATTGAATAAGATCACACCATAATATTGATACATTTATAATGGTCTTCATATGGAAAAATTCTAGCAAGTTCAAATGATTCACCAAGATTTTGCTTAGGTATTTGTGTCTGAATCAGAAACTCTCCAGAGGGTCATTTGCTTGTTTGATAAATCAGAAAAGAGCACATTTTTATACAAGCATTTTAATACAGGAAATATGAGTCTAGTCAGTATCTTTCCAAATACATGTGTCTGAGTGGTTTTTGATTTGAAATGCTGCTTAATGTCTTTTAAAGTACTATTTAAACAACTACACATGAGCAACTACCAATCAATGTGTCTCCCATTCTCTAACACTAAAAGACCAATGCTAAATAAATGGGTTTTTAGGATCACATATAATGAATAAACCAAAAAGGAAGTGGAAGAGGAAGAAAAGAAAACAGCAACAAGGCCTTATTTAGAATATGTATTACCCCAAAAATGTAAATGGCCACCTCTAGTTTGGCTTTCTAATGGAAAAAGAAGTAACATGAAATTGGGCAATTACAGACCTTTTCCTGAGGTATGACTCAGTCTGCTGCATTTTTGGAGAGCTGGTAGTAATGGCACTGGGAGGACTGGGCAGTGTCCAGGCAGGCCAAAGGCAACAGATTTATGACATTAAAAAGGGTGTAGGCAGAGAGTAACTTGTAACAAATGCATCTAAAAATGAGCTGTAAAGAAATGATGGATGATAGCAGAGAGCAGGCCCCCAGGAAATGCTGGGGTTTGAAAGCTCCCACTGAACTTTGGTTTAATCCTGGTTTGAGTGGAGCCAGCAGAGGGAGAGAAGGCTTTTCACAGAAATCATATTTTTATATTGCAGTGTGCAGAGTAATTCAGACAGAGTCCCAAGCACATCAGCAGAGGAAAGAGAAGAAAAAACTGCTTTGCCAAACCTGCACAAGCTGAAGCTTTCCTTTTAGAAGAAATAAAATCTAAGCCTTTTTGGTAGCATGGTGTATCAGAAGGATTTCTGAATCCATCTGTGGGTTGGGAGGCGTGGTCTGTAGTGCAGAAAGTGAAAGGAAATTGCCACTCCAGGTTTTGGATTCTGAGTTTTTGTGCCCCACAATGCTGACCAAAGGCTGAAGGAAATGATGGACAGGCACATAAACAGCTCAGGCTGTTGTGTTCATCTGTCAGTAATTTCTCTAGGTCCTATCTACTGATCCCCTACCCTATTCATCTCTTCTAAATTCTCACCATTCTCTCCTGAAATCACTAAACTTCTTGCATCCATAACTTCTCCTGGCAGGGATTCCACAGCTCTGTTACCTTTGTGTGAAGAAAAACTTTCTGTTGTTTTTGACCTGGATTTTACAAGCTCTGTGTCATGGCCACTTGTTCTTGTGCTGGAAAAATCACAGAATGGTTTAGGTTGGAAGAGACTTTAAATATCATCAATTTCTACCCCCCTGTGAGCAGGGACACCTTCCACCAGACCAGGTTGCTCCAAGCCCCATCCAGCCTTGTCTTGAACACATCCAGGGAAAAGACAGATGAACAATTTATCCTGCTTATCCCTCCTTATCATTTGTGGTGCTCTAGATCTCTGTCATACCACCACTCCCAATCTGTCCTTTTCCAGAGTCAATCATGTCTTATATGGAAGCTATTCCAGGCCTTTGATCACCCTTTTAATCTTTTTTTAGAACCTTTTCCAGTTTGCTACATGCTTTATTTTTCAGATGAGGTGACAGAACAACATATATTATTTGAGGTGTGGATAGATAGCTCTCATAGCTAGAGAAAGTGATNTGCTTTATTTTTCAGATGAGGTGACAGAACAACATGTATTATTTGGGGTGTGGATGACCCATAGCTAGAGAAAGTGAGGAAATTATTTTTGTTTTGCTTTCTATTCCTTTCCTAACAATTCCTAACATTCAATTTTTTTTTTTTGGTGTGGCTTCTGAGCCCTGAACTGATGTTTTCATTCAAGATTCACTTCTTAGTCATAATAGCCAGCTCAGAGCCCATCATTTTATAATGAATCTAGGGGTTGTTTCTCCCCACATGCATCACTTTCTGTTTATATACACTGAATTTCATCTGTCATTTTATTGCCCAGCCACTCAGCCTCATAAGGACCTTCTGCAACTCTTCACCCTTCACAATCCTCACTGTTAAAAGCCAACAGGAAGCCTGTGGCTCCTTTTGCTCAGGGAAGGTTAGCAGGGAGTGGGCAGTGCAAGGAGACTCATCCTTGGGCAAAGTTGGCTGGATTAGCTGCCTTTAGACTTCTTCAGGACAAACTGGGCACTCTCAGGGATGCTCAGAGCCTTCAGGCAAAGGAGGAGTTTTCCCAGCACGCCTCCACGGAATTCTCTGCAGCCTCCACCTAAATGTGGCCTGCCTGAAATCGTGGGTACATGAGGATGGGGAGGAGCAAGGCAGGCTTGCCCTGCACAGCTGCACATGGTGCTGGGAGTTAGACTGGCTATGGTACAGCCACACGTCTGCTAATGTCAGCTCATAAAAGACAAAAAAAAAGACAAAAAAAAAAAAAAAAGAAACCGCCTTTGGTTTAAAGTTTGCCCCCTCTGCGCCCCCTCCCTTTTTTCCCCCCTCTCTGCTTCAAAAGAAAGACAGGTTTGAGTCTGACTCTGAAGCACCCTCTGCTACAGTATGTGCCATTTACTTTAGTAAGGCTGATTAAGTCATGCATTTACAAGTAGACCTTCCATCAGAGCTAATTTAAAGCAGATGTTCGGGGTTCCACAGCCAGGGAGGCATCAATCTGAGAATTGCAAGGGTCTCTGTAAGAGCACTGTTTTTACTGCACTTTATAGAGCACTGGGAGGAGGTTAATTGGTGTAAAAGTTTAATTTCAAATAAGGATCCCCTTTTAAAGTTGCATATATGCATATACTTTTTATGGAGCGTTATATTACAAAGTCAGAGTGGGGGAGAAAAATCATCCAAAAACATTTCAGGATCAAAGACACCCAACCTGTCAACTGCTAAGATATTTTTATGAGGAAACAGGACTCACATTTTCTCCAGAAGACGCAGAGAGAAGTAAGAAGTGGAAAAATATTTAACTAGATTCCATGGTATATTAGAAGAAGGAGGAAAAAAAACCACCCATGCCAATATGTTGGTTTCAGAACCTTCTGGCTTGGCTTCCACTGCTGAAAATATTGGCAAGAAAATGCTCTGCGCTGGGAATATTTATTAGAAAAGCAATAGATTTGTACAGTTTAACAATAGAGGGAGGATTCAGAGTCGTCCATTTGCTCTGTGTTCTAACTTTCAACTACTTTTGTTTTTTATTTGCAAGCCAGAATAACTATACTTATCCCTTGAAATGATCGTCAGCACTGGCTTAGCATAATTGTATGATTTGATTAATTGTGTTGCCTATGGAGGGGTTATGGCCCATTTCTTACACTGAAAACTGCACAAGCTACTCCCTGGCCAGTCTTTTTCTGAAGCTTAAGTCATTTAGATTTACATTTTATGCTTATTAGAATTTATCAGATTTTTGTCTTTAATAAAGGCAACAAAAGAAATCAGATTTACCTTGAACTACAGTTTAGTTTTGTAGTAATGCAGACCATGGCAGTGCTCAGCTCCAGAAAGGTTCTCTCTTCCTCAGTCATTCCTGAGGGAGAATCCCACTAAATGCTGCTGCTCTTCCTGCCTTGTGTTACAGGAGCACCTGTGGGCCTTGGCCAAATCTGCTTAACACTTTCCAAACCATGGAATTGACAAAGCACCTTCGAGTCTGCCAGGGTAGGAGAGATAGAAACAGGCTGCAAATGCTTCCTGCAAAGGTGAAATGAGTGATTTACTCAGGGCTGTAGGAAAACTATGCCCAGACACCTCATACACGCTTGTTTTGCATCCCAGTCTCGAACTCCAATTACAGCAGGCTCTGTTTCTGATCCTGATGAAGGCTTCTCATCAAACAGTGGTGAAACCTGACAGAAAAGCTCTTATTAGCTGCTTCTCCTTTCCTAAGTGTTTGGAGCCATTCCAGACCTGCATGACCAAGAGAGATTTGGGGGGAATTTGGTGTAGAGGCATCATTTCAGACTTTCTGGGCTGTAACCTGCAGGGTGAGCTCAGAAATTCATGTACACAAAGTATAAGGCACACAGCCCTGGCCTGTGGTCCTCTTCTTCTCCTTGTACCTCAGGAATCTGTAGTGCTGTGCTACAGAAAGAATTCCAGGGTGGTGTGGTGGTGTTTGAATCTCCCACATGAGATCCACATCACATTGCCCAAAGTTCCCATTGTCCAGAGTTCCTCACCTCTGCCCATCTGTCTGTATGGGGGGAGCACTGCCCGAGCCCTGTGCAGCTCAGGAACAAGGAATGTGTGGCCCTGGGAAGGGGAATGGAGGAGTTTGCTTTGGAGGATTCCCAACAGGAGCTGAATCCCGGGCACGCTGGAGGTGCTGACGTGCAGGATGTTTCCCAGACAGCAGAACAGTGCAGGTGCTGTAACTACACTGGTTAATTGTTGGGCACTGTGCTGAAGGAGTTGGCAGGATTTTATTCCCCAGATTAAGGGTAGCTGTGTAGAAGGACTCAATCCTCAAATCTTTTACAACTGGGAAGGGCACACCGAGCCCATCACTAAATATGTTCTTTCCAAGGCCAGCTTGCAATGGTATTGATAGGATGAGTGAAGTTCCTGTGCAGGGTTTGCACCTATTCTTTATAGTCTGGCTGAGTGAAACACAGAGACCTGAGTGGGCTCTGTGCCCAAGGAAGAATATAATCCTTCAGGGGATATGGAACTAACAATCTCATAATGTATTGGAGCCAAAACAGGCAGAGCACACTGGGCCAAATGCATCCTGAGTGGAAATCCCGCAATTTGAGAAGGCTACAACACAGATGAGCTTGACCTGATGCATTTTGAATCCAGAATAGATGCCAAGTAGTAACCATTCCCATGTGAAAATAGCAAACATATCTCTTTGAGACCAGTGTATTCCAATGAAGTGCATGAACTTAAGGGTTTCTTCCTTTCCAGGTGAATAATGCAGAAACAAATTAAAAGCAGGAAATCCTGATAAGTGGTACAGGGATGTCCGTGCTACAATAGCATCAATCCCCATCTTCTCTGGCCTCCTTTTTCAACGTCTTCTTCCTCATTAATCTCATTTTCAAAGTCCTGAAACAAGTTGCTGCCAAGCCTGATTTTTTTGCCAAAGTTTTTTTATACTCCAACCATTTGGAATATGTATTATGGTTCTGTTAAAATACAGAAGAGAGAGAGACTGCTCAAAAAGCAATTACTAGTCACTTTACACAAAACAGCAGTTTTGTAGGCTCCTTACCTTTGTTTTGTCTTTCAAATCCAGCTCTGAAAACACAGCTTCCATATTCCATGTCATAATTTTCAGTCCCCAAAATGCAAACTGTGAGGTCTTCAGCTAGCAAATACTGAATTCTGAAGCCAGATTTTCCAAAAGATCTTCTGGAGCACATTAGAGTCCTCTTTACTTTAATAGGCTCTTTTGTTTTAGCTTTTACTGACATCAGTACATCCCTGGTAACTTGGGATCTCTGCACATTTTAAGCTCCATACTTGCAGTTCTCCAAATATCTCTTCTCCCACACAAAATGTGAGTATTTACAGCACCTTTGAGAGATGTGGGAGTTGTATCTAAATCCAAACTTGAAATCCCCAAACTCCTGTTCATAAACTTCACACCCTGAAACTATGCAGGATCCCTAGTGCCCAGCAGCAAAGTTCCCTAAATTCACACCTCGGATTAGTTGCCTTCTCCTCCTTCCAGATGCTGTTGGACACCACCAATATCACCAACCCAAACCATTCTATGATGCTTTCTATGACAAATTTATCTCCCTGTTATCCAGTGACAGGACATGTGGGAATTGTCCAAAGCTGCACCAGGAGAGGTTTAAACTGGACATTAGGAAGCATTTCTTTACTAAGGGGATGGTCAGACACTGGAATAGAATTCTTAGAGAGGTGTTTGATGCCCAAATCTGTCAGTGCTTAGGAGGCATTTGGACATTTGCCCTTAAAGCACTGGTCAGCCCTGAAGTGGTCAGACAGTTGGACCAGATGAGCATTGTACATTCCAACTGAAATATTCATTCTATTCTATTCTATTCTATTCTATTCTATTCTATTCTTCCTAAATCACTCCATTTTTATAGTGAAACATGCTAGATAACCAGAATTGCAATTATATTGGGTATGCAAACCATAGTATTTGGATGTGTGTTTTCATCATTATTTTTCCTACTTCCATTTCTAAACACATAGATCAGTCTGATGTTCATAAAATCAGGATACAAAATGAAAGACTGTGTCCTTGGATGCGTCCCCACGGATCCTGGGTTTAGTTGCTGGTGCCAAATGGGCTCTGTGCACAGCACCCCATTCAGCTCTGCCAAGATATTTCCTGCTCCTCACAAATTTATGATGTCACTTGGAGCAAAACTTAGCTCAGTATCTCACTTTTATGATGGCAACACTGTTGTGAATCTGATGTAAAAGCAGCAGTACCCTGGCTCCTCAGCTGGTGTAGAAAGGAGAGCTGCATCAGTTTGTGCCAGCTGAGGATGTGGTTCAAGCTGTTTGGTTTTACTTTTCCTTGCAAGCTGTTTGCTGCAATCTCAAGGACGCTGGAAAAAATGTTAACATCAGCCAGTTGGGGGCAGGAGGGAAAAATCCCTGAAAATTTAATATAGTTGCAGAGCACTTTTTGTTTTTTCCATTAGCCGATATTCTCAGGTTACCAGAAAGGAATTCATTGTGTTTCTCCACATTTGCTGCTATTGAAACAAGAGATTGAAAGAGTTGAGAATAAATGGCCAGGTTGAAAACTTGCAGCGCTTGTGCTGAGGTTTGGGTTAGGGCCCTTACCAATAGAGGGCTGATTAGGCATCTATTTCCCAGTCCTCAGCAATGAGATTAGGAAGTGCAGGAAATTCATTGTCCTGAGCTTGCCACTGCTGGCTTGCTCCAACAGCCATCCATCACACAAGGGACTGACAGGCTCAAACTGTCCCTGTCAATCTGCAGCTGCCTTTAATCACACACAGATTTATGGGACACCCCCCTCGCCCCCTGTGGAGATCTAGAAACTGTGCTTTGTTTTGCCTTGACATACATTTTTCCATTTAAGATGAAGAAGTATGAGTCCTATTAAGCTGCACTGCAGCTAAGAAGCAGAAGGAGCAAAGCTCTGTCTGAAATGGAGGAAATGATGATGTAATTTTGAACCGTTTAGGATTGAAGGGATTAAAAGCTTTGGAGTAGGATTTGGAAAGTCTCTGGTGTTACGTACAGTAGGGTTCATATCTCCTGCCTCCCCATCTGGACAGAGAGGACCTTTTTCCTATTTACTGGTATGGGGTTGTTGTTGTTGTAGCTGTGCTGCTCACAAAGCACCATGGCACCACTTCATACCCCATCATCATTTCCATCACAAACCCTCCTTTCCTGAGAGGGACCACAACATCACAGTAAACATTTGCTGCAGGGTAAAGCTTGCCCTGAAAGTCTAGTCTCAAGCTGAAGAGCAGCAGGGGCATGAGGCAGGATCATGCTTGGAAGTTTTCCACTTTCTAGTAACATCACACTTACCTCATTTTCTAAAATGAGCATTTCTAGCCATTATCAACAAGCCCAGACCAGGGGCTGATGCTCCTTTTCCATGTGTTCAGACAGCTCTGTGTCCAGTCCTTGCAAGGATTTATATCCCCACTGCCTGGGTGGTGGGACACATGTCCTGGGTGATCCTGGCCAGGCACGTCTCACTGGAGGGGCTGTGTAACACCTCAGCAGCTCCTTGGCTCACCTCCCCATCCCATCTGCTGCTCCCTGATGCTCCAGGCAGGGGCTGCACACACAGGGAAGGGGCTGGTTTTCCTCAGCCTCCTCTCAGCCATTCTGTTCTTCCATGAGAGGTCCAAGAGAACAGGGGTGAAGCCATTGTGTGTTGCTGAAGCCCTGAGCGCTCCTTGCAGTGCTGTCTCCAGCAATTCAATGGTTTCAGGGGAGTTTCACTGTTTCCATGAAGAGAAGAAACTCACTTTAGTTGTTTTCCAAAGTTAATGGTCAAAACCTCTTTATGAACTCAAATCCTCCTTATTAACCAAATCTAGCTTCTCTGAGCAGAGCAGGAATCAAATAACGTGTGGGGACAACACCTGGTCTTACTGCATAAGTTGCTCACTCATAATTTCTATTCCTTTCTGTGTTATTCTCTCTAGATCAGGCTCTAAGCACATCTCTGGCTGCAGCTCAGGTCTTTGGTTCCTTCTCTGTTTGCTGTCTTGCCCTCTCTTACTGCTCTTCTCATGTCCAGACACACGAGCAAACCAGAGCTGTATTCTGTCAGAAATGCTCCTGTCAGGTTTATCATGAAATTGAATTTGGCAGCTACAGATATGTCCATATCAAATACAGGGCAGGGATATCAAGTTAAGAATAAGTCAGCAAATGGCAAGAAATAAATTACTTCTTAATCTCCAAGAACAGAAGTTGCATTTTGACAGGTGTTCCTGTGCCGTGCTTTAAGGGATAATCAAACTCCCTGGATGCTCTAAACACATGGAAAGTCAGAATACATGCAAAAAAGTGGCCATACACCCTAGTAAAAACCTGACTGAGAAATACCTGCATTGCAGATGTATTTTCAAAGCCTGTTCTGTAATTACTCTGCTATATGGAAACACAGCATGAAGTTGTGGTCTGCTCCCATTAGGTTTAATCACAAAGCAAGCAAATAAAATCAGCTATTCAGGCATGCTGAAATAACATTAAGGGCCTGATAAATTTGCAAGTGCAATCACAGTTGCAAGTCAGAAGATATTTACAATTCAAAGAGCATCAGTCCAATTCAAGAGGTTTCCAAAGATCTGCTTTCTAATCTGTCTCCAATGTCAGAATAATTAGAGTGTTATATGCTCTGATAACAACTTTCTCGAGTTCCTTATCTGAATAGAAATAGCACAGGGACTGTCTCACTCAGGAGACTGTAAATCAAAAGTGAAATGACAGTTTTAGTGGAGGCTCTGGGATTTATTTCAGCTGAAGGCCTGGCCATGCCACGATGACATAGAAACTGGCCATAAAGACAGCGCTAAAGGAATCTAAAAACCTTTAAAGACATCCAGTTTACCCTCAGAAGAGGTCAGTGATTTATAGGATTCATATTCCTGTATTGTTTTTATTGTTATTATTTTATGACAGGGCTCATCCGGGGTCAGCTGAGACTCCAGAGCTCTCTGCAGCTGAGCTGTGCCTGTTGCAGTGGCTGATACAAGAGGGAGGAAAGAAATTTCCATCTCTCCCATGCCTGGGAGGACATTTCTGCTGGAGACTGAAGTGCTGCTCATAGGGAACAGGGCTGGGGATAGCTTCTCTAGAGCACAGCAGCCTTCAAGGGTCCCAACAGCAGCATTTTGAGGTTGCCTAAAAAGAAGTATTTTCAGCAGCATAAACCACTTTCGGCAGGTACACCCTGCTTTGTTTCCAAGACTGTGCTAATGTCCTATGTAAGCCAGAGGGCAGCTCGTGGACATTGTCCCATATTTCTGCTTGGATTCACATGAAACTGGTGGTCATCTTAATTAAAACAAGGATTGTGTGGCACAAATACACACATGGGCATGGTATTCTCTTTTGGAAAGGCCAGAAAACCATAACTGCCCAGAAGAAAAATATTGGGCTGAGTCCTAAAGTCCTCTTTGCTCAAAAAATATTCCACAAAGGCAAAGAGAGTAGAGTTCTTTTGAGGGATCACAAGCTGTGTACCTTAGCAAAGCTGAGATAATGTGGCATAAATGAAATAAAGCTGTTTCATAGGCTGCCCCACCACATGCAGCCTATGAAAAAATACACAAGCAAACCCACTATGGCTTGCCAGTGGCCAAGAACCAGGGAAAATACAGTTTTGACTCATTTTCTCTTCTCTTTCACTCTCTGTGCCCTCTTCAGAGCAATTACAGGTAGACATCCAGCAGAAGATTTCAGTGCTCAGGCTGAGTTCTGCAGCCTTTCCCCACATCTACTGTGCTCACTACAGGTACCAGAAAAAAATGGTGGAGAAGTATCTCAAGATACTTTTGACACTTTGAGAAGTGCCTCAAGACACCCTGTAAAGAGTGATGTTTTCACAATGATAAGCAGCAGTTGATTGATGGGCTGAAAACAACAATTTATGTTTAATCCTGTCACCTGGAAAGGTGCCCTGCAACATTAGTTAGTCCTTATTCCTGGAAAGAGTTTGGTGCCTGAGCCCTGACAGACAAGTGGAGTTTTGCCATCAACCTGGGAGAAAGCTTCCCTTCAATTCCAGATGCACAAAATTAAATCTGCGAGTTCTGGTCAGTGTTGCCATTGCTGACTTTCACAGGGTGGTTTAAAAGGGCTTTTTTCCCATTGTTTTTTCCAGGGACCTGCCCAAAAATGTTCCCATCCAAACCACCATCATGCAAGACTCCAGCAGAGGAGCAAAGAACAATAGCACACAAGGTTCCAAGTTCAATAGCAATTTCAAGGATTTTGGCTGTTGTAGTTAATGAGTGGCAGTTTCTCTCAGGCCTCCTTTCCTTAACCCCTGACAGACAAGGTTTGGAAAACTGCTGGTTGAGAGGGCAAGGAGGTCAAAAACCCATTTTTTTTTAAGCAGACATGAATTATTAAGAAAACAAAACTTTAAAAAATTATTAATGTTTTGAAGCAAAAGTCTCAGATAAAATGAGATTTTATTTCTATTTCCACTTTTGCTAAAGAAAGGCATGAGACTGAAGGGTGGGGTTTGGAGTCTGGATTTTGAGCAGGGCTATTTTAGAAGTCTGAAGTCAATCCAACAGTTGCTCTAGGGCAAGCACTTCCCAACTCTAGGATATTTTAAAAAATAAAAGTATCCTGATCTGAAATCTGTGGCTTGGGCGTGCTTCTAAACATATTTTTTCTTGAAAAAAAAGACAAATCATCACATGGTGCCACTGCAGAAAAACTCTGGAGCTGTTCTTCCTTACAGGAAACTACCTTGTCACACATTCCCTTCCAAAAGGTGTGGGGTGGGGGTGGTCATAGAGACAAGACTGAAAGCCAGGAAAATGGGGAGACCTGATGTTCCCCAAAAATGATGCACAAACCTGTTCTAAAGGACAGGAAAAAAGCATTTCTCAACTCCTCTGTGGGAAGAGCCCAGCATCTGGGCACACCTGGGGGAAAGTGACCCTTCCCAGCAGCTGCCAGCCCACACCATGAGGGTTGTTGGCCACTTGTGCTCAGCCCCTCTGGAATTATAAGGCCCAGGACACAAGACCCTTGGTCCAGTGTTGGATTCTGGATACTTGGATTTTGGGATTTTAGTACATAGTCATGTGTGTGAGTCAAGATGGAGGATTTGGGGTGTTGTCTGAGTCCTTCACCTTCACCTTCTTCTTCCTTCTTCTCCATGGGTTTAGGTGGTTTTCTGTAATTGGGTGAAAAAGATCCACACTGCAGACTTCAAGTAGTTAGTTATTGGGTTTAAAGTGAAAATAATTTAGGTGTCATTTCATAATTGGACAGGTTGTCCTTGAAAAGACTCTGTAGAGATAGAGAAGTACTCCATTTTACCCCATTTCTCTAGCTTGCTAGATTGAGCTCAGGGCTTGTGGGTCTGTAAATAGGTAAGATAAAATAAACAACCAACTCCAAATTTGACATCTACGTTTCCCATGTCTTAATCCTGACCTCAAGAGAGAAAAAAGAAACCAGAACTGTCCCAGCCCAGGCCACACCATCCCTCACAAGCAGGGACAATCCCTGTCAAGGGGCAGCACCCAAGCCAGCCCAGGACTCCTGAGAGGTTTGTGTCCCCTTGGCTGGCTCAGATGGGGATGCCCCTGAGTTCAGCTTTATCACACCGTGCCTCTGTCAGGATTAACACCAGTCCCCTGACACAGCTGATGCTTTGGAGTGGCTGCCTAGAACAGAGGATGGACAAGATTAAGAGAATAAAGTGGGTATTTATTAAAGGCCTTCAAACAGGTACACCTTGGGCAGTCAAAGCCTCCCAGGGGCTACGCCCAGGCTGGAGGATGGTCAGGAGTTTTCAGATAATTTTAAGTTTGGTCTATTTATATATCAGGGGGTTAATCCTCCAATTACAACTCCAGGTAATGAAGTCATACACCCCCAGTTTGCTCCCCACTTAACTCACTTTTATTTACATTTTTTTTTGAGTCCTGAGGCAGTAGGGTGTCCTTGGATTTCAGGCCTAGAGGGATTTTTTTTGTCTTACCAAAGTGTGAAGACAGTTAACTAACATTCTATATTGAGTTTGGAGTTATTCATTAATGCAGTACAGGATTTGAAAAATATAAAAGCTAAAATCCTAAGGCATCACAGCCTATGAGGGCCCTCCAGGCCAGAGCTTGAGGGAGGGTTCAAATGGAGGAGAGTGTGCCACAGGGATGGAGTGAGGATTTCAACCTCCAACACGAGAAAGCCCATTATTTCAGGGGAGTTTAGCACCCTGCCAGGCACTGCTGCTGTACACAACCCTCTGAGCTGGTTGTTTTTTCTGCAGCAGAGAGAGAAATGGATTCAGCCTGTGAGACACAGGAGCGTGCTCTGCCACACTTCCCTGCAGCAGGATCTGGTGGCCTCCAATGCCCCATCTTTGCTGACTCCAGAGAACTTTTCTCTCTCTGCCTCAAATTCGATGTCTTCATGTCCCACCAGTGTGAATGGTGTCACAGATGGGAACAGACCAAAACCGGGGGTTGTCCTGCAGGACTCAACAGAAATAAATTCAAAACATCAGCACTTTGGTGTTACCTGAGATGCTTAATTTGTAGTTGCTGGTGGTATTCCTAAGACTTTTGTGCATCTTGGAAACAGGGTAAATCCTCCAGTACAGCTCTGGAGAAAAGAAGAGGCCCACACATTCAAGGTGAATGCTTGTCACAGTCCCTCTGTGACAGCTCAGCATTTGATATGAATGAAGGAGGAGGCTGACAGCAAGTGCAGATCTTCAGGCTAATTATTACCTTGAATAACTTGCCTGCAGGTGCTGTGCAGGTGGTCTGAGCCCTTAGGCACTGATCTAGGAAAAGCCCTGGGAATCCTGCATCCACCACTGCTCCCATCTTAGCTGCAGTAGTTCTGGGATGCTGAAAAAAAAAAAATCCAGATTCCACATTTTAATTCACTTATCAGTTTAGAGTTTAATTCAGTTATCAGTTTAGAGTTGCTTTGAAAGAGGAGAAAAATTTGATGTCATTGTAAAGCTTAGTTCTATTCATTTTAGCAGCTTGCTCCATGTCAGCTTTAAAAGAAGTCAAGAACTTCCTCATAGATGAGAAGAGCATTTGTCAGCTAAACCTTGTAGGCATTTAAAAACCAAACCAAAACACACATTCTTCCCTGAGGCTGGCCAGGCAGCCACTGGCAGTCACCCCCTCCTGAACAACTGCCCTCTGATGTTTGAAGATATTCTGGGATTTTAGTTAGCCAGTGAAAAACTCTCGTGAAATGTGCTCAAATTCTTCTTCTCCAGGCCACTGACTTGAGGGTTATTGTGTCTGCATTAAGGTTTAAAGCTATTTAACAGCTCTTTAAGTGCAATTCTCAAGATGTATGAATCCTGTGAGTCACAGCGGCTTCTAAGGAGAAGTAGTCATTTATATCCTGGATTATCAGTAAAATCTAATTTCTGGGAACAAATGAAAAAAGATGTGACACCATTCTGTGCTTCGACATTCAGGAATATGCCATGAAATAAGGTTACTGGTTTATGCTACATGCTCTATTGGTTTCTAAAATCAGATACAAGTCTGTGACCAATGCATGCATTTCTTAACATTGTGTGTGCAGTGCTTGGGGTTTATCCCAAGAAACAATTACAATCCTTTCCACACCCAGAAAACATATTGGCTGAGACTCAATATAGGCTGATCCCAAATTTACCAAGAATCTAAAGGCTTCCTTCACATGCTCAGGGCCAAGCTTCTGAGCGGGGGGTTAGCAAAATACTTTCTGGGGAGTTGTCATTCAGAATGCAGAAGATTCCCTTAGACCCAGCATGGTCTGAGGACATGAATTACCCCCTGTGAATTTTAGGGTAAAGAAATTCAGCATATTCCGAGACTACTTCAAAATTCACTTTTTACACAGAAGCTGTCCACTGGTATCAAAAGCTGAAATGCAACAAAGAGGTACAGAAAAGGATCAAAAGAAATGACTGTTCAAAAAGAAGGAGGGAGTGAGAATATTGAAAACTAAGGAATTCCAGGCTATTTGGCATAGCTGAAATTCATATTCCTGTTTTACAACCAGGAACCTGTTGTACGATGAAAGAAACCCTTATTTTAGGACCCTTTTTGTGATGCAAGAGGCACCCCGTGCACGCAAGAGGTGATGGATTTTTTGTTATTTGGGCAGGAGCTGGAAGCAAATGGGTTTTGCTTTTGCTGCAGTACAGGACAATCCTGTAGCATGTGATTTTTTATAATAAAAGTGTGGAGAGCTGTAACTGCAGTGTGCTCACACGTGGGTGTCCTGTCAACTCCCTCGATCCGGATGGTTTCGGGGTGTTTCCATGAGGAGGATAAAAACGCTGAGCTGTGGCCAGATGCCACTTCACTGCCCTTCTGTTTATTTTTAGGAAATGCAAGCTGATCCCCGTGTGCCAGGATGTGATGGGATCAAACAGCAGGAGGCTGCTCCTTTGCTCGCCCCCACGCTGCCCCAAACCTTTTGTTCTTTGTTCCTCTTCAGGATGTGCCTTATGTTTGCTTTATCCCTCGCTGTTCTTGCCCACTCTTCTCTATCAAATAGCGTCAGCCTCTTTATCATAGGAAATAGAAATGTCCCAGGAATGTCTCCATATCCTTCCAGCCTCTCAGCTCAGTTTTTAATTATTTGCCCTGTGCTCTGCTCTGCTTCTTTTTTCTTTTTGGCTGCCGCTAAATAAAGGAGCTGTTTCACTGTGGAAGGAAGAGAGCAGTGAGCCCACCATTAATCTCAGACCAAACACACCCTTTGGGAGGTTGTTTTCCAGGAGAACAGCATCCCATCTTCTCCTGCCTCTTGCTGAGTCCACACCAAGCAGAGAAAAGGAGTGGGCAGGTTACAAATGGCCATAATCAGGAGCCTCCACTTTGTGTCATGATGCTTTCATACCACGAACTCAGTCTGAGTTCTCTCCTGTACAAACCTCCTGGAGGGATTTTAATCTTCCTGCTTGTTTTTGTTACATCTGTCTTTTGAGAGAGTCCCTGAGAAATATTTATTCTTTCTTTGGAATTTGCTGTCTCTTTCATAAACTCTTTCTCACTTCTCCTATAAAAACATACCCAGAACAGACCTCCTTCCAGTTTCCAATTTAATTTTATTCCTGAGGAGTTTTTGCCCAGTTGTTTCCATGCTGTGGCTATGCCTTAACTTGAATAACTCTTTTCCATCCCTGGTGTTCTCCCACTCAATATGTGAAAGATAAATTTTATTTTTTTTCGAGACTCCTCACATTTTTTGTCACAAAGCACTTTTAAGATGTTTATGAGTTCTCCTTCAAAGACTTTGGATGCATCAGGATTTCAGGTAGATACAACGCACTGGACAAATGACACATACCACCAGACACTCTTTATCAATGGATGGTGCATTTTCAAGCTGAAAGCCATCTCTTTAAATGAGTACAAGCTTTTCTTCCTCTAAGGGCAGGGCTTTTATCTTCCTGCCTTTTGTGTCCACCATTATTTTTCCAGATCCAGTAAGAAAAGCCCACCTGAATCCACTACAGCATTCTTAACATCATCTCTATAGAAGCAACATCCAGCATTTAAAATGATTGAATTTAATTTTCCAGCATTCACTGGGGCTGTCATCCTGTTCCATAGTATGGATTGGATGAAGGTCAGGGCTTGACTGACCTTTATCCAAGGTGTCCCAGCCCATTGGCAGCAGGGTAGGAACTGGCTGACCTTTAAGGTCCCTTCCAACCCAAATAATTCTGTGACTTCATGTTTAATTATGCTTAGTTAATCCATTTTCTCAGTAGTACAAAAAGCCTCTTCTGTTCCCAGTCAGTGGAGTGATTGCCTTAATCAGCCTGTTTCTGCCCCTACCTGGATCAGTTTTAACACCTGTGCCTCTATGAGAGCTGAAAAACAAATCTTGGTATCTTTTCAGAATTTGTCCAACACTGTTTTTTCCCCATTTAGAGGTACTGCCCTGTGCCCTATCCAAGGGCAATTTAGAGACTTTAACTTGCTTTTTCTGCAACCCTTTGCCCCTCCACACACATATCTCTGAAAGCCAAATTTACAGTCATTCCTTGTTCTGTAATATCCTGATATTCATCAGGAATGCTCAGTACATGAGTGGGAATCCATGCTTACTCCACAAAAGCCCAGATTCCCTGAACCTCTGTGCAGGTCTCAACTAGGATGCTCTTTTCTCCACAATTTGACTCTTCAGCTTTGTGCCACCTCCTCTAGCTCATGTTAGGGGGAAAGCTTGTATTGGGCACTTCTGAAATTCTATTCCAGATTATTTTGTATGATTAAAGGTCTTTTTCTGCAGCCAAGATTAATTTTTCTTTCTATATTGCAAAGTGAAAAGCTGTAAGAAAACTTTTTCGTCCTTTGTATGCCAGTTCAATTTTTCTTGTTTTATGGGGCTTGAACAATGTTTCAATGTTTCTATTTCTCTATCCTTGCAAGTAGGGCATTTCCTTTTCCTTCACTTCAGATTTTGACTCTGCCCTGAACAGCTTAGGTTAGTGGCTGATGCCCAATTATTTATCAAGTAAAACTCTATATAATTCAGCTTTTTTTTTCCCTTTTTTCTTTCTTTTTTTTTTTCCTTTTCTCCTCCATCTGTCAGTAAATCTTGCAGCAGCATCAAAGCTGCATCAGGTCCACATTCATAAACCCATGTGTGTCCATCCTTCCCAGTCAGCCTTTTAGACTGCAATGTTCAGCTAAGCAGAAACACCTTTGAAAATCCTTCCCATCCCAGTGCAATTATGCATTATTTGAGGAAAAACCCAAATGAACTTCCCCATTAAAACTTCTCTGAGTTACTGATGGGTACAGAAGAATGCTACAAATGTCTTGGTTTAGCCAAATTTTCAAGCTCCTACATTGAGAAGGCTGACTTCACTGTCCTCTGTGGCCCTCCTGTCACCTTAGCCAAGCAATTTTTCAGTTCCTCAGAAGCACTTGCAGAATCAGGAATTAATTTGCTGCATCATCATCTTCTTCATCATCCAGCACTATGTAACTGGAGGAATATAAGAAAAGACATCGGTGTCTTTTTTTAGATTATATTTTTAGCCTTTTGCAGGTTGCATCAATCTATTTTTAGACTAAATAACTAAATACTAACTTCACTCACCTTCTACTGGTCAGTCCTGACAGCAGGAGGGCTGTTGGAAGAGATGGGTGCAGTCTGGGTTGGGAAGTGAGTGCACAGGGGAGCCTCTCATCCTCCATCCCAAATCTTTGAGCCAAAGTGGAAGGCAGGGACACCTTCCACTAGACCAGGTTGCTCCAAATCCCTTCCAGCCTGGCCTTGAACATTGCCAGGGAAGGGGCTGAAAAGGCTCCACAGATTCTCTGGGCAACTCTTTCCAGTGCTTGACTGCCCTCACAGCCAAGAATTTCCTACCAATATCCAACCTAATCTTGCTCTCTGTCAGATTGAAGCCATTCCCCTTGCCCTGCCATTCCCCCTGCCCTTGTCCCAAGTCCCTCTCCAGCTCTCTTGTAGGGCCCCTTCAGGTACTGAAAGGCCACAATAAGGTCAAGCAGGTATTGTAAAGGTAAAGAGGCTGGACTTCTCTTCATGCAGAGTTCAGGATTTTCTGTGTTAATTTTTTTTTCCACGGAGAACCTTGCTCAATAATCTTTCATGTCTTTTCCTTCTTTGAGGCACAATCCAAGCACTGCTTACCTTGTTGACTTTGCCCTTTTCATTTTGGGAATGAATGGCCCTGTACAAACATTTCAGGGTGTTGAGGCTCTCCCTGTACCTGCCACAGATGACCTATTACAAACCATCAAAAAACTATATATTAAATCAGTGCAAAAGTAGATGACTACTTTAGAATTAACACCCCTTAAAGAGCTTTCCTGGCTCCATTTTACAAAACCTGAGTTGCCCTGCCTCAAACTGGAAGGAATCAGTGTTCAAACCTGCAGAGGTGTTATCTGTCACCCTGGGCAGGCAGGGCTGGGAGAGGGGACCTGGCTGTGCCCACAAGAGCCATCATTGTGTGAACAATGGTTCTGTCTCCAGATCAGCAAGATTCACAAAGTCACCACCAACACAAGACCTGGCAGCTCCTCAAAGATGAGCAGAAGTTTGGAAATCAAAGATATTTTTCATTCCTGAGCATTTCTATCCTACTCACTGGGGGTCTTTGCATTCTGCAAGAATAAGGCAACCAGAAGTGGTGGAGAAGTGGTGGAAAAAACCCACCCTCCTCAATTTGACACAATTTTCACCATTTGCTAGAGAATGGTTACAACTCCCTTAAAATATGAGTTCTCTTCATTATAGAAATACTTTTTTATTCCTTTAAAAGCCAACAGAATGTGGACAATGAAAAATCTCACATTTAGAAGCCAACTTTTCATCAGGGTTTATCCTTTTGATTTGGAAACTGGCTCATTTAAGCTGGAAAAATTCTGTGAAATGCTGCAATAAAAGAGGCTCTATTTTTTGCCTGAGCAGAAATATGCACAGGCAGAAACCCAGGCGATACAAAAGCGAGCAAACAAAGGAGTGCCCAGCCCAAAAGCTGCAAACTGCAAATTTCTTATTTGAAGCACAAAGGCCACATAGATACTTGCCATCTCTAATAATATTAACAATAATAGTAATGTAGTATTCTGCCAGCCAGCAGCACAACATTCCCACCAGGCAGGGTATTTTTCCCTGCAAAACATAACTTAGTGGATGTGGCTTCAGCTGCCTAAATGTCATCTCAGTCTGTTGCAATCTGCTGTAAACTCTCAAGATACAAGTCATATGTCACAAACTCACAACAGTTTCTGGATTTGCTTTAGGACTAGAATGTTCCTGGGCAAAAACAATTCAATAAGAAAGAAATTCTGTCTTCTGTTTTTTAATGATTCCCTGAAAGTTGCTTCTCATTGGGGTTTTTTTCCCCCTCTTTTTTTTTGCCTACTTCTAAACATGCCATTTTACTTTATAAATCAGATCCCTCCCAGTACCGTCAATCAGACATGGAAGTATCTTTACAGAACCATAGGATACCCTGAGCTGGAAGGGATTCACAAGGATCATCAAAGCCCAGCTCCTGAATCTTGCTTTTCTGTATTGCAAAGTAGTGCAGTAATTGTACATACTGTTTAACAGGGGGAAAAAAAAGAGTATCTGAATCCAGGATAAGCTTCTGGCCAAAGCAGCTCAGATTTTCCATCTCATCTGCAACTGAGACATGAAAAGCACAGGTTAGGACTGGGCAGCAGCCTCCAACAGCAGAAGCCCTGTTTCTGGCAATCTTCTTCCCAAAGTTTCTGTGTGTGGCTTTATTTCCAGGCTTTTAGATCAAATATAGTAAAACCAGGTATGAGAAAAATACATTTAGACTGAATCAAAGCTGGAGGAAGGGTAGGCTTTTTTATGTTTCACATGTACTTGCTGGCAGATATTTATAGATCATGACTCTATGAACTCTGATCCACAGTCAAGGAGTGGGATGAGTTACATGAATTCAGTGCCACGAGTCCGATATAATTTCCTTTCAACACCACGGCCAAATTGTCTTGATTTCCACACCTGTAAGATGGGAATAACACTTATCCCTTTTACAGGGGATAATGTTATAAACATCAGTTTAATTACTTGGAGAGGCATCAGCTTTATACTGTAAAATAACTTTACCTGTACTAGCTGTGCCACACAGGAGGAGCTGAAATCAAACCCAGGAAAGCGAGGGAGAAAGGAAGCATAATTTCCTGTTGTATGTACTCTGACTAAGAATATAAACCCAAGGGACCTTGGCAGGAAAGGTATTTGCAGCCTGCTTCTCCCCCTTTCACCATTATGCCCCTGCAATGCCACGGTCCTCAGCACATTCCTCCTTCAGCCAGGGAGCAGGGAGAACACAGCCCTTCCCCCTAAAATCAATTTTCCTTAGATTCCAGAGCAGCTGTGGTGCCATGTGCCAGCCCCTTTTCCCCATCCCTTGTGCCCATGCTGTGCCCAGTTGTCCCCTCTGGTTGCAGAATAAATCAGAGGAGCCACTACTATACAGCTGAGAAAGCAAATGGAAAATCCAGCCAGCCAGGAAGCTTTTTCTTCTTGATTTCTGTGAAGTTCTCCACACTTGGCAAGCTTTGTAAGCTCAGTAGTGGGAACTGAAAAGGAAAAACCATCACGTACCATTTTTTCTGTGGCTTGCAAAAGTGAAATAAATCAAGAGATAAAACATCAAGACATCTGTGATATAAGATTTGTTTTGTGAATGTTTAAAGCATTTAATCTCTGTTCTTCTGGTTCCCACTCCTGGTTGCTGGGACTTTATTTTTTTACCTATTTTCTAAGGTATAATCACTTACATCTCAAGAATTTTCTGGCTGCGTTCCGTATTCCCCTTTGCACAACTTGGATAAATCTCCATAACTCTACCCATGTGTCCCATTTTCTGCCTTCTGGGTTATCATCTGAAAGTCTTCCATGGGACACCAGAGAAGTCCCCATTGCCAACAGTGGGGCCAGCTGTGCTACCTCATTATTTCCACCCCTCTACTGCCTCTCAGAGCTCTGCCAGGTGTCTGTGAGCCACAGCCACGGCTCAGGCAGGGACAGGCACAAGCTGAGCTTCCCATCACCACCAGACTCCTGTCCCTCCACCCACTGGGCCATAGGACATCTCCCTTTGGAATCTCTTCACAAGGAATGATGACAAGGAGCATGGCTTAGGTCAGTGTGGGAGTCCTGGGAAGCCCCATAAACCCAGTGTGAAGCTGGGACTCCACCACCAGCCTCTTCCCCTGGTGGGTTGCACAGAGGAGCCTGGCCCAGGGTGAAAGAGGGCTCAGCAAATCCCAGCAAGGATTTGCTGATTGATGGAAGACCTGAAAACAGACCTTGCAGCATCTCTTTATTCAGTGCCACATGGCCTTCCCTGTGTCTGCAAACCCTGGTTATCCCAAGGGCCGTGCAGGGACCTCTGGCCCAGCAGGTCTCTCTTGTGCCTGTTGTTAGAGCTTGGCTACAGCTGCTTAATTCTCATTAAACAGTCAAGTTTCTTTTAATCTTCTTCCAAAACTCAAGTCTTACAACAACATCTCCTAGGAACTTTCTGCTCTCCTTTGGGAACATATTTCTTTCTAGTGAAAGGAAAATTTCCCAATAACTTTCTTCTGCTGCCAGGCACCAAGGCAAGGCAGCATCGTGCCACTCCCTCATCATTTCCTAAGAGGCTTGCACATCACTTTATTCAGGGCTGTACCCTCTGCTTTTAGTTTCCTATTCTCATTCCAGCCTGTCTGCTTGAATGCACTCAAAGGTGTAAGAAAAAAAACCC
This sequence comes from Pycnonotus jocosus, assembly GCA_013400435.1. Lineage (NCBI taxonomy): Eukaryota > Metazoa > Chordata > Aves > Passeriformes > Pycnonotidae > Pycnonotus > Pycnonotus jocosus. Next base: position 5,574 of record VWYP01002240.1, on the reverse strand, counting down.
TCTTGGGACGGCCTGTCCCACGTTGCACCCACGGCCATAAAACCTCGGTGGCCGCACTACTGGTTCTTATCAGCCATCACAGCTCCAAGCACAGAAGGTGTGTCTAATATTAGCCAGGAAACGTCCTGGAGAAGACCTGGACTTTTTCAGCTAATCAGTATTAATAACTTCCTATGTTTGTAGACAGCCCATAGGAAATGCAGCCTGACTCATCTACCCCGTAATTAGATGAACTCCCCGAAAAAGTGCAGGTGGCTGCACCACAAAGGCACATTAGCCAAGGTGCAGAATGTGCTCCTGGCCAAAGGGCAGATAACAGCAGCTATAATTTCCTCCATTGATATCATGTAAAAAAAGCAGTATTTCTGACAGATTTGGCATGTGGCTGAGGTTGGAAAGTCAAGCAGTCATTTTCTTTCTCTCTCTTATCTCACTCAGGGGAAATCTGTAACATGCACAAAGCCTTGATTTATTTTTTACACTCTGGCATATTACTGGAAAATAATTACAAAGCAAAATTTCATGAAAACCAGAAGATATTCAGGCCTATTTGCTGTATAAGTTATACCTAGACTGTGATTCTTACCGAAGATATTTGTTTCCTGTGTTCTTTTCTGCTGCCAAGTTCAGCCGTATATCACTTTTATGTATCTGAAGGCCATGGTGTAATGCAATATGAAGCTATGAATGGGATAAAGTTACATATTCTCCATTGATTTTCCATTGTATCCATTACCTTTAATGTTGGAACGCAGGTTAGTGTGAGTGCCGGAAGCCTCCGCACCTCTGTGCTGGCTGCTGCCCTAGGAAAACCATCCCTGGGGGGCAGATAAAATCAGCTGCAAGCTGCAGAGAGGAGACAGGAGTTCCCCAAAGTGTCCAGCTTAATGGGGGAGGCAGTAGGAAAGAGAGAGGGAGAAGGAAAACTCAGGGATGGGGACATGAGAGGAGCGGAGAGGAAACCAAAGAAGGGCTGGAAGGGAAGGCAGGGGAAGGAGAGGAGGGAGAGGAAGGGAGCAGGACCTACTGCAAGGTTTTCTATCCATGGAAATTTGTTTTTTGCATGCTCAACAAAGGAGAAAGAGAAAGAAATCTGTGGTTTGTGATGCTGCTGCAAAGTCCCACAGGCACCACCAGCATCACTGCTCAAGAGAGCAGGGAACAGCAGCCACCAGTGCTCAAGTGCCATTGCTCCCTAGTCCCAGATCTTGTGGAGATCAAGCTGAGGGTTCAGCTGCTCACCCCGTGGGTCAGCATGGGCAGGGAGGGTGTTCCCAGGCAGCACTGGAGCTTACCACCATGGCAGATCAAGCACAGACTGATGAGCGGGACAGGAGGATGCAGCTGGATGGGGAAAGCAGGATGCTCCCGAGGCTTGTCGCCCAGCTGGGCCCAATTGCACTGGGACTAGATGTTAACACTAACTCTCTAACAAGCTTCTCAAATCACATTTTTAAGGCCATGTGTTAACAGAAAACAACTGTTCAAATTTAGCAAGTTCCAGCAGCACTTTCACCCTTGTTCCGTCTGGGCCGCAGGAGTATGAAACGCCACCACCACTTCATTTTTCATGCCTCTCACAAAGGGGTAGAGCTGTTAGTCATGCAAGTGACTGCCTTGGACAATCCCACGCAAGCAACACCAGCAGGATTTCTCCATGTGTGACTAACTGCTCCTCCTGAGAGGCCAGAGATTCCCACTGGGAAGGTAAAGGACCCCCCATTTTCTGTAATCTTAACTCTGCAGTCACCACTGCTGCTGCTGTAAAATGTTTTCAAGATGAAAATCTTTCTGCAGGACAGGTGACCTGCTCATCTCCATCTGGCCTTTACTGTTCTGCCTGCTCTTGTTGACATCTGTGACTAATTTGTGATCAATGAAACCGAGCTGTGACCAATACAAAAAATCTTTATTAAAACCCTGCCAGGTTAATCAGCAGGCATTCCTCAGGAATGCTGCTCAGAAAGAGCCAACTCTGGCTAATTCCATGGGACAACATTTCTGGAAGGAGCATCTCATCCAACTTACCTTGAAGCACATCCAACGAGGACAAGACACCTTATGTCAACTATAACCCAGGGGACAGAGCTTAGGGGCCTTTGTGCAACTTTTCCTTCACTTATTTGTCCTGGTAGAGAAGAGGTTTGAGCTGATATGGAGCAAAACCTTTCCAGCTGGTCCAAGAAAAATCTGGTACCTTGTTTAATGCAAGCTGAGCTTGTGTGTGTGTGTGTGTGTGTGTGTGTGTGTGTGCTGCACAGCAGGACTCCTTTTCTCATTTAAACAGCCAATTAAAGCCTACTTTGGCATTTAGCACATGACATCAACTTGCAGTACTTAACCTGCCTAGCACAGTGTGAATTTAATTTGATAAAGGGGCAACTAATAAAGATCTTGGAAGGCTGGTTAAAGTTCATTAAGCCATTCCTTTCAAGGTATACTTCTCTCCAGTGCAAAAGCTTGCATTTTTTTTTTTTTTTATTTCTTTAAAGCTGTGTTATATCCTGCCACCAGAAAAATGTGCCTGTGTCACATCCCGACAGGGTATACTTAAAGTCTCACTGTCAAAGTCATGGCAGGCCTTGGTTCTTTGCCCAGGAATGTGCAGAAAGAAAAATAAAAGCCCTTTTCCCTGAGTGTGGGGCGAGGAGTGCAGCGTGTGTTGGTGCAGGCAGGCTCCTGGGAGGGGAACGGGCTTCTGTCACACTGAGCTGCATTCATCCCCCTTCTCCTGGGCCATCCGTGATTCCAGATGGATTTCATAAACAGATGAGGAGGCTCCTCTGAGTTCACTGGTTTAATGAAGCCCGTATGGCTGACTCATGTAATAAGTATTTAATCATGTTGATGAAAATCGTTTTAAAAACTTCCACCACACACAGCGCCGCTCCCCGCACAGCCGTGGGGCTGATAACACCCCAGCACAGCCAAGGCACCTCCATCTTCCACAGCCTCTCCAGGTGCCTGCCTTGGCCTTCACCAAGGACTTTCAAATGTGTGCAGGCGCTGTGCACTGCCACCCTCTAGCAAGGGCCCTTGTTCATCTTTGAAAATACTCCTCAAATCACCCACTGAAGTGCCACAAAAGGAGGGCTTTTTAAGCCCCACACTCCCCATGCAGCTGTTTCAGAGGTCACTCAAGGGTTAACACTTTGGTGTTTATATCTTCTCATTAGTTTCTGTTTGTGCTCACAAATGCCCATGCATTAAAAATTTGCTGAGCTTAAGTGGTCTCCACTTTTAAACAGAGAAATGCCACAAAGCCTTGCAAATAATGAGTGATCTTGGGTGGAAATTGTCCTTGTCAGCAGAAGTCATCGCTGATGCCAAAAGGACATGGGCCTTCATCATTGCCAGATATGGACCTAAATGAACATATGTGAGACCATCAAATTCAGTATATTTTAAGCTAGCTCAGAAAAGTCAGGGCTCCTCCTCCTCCATTCAAGGTTGGATTCATGTTCATGTTTGTCCTTTTACAACACTCAGTGTTCAGCAGCAACATTCTTTTGAGAGCTCTGGGGAAAGGAAGATGAGTGGCATACTGTCTTGCACAGGATCCCAGCCACAGAGAGAGAGAGGAACTCCTTGTTTAATCACATGAAATTTTGCGGATCAGTCCAAATTTGTTGAATTAAATTTAATTTTAAGTGTTGTGGGCAGGGCCAAATGAGGAGCTTTGATTTGTCAGATAATATTTTCCAAACTGTAGAAAGGTTGAAATCTGAAGGTGTGCTTGCAGCATACTACCAGTTCCAAGGCTGCTTACATCCTTACAGGGAAAATTATTTTCTGCCATGAGACCAGCAAAACCTCCTATTATGTAATTAACAGTTAGTTTCCTTTTGTAAGCAAATTATTTTCCAAATCCCTGAAATGTAGCACAGTGTTCATGGCTTCAGAAGCTGGGCTTGTTAAAATTTCCTTCACTTAATTTTAAAGTAGCCATTTTTAAAATTTCTAAACATGCAGATGTATTGAAAAGATACCAGTGTAGGCTGAACAGAAAGTTGACTGTGATCCTGTCTCATCCACTTGTAAAGAGTGTGCCCAGGAATTACACTGTGCTTTCTGAGATGCCCTTCATGCAATAGACAGCTGTGCTTCAGTGGTTGGTATTTAAACCTTCAAAATTCAGAAGTCTCTGGGACTGGAAGGTTTTGAAGAGACTGGGAAATCTTCTGGTTGTGTTTGATTTGTATTGCTCTGGCACCAGGATTTACACAGCTCCAAGTAATGGGAACATTACAGTCTTTACAGGCTTGATAAAGAAATCCAGAGTTCACTTTACACAAGTCCTTCATCCTTCTATTCATGAGCTTGTGAATTTTGGTGCAGCAGCACCAGACTCTGAAAGTGCAGGGATTCTGTATCTCACTTTAGGGCACCTAATGAAGATGTCATCGTGAGCCTTCAGAAGAGCACCTTAAACGGAAAAGCACTGGAACAGTGGAGAAGTCTCAATTTCCTTGCTTATGGCTTCAAACTCCAGAGCTAAAGGACACCAAAGACAGAGTTTAGTGCCTATAAATCTTGCGGTGTGAACTGATTCACGACTCAGACAAAGCGCCCAAGCCCCTAAGAGTCAGGAGAACAACTCTTTAAAATACAGTTTGCTACTATTGCTGGAAACTTTAACCCGCTGGCTTCACACTCAGGAGGTTTAAGCTGCAAATGGCAGGAGAGGATTTATGTGCTCCTCTGAACAAAATACATCAGGGTAGGAAAACTTGACCCGACAGTTTTGAGACGTGCCTGCCATAAATAACCAATTGATTGGCTGAGCTGCAAAGCCATTAGCAGGCGTGGGGAGCCTGCTCAGACTCAGACATAGCATAAAATGCTGAAGGTGCCAGCAAAATGGACACAGCCATCAACTACATGGTCACCTCCCAGCAGAACTGCTCAGGAGGGCTTGTGAAAAATGGAGCAGCTTTTATCTCCCTCATTCCACAGCACCCTGGAAGGGGGATCCAGTCTGTGCATGGGATCCAGGCTGTCATGGGCCGAGGGGGAAGAGAAGAGAGATAAAATGACCACCTTGTGCTTGAGCAGTAAATCATCTGGAGGAGCAGAAGTATTTCAAATGAAGTTGGAGATCATGCCTTGACAGGTTGCAGATGAGCCTTTTCTGCTGTAAATTACCACAGCTGCCAAGTGGCATTGGTAGGTCTGAGCTAGCAGGGCTTTCCACCTCCAGAAAAGTGGCAGCAGTTACAGCAGAAGGGAATTTGATGACTCAGATCACAGATGTCAGGACAGAGGGCCAGGGGTTACTTCACCCTCTGAGAATGGGTCATTTTAACCTTTTCCCTCCCAGAGAATGCATGTGATGCTCCCATTTTCGCTCCCACTGCTGCAGACACACTTTCCAGACTTGGGTTGATCTTTTTGCACTGTCCCACCCTGATGGCAAGGGGGAAGGTAAGAGCAGTGGAAGTCCCATGGAGCTATGCCTGCCAAACCTTTCAATCTGGAGAAGAGCAGGCGGTAGAAGCAGAGCAGAAATGATTCTGGTCTACTCCAGACACTCATTTACACTTGAGACAAGTGCATGTTGCAAATGAGTAGGAA
>VWYP01002238.1:341-11502 GCA_013400435.1 Pycnonotus jocosus | reverse complement strand
AATAATATGATATTATAATATAATATTATATTATGTTTATATTATGTGATATACTATAAATATGTATCTTATATAGTAATAATATATGAGATGTAAATATATAACATATAACATATATTCGCCAACAAGAATATTTATATGTTTTACATTTTCAAATATAAACCAGATTTGAGACGAAAAATATTTTCAAATCCCCAACGACATCGGGAAACCCAGCCCTGCTCCCAAACTCAGCCTCGCGCCCGCATTTCCCTCCTGTCCCCGCCGAAATTCCCGTGGTTTTTCCCGGAATTCCCGTACCTGGAAAGAGTTGAACAGCATTTCATAGTGCATTTGAACTTGCCAAAGAATCCCTGACACGTCTGTGTATGGCATAGCCATGAAAACAATATAGTGAACGCCAAACAGAGGCATGAGGACGAGGGTAGATTTCAGCAGCTTCCTGCAAGGACCAAAAAAAAAAAAAAATTGGGAATTAGAGCGTGGATGAACCTCCCTGGCATCGCCAACACAGCCAGGTTTGTCCAGGTTTTTGTGATTTTCTCCTTGTCCCCTTGGATATGGGATTTTACAGAGGAATTCCACATGGAATTCTGAGCTGTTGTTTCAGCGTGTGACAGCTCAACACTCCAACAACTCTGGGATGATTTTCCAGCCTCAGACCAGCTCCAGGTTTGGGTCAGGATGGTGGGTGGAAGGTGGAAAGGAAGGAAATTATGCTTGAAGTTTTATTTTTGTATTTTTGGATTCTGTGTTGGCCAGGGGTGCAGCTCTGAGCCTCACAGTCAGGGTCACTCAGCTCTGCACACAGCACCCACACAAAACAAATCCTTTTCCTGCTGCACACCAAGGACAACTGGGACAAGTTTGCAGCCCCAAAGCACAACCAACGGTGGCTGAAGGGAGAAAACAAGAAGGATGGGACTGCAGAACCTGGAGCTGCAATGGGACAATTCAACCCCAAGGTGCAAATGGACCAAAACTGATCCAAGTGGGAGACCTCGGGACCGGGTGTCCATTTTGTGTCCATTTTGTGTCCATTTTGTGTCCATTTTGTGTCCATTTTGTGTCCATTTTGTGCCCATTTTGTGACCATTTTGTGTCCATTTTGTGCCCATTTTGTGCCCATTTTGTGCCCATTTCGTGTCCATTTTGGGTCCATTTTGTGTCCGTTTTGTGTCCATTTTGTGACCATTTTGGGATCATTTTGTGACAATTTTGTCACCATTTTGTGTCCAATTTTGTGCCCATTTTATGCCCAGTTTGTGTCCCTTTTATCCCCATTTTGTGTCCATTTTGTGCCCATTTTGTGCCCATTTTGTGCCCATTTTGTGCCCATTTTGTGCCCATTTTGTGCCCATTTTGTGCCCATTTTGTGCCCATTTTGTGCCCATTTTGTGCCCATTTTGTGCCCATTTTGTGCCCATTTTGTGACCATTTTGGGATCATTTTGTGACAATTTTGTCACCATTTTGTGTCCAATTTTGTGCCCATTTTATGTCCAGTTTGTGTCCCTTTTATCCCCATTTTGTGTCCATTTTGTGATCATTTTGCTTCCACCTTGGGTGTAGCCCTGGCCAGGCTCTTGTCCTGCCCAAGGTGTTTCCTTAAATCCCTTTTAATAAATATCTCATTTATTCTCCACCTCTGCCCAGCCTCTGTCCCAGCTCAGCCTTCCCAAGGCATCAAAAGGAATTTTTGCTGCAATTCCATCCCTCAGGCTCCAAACCCCCGTTATCCCTACAGGATGGTTCTCCATCTTCTCCTGGCCCTACACAACCCTCGGTGCCTGGGCAGGAGCTTGGAGAATTCACTTCCAGACCTCTTTTCCAACCTCAACCTCTCCAGGTTGAGGCCAGGCAGGAAAAATCCACCCCGGATCGGTGGCAACGAGCAGATCCGGAGGAGAGGGAAGCGAATTAGGAGTGGAATTACTCCAGATACCCAGGAGAAGAGGACAGGGCAGAGCTGAACCCTCCCAGGAGGTTCTTTGGGTTCCAGCAACACTTGGAAATTCTCCTTTTTTCAGGAAGCAGCTCCACCTCAGCACAGGATCGGTGCTGGGGGCTCCGAGGAGGCACCACAACTCTGAATATTTGGCTGGGCTGGCTGGAGGCAATCAGCTTTGCCTGGAAGCGACACTAATTGAGGGATTAAACCTCGTGCCAAGAGTTCCAGCAAGCCCCTGAGCGCGGAGGGGATGGGGAAGGGCAGGGATCGCTCCCAAAAAAACCCCGGCACCGCCTGGGTCCAGCGCCTGCAAACCGCCGAGGGAATTCAAAACACTTCGGGAAAAAAGGAGCTGGCCCCATCCAAACCATAATTAACGGCAAAGCTTCGGCCGGGCAGGAGTAAATAAACGGATAAATCAGAGCCCCTGAGGGGCCAGCGGGGAAAACTGGGAGGCCTTTTCCTGCCAAACCTCCCTCCCGCCTCAGATGTTTTTGGAGAGGGAGGTGGGAGCTGTGAGCTCATGGTTTGTAGCCCGGATTGTTGTGCTCTCTCCCCTCCTTTTCCCAAATGTCCTGCTGGGCAGTCCAGGAGATCCCGAGAAGCCTTGGGAGCTCTCGAGCAGCCGCGGTGTCACGGCAATGCGATTTTTTTTTTTCCATCCAATTTTTGCTGCAAAGAACCTGAGTTGTCAAGGGGAGAAGAGCTGGCAGGACAAAGGGAAACCAAACGAAAACAAAACGATACAAAATTAGAAATTGTTTTTTTTTTTCAGTTCAGCCACAGTGTCGAAACACCCGCTCAAGGGCAGGTTTAGCAAATAGGCCAAGCTTAACAAAGCACAGGAGGGAAATAAAAAATGAGCAAACAAACCCATCTGGGTTTTACGGCCTTCAACGGCGCAAACAACGTTCTATTTCTGCACTTTTTTTGGCTCGAAAAACCGGCTGAAGAGCTGGAACTCCTCCCTTAACCTCCAGCAGGTCGGGACTGAACGGTTTAGGAGGGTTTTAAACTGCTCTGGTCGGTTTTGCACCGCCACAATTGGAAGGCGACAAATTTTCAAATTATTTCAGGCGGCGCCAGGGTCACCCTGGGCTCCCTCCAACACCAGGGGGGTGAACCTGGGGCTTTGTCCCGTCCCAAAAAGGGGACAGGGCAGGTGACACTCACCTGTACTGTTGTCTCGAGTCGCACCTCCCTGCGTTCGTCTCCCGGAGCTTGGTGGCGAGGACTCTGATAATATTGATAAAGAGAATAAAATTTACCTGCGGGGAAAAGAAAAACAATCAATGAAAGAAATGAGAGCCGTTAGGAAAATGGATGGAAACGGTGGAGTTGTTGTTTTTTTGGTGTTGTTGAGGGGTTGATGTGAGGTGAGGAAGGGGTTGAGACAGGGATGAGCATTCCAGGAGCGATCCCAGGGGTTTTTAACCTTCAGGGAGGATATGGGATATCTCACAAGCTGTGGACATCTGCAGTGGTTTTATGTTTAATTTGATTTTTTTTGTTAAATTCAGTGTGTTGGTTTGAGTGGGATTTGTTGTTGTTGTTGTTGTGAGATAAAATTAGGAGAAAAAGCTGAAACAGGCTTAACCTAAAAGTAAACAGATAGTTTTTATTAGCACATGCTAAAAAAAGAAAGACGAAAAAACCCCAAATGAAACTTTAAAAACACTTTTCTTCATCTTTACAAAGTCTTTACTTTTTTATAAATAGCGTGAAGAGATAAAACTTGTGATTTTTAGTCAGTTTTACCCTTTTTTTTAAAAAAAAACTAATTTTTTATGATTTCTTTAGGGAGAAGGGTTTTTTTTAATTTATTGCAGAATTTTCATTGGTGATAACTTAAAATAATTCTTGTGTGGGTTTTAACTGTTGTAAAAACAGCCTCTTGGGGAAATCTGCTTCTGTTACCCCTCCTATTAGAAGTTTTTTAAGCTGGTTATGGATTATGGGTTTAGACTTTTGTATAGACTTTAAAAAGTGTCACCTTTTAAAGATGAATACAATTAAATACAGGTTTGACCTATAACAACACCTCCCACAGAATCATCTGAGCCCAGCAGGCACCTGGGGAAGGCCAAAATGAGGTTTTATTTCTGTTTCACAGCCCAGCTGGGATTCAGATCCCCTCGAGATTCCAGATTTGGGGCATTGCTTGGGTTCTTCTTCTTCACCTTCTTCTTCCTCCTTTTTCACGGATTTGGGTGGTTTTCTCTAATTGGGTGAAAAATATCTGCATTGAGGACATCCTGGTGGTTATTAGTGGGCCAAAAGTATTATTAATAGAGATGTAATCTCATTATTGGGTAATTATCTCTTAAATAACCTTGGTAAGAGTTGGGGGCAATCCATTTTGTCTCGTTTCTCTGGCTTGCTAGTTAAGCCTGTAAATCCTGTAAATAGATAAAATACAATAAACATTCCAAGACCGAACTCGACTCTACGTTTCCCGTGTCTTTCATCCTGACCTTGGCCGGAATAAAGCAGGCAAAGCTGTAATTCAGATCCCCTCAGGATTCCAGGAGCACCCGTGGGATGTCTCCCCGCATTTCCACGTGCACAAAGAAAGAGGAACGAGTCAAATGTGTCATGGTGGAGGCATAGAGTGGACCTGGCTGGAGATGGCAGCAGAAGGGCAATGAAATGTTGGATTCCTCCTGTATTTCTACTGCTGAGGTTCCTCTGGGAAGTGTTTGGGATGGAGCAGATGAGGGCAGCCAGGGAATGTCATCTGCTGCCTTTCAGGGTTGACATCTGTGAACCTGTTGTGAACCACAGATCCAGCCAAACCGTCTTTATCCGTTCTTATCAGAACCCTTCGTTCTTATCAGCACCCTCTGGAATTTGTCAAGCTGACTGAGACATAAACCGTTCTCAAATAAGAAAGAAGAGCCTGAGAAACAGAATATCAGGAATGCAAGAACTAGATAAAGGAGGGCCATGGAGCACCGGGCTGTAGCCAATCACATTTCCTGAAAAGTGCACGCTAAAGGCGTGGACAAGATGGAAACTCCAATCAAATAAAGCGTGATGGCGTGAACAGTAGTTTTGTATTTTTTATGTGTATAAATATTTTTTATAGATATAAATTCCCAGGATTGTTGGATCTGCCATGTTGGATCCATGTTGTCGGATCTGCCATGTTGGACCCATGTTGGATCTGCCATGTTGGATCTGCCATGTTGGATCCATGCTGTTGGATCTGCAATGTTGGATCCACGTTGTTGGATCCATGTTGTCAGATCTGCTGTGTTGGATCCATGTTGTTGGATCCTTGTTATTTCATCTGCCGTGTTGGATCCATGTTGTCGGATCCATGTTGTTGGATCCATGTTGTCGGATCTGCCGTGTTGGATCCGTGTTGTCGGATCTGCCATGTTGGATCCATGTTGTCAGATCTGCCATGTTGGATCCATGTTGTTGGATCCATGTTATTGGATCTGCCGTGTTGGATCCATGTTATTGGATCTGCCATGTTGGATCCATGTTGTTGGATAATGCTCACGGATTCCTCTGGAGCCTTCACCGAGTTACCACACCACGCACAGACTTGGGAGTTTCAGGGAGTTTTTTGTCCATGAACCTCAGGCTGGACAATCCAGGAGATCTCCTTGTTTTCATTTTGTTTGGAGTCAGAGCAGATCCATGTTCTAGAATTACCACGACAGAGATCCCATCACAGCTTTTGGAGAGTCAATCATCCTCCCTGATAAAACCAGGAATTCCATGAGCTGCTGGACCAGCAGGGCCTGGTTTGCTGTGGCTTTGTCTCCCGTGGTTGGATTCCTTCTCCTTGAGGAGGTGCTAGGTCATTTGGACCTGTTCTCCATAAAAATTAAGAAGCCGGGAAGGTTGTGCCATTCCCTTTCTGTCACTGGGATAGGAGTGGAAATTCTCTCTCATATCCATTTCCCAGTTTTCGTGAAGTTTGTGGGAATTTTACATCCCTGCAACCCCATCCCCTGACTTCCACTTGGCTGGAATTTCCTGACTGGCACGGGAATTATAAGGGAGGAATGGATAGACCGACAGGCAGGGAAGCCTGGGGGCCTTTAATTCCTTGGAAAACCATCTGAAAGGGAAAAACCAAGTGGAATTTACATCTCTATAGGAGCTTTTCCAACTTTAAAGCTCCAAAGTGGGGTTTGTCAGCAAAATTAAAGACACCCAACTTATCGCACTCAGGAGGGAAAACTCCTCTGATTTCCCTGAAAGCGCTAAATTTGAACAGAAACCCAGAAGGAATAGCATCCAAATTAGCAGAAAATTGAGAGATTTTCAAACCCCTCAGCCTCCAAAGTCTCATCCAGAAAATGCAGGACTCAGTTTTCCAAAGTGGGGTTTGTCGGCAAAATTAATGACACCCAACTTATGGCACCCAGGAGGGAAAACTCCTCTGATTTCCCTGAAAGCGCTAAATTTGAACAGAAACCCAGAAGGAATAGCATCCAAATTAGCAGAAAATTGAGAGATTTTCAAACCCCTCAGCCTCCAAAGTCTCATCCAGAAAATGCAGGACTCAGTTTTCCAAAGTGGGGTTTGTCGGCAAAATTAATGACACCCAACTTATGGCACCCAGGAGGGAAAACTCCTCTGATTTCCCTGAAAGCGCTAAATTTGAACAGAAACCCAAAAGGAATCGCATCCAAATTAGCAGAAAATTGAGAGATTTTCAAACCCCTCAGCCTCCAAAGTCTCATCCAGAAAATGCAGGACTCAGTTTTCCAAAGTGGGGTTTGTCGGCAAAATTAAAGACACCCAACTTATGGCACCCAGGAGGGAAAACTCCTCTGATTTCCCTGAAAGCGCTAAATTTGAACAGAAACCCAGAAGGAATAGCATCCAAATTAGCAGAAAGTGGAGAGTTTTTTAAACCCCTCAGCCTCCAAAATCTCATCCAGAAAATGCAGGACTCAGTTTTCCAAAGTGGGGTTTGTCGGCAAAATTAAAGACACCCAACTTATGGCACCCAGGAGAGAAAACTCCTCTGATTTCCCTGAAAGTGCTAAATTTGAACAGAAACCCAGAAGGAATAGCATCCAAATTAGCAGAAAGTGGAGAGATTTTCAAACCCCTCAGCCTCCAAAATCTCATCCAGAAAACGCAGGACTCAGTCCAGCGACGTGGGAACGGCCGAGCGAACAATGCGAACCCACAGAAATTAAACAGGCACCGCAACCCACGGAATGTTTTTGCACAGTAAACAAAAGTGCAAACTGCCAGGGCACAGGCACCGCCTCCCGGAGGAACCTTGTTTTTCCAGGGATGAGCCTCAAACGGGCTCTTTCTCCTCTGCTAATTGGCCTGCAAATGAAATGCGATGAGGTTGCTGGAATCGATTCGATTGAACCGCCGGAGCTTTTCTTCTCCAGCCTCCCCTGCTCCGTTTCCAAAGTTGTGGTCTCTCGGTGATGGTTCTCCTCCAAGGGATTGCCGGAGCCAGGTGGAGAATTTCCACCGAGAGGATGAAATCCAGCACCTCCGCAAATCCCAAAAAATCTCCCCTAAGGACACAGATCAGCCCATCCACCTCGGAAAATTCCCTGCTTTTTGTGAGTCTGGTGTTCTTCTCTCCTGCACTGGGCATCTTCCAAGGCCTCCTGATTTTTTGAGGCAGGAGGAGGAGCCTGATTCCAAACCCTCTGGAGTGTGGAGAGATTCCTACCGATTCCACTCTCGGATGAGTGGGAAGGGAGGTGGGATTTGGGGGAGGACAGGAGCTCTTCTGGATGAATTCCATCAGGAGATTGAGCAATGGAGAACTCCAGTTAAAGACAGGGGCGAAGAGAGCCATTAATGAATTCATTAATTAGGGCATAACTGAATTCACCTGGTGCGGATAATTAAATTTTATGTGGCCCTCTCCAGCTTTGGAGAGCTCTTCCTGTGTTGGGATAAAGTCCCTTGGATTCTTTTTTTTCGGCTCCTCCATGGGATTGGAATAATCCACCCTCGGCGATTGAAGATCCAACCAAAGCTGGGCTGGTTCCATTTCCCTTCCCACCTCAGGCTTCCCAAGCTTTTATCAGCTCAGGAAAAACTGGATTAGCCCAAAACATGTCTGGGAAGAGTTTTGGTCTGGCTACAGACCCCAAATTCCGTCTCTTCCCACTGGAGACCCCTGGTGAGGACACGTTACAACCCCTGAGAGTTTCCAGGATTGTCTGGGTTGGAAATATTGCCTTGAACGTTGGTTTCATTGATGATTTCAGGGCCTTGGCCTTAAAAATGTGGGATTGTTCTCTCCTTGAAGTCTCCCACAAACCCTTCTGCCACTCTCAGCTCCCAAAATTCCAGGACAAACACAAATCCCTCAAAGTGGACGCGTAGGGATCATGGTAAGGCAGGAATTTCCACAAGGGGGTGATCAGAGCAGGAAATCCCGGATCGGCTCTTCCCGAGGACCTCCCCACGCCCTCCCTCCTCCCGTACTCACCACGATAGCTGCCAGGATGGGCACCTGAATAATCCACTTTAAATTGCCGGCACTCAAGTCCCAACACCTGAGGAGAGAGGGACAGCCTGTCAGGAGAGCGTTGGAAGAGCAACCGACTCAGGAATTCCACTGGGAAAAATCCCCCCGGGAAGAGGAGTTCTTCCAAAGCCTGGTGGAAGGACCTTGCTCTGACCCTGCCAGGGAGACTTTGGGATATCCCTTTTCCTGCTAAAAAAATGAGAATATTCCTGTGGTTTGGGATGGTTCTGCTCTCCAGAGGGGGAAGCTCTTTCCACACCCATCCAGTTTTTTCCCTTCCGGATCCTTTCCCATTTCTTCGCTTCCTCACCAGGAAAAAAAATCCCTACATTAAAAATAATCCAGGTTTCATGGACACAGGAGAGGCTGAACCGATGTAGGATCAGAGAATCCCGGGATGGGTTGGGTTGGAAAGGGACCTTAAAGATGATTTAATTCCCAATTCCTGCGGTGGGAGAGGGGTTGCTCCAAGCCCTGTCCAACTTTCCTTGGACATTTCCAAGGATGGGACAGCCGCAGCCCCTCTTGGTGGCCTCTGCCAAGGCCTCCCCATCCTGGCAGGGAAGAATTTTTCCCGATATCCCGTCCATCCTTGACCTCTGGCAATGGAAAACCATTTCTTGCATCCTGCCCCTCCAGCTCCTGATGGATAATCCCTCTCCAGCTTCCCTGTTGGCCTCCTCAGTCCTGGATCTGTCCCTGCTCCGGGCAGGAGGTTGGATTAGAGGACCTCTAAAGGCTTTTTCCAACTCAACCATTCCATGATTTTGCTGGAATAAACCCGCACGGCTTCCCCTGGGGACAGGAGGTGTCCGACACGCGGGGATGGGGACAATGCCGGGGTTCCACGCTCGCTCCCCGGCCTTCCTCCAACCCTGCCCTTGGTGATAGCGAGGGTTAAAAGGATTTAAACTGCTAATTAGAGTTGGTTAAGGTAGGAGAGGAGTGGTCACCGGGACAACCAAGCTTTGGACAGAGAGAGGAATGTTAAATCCATTATCTTAGGAAATTCGCGTGTGACTTAGATTGGGATGGGGAAGTAAGTTAGGGTTTAGGTAGAAATGTATATATAAGAATGAGATGATTATTGTTTTAAATAAGAATCAGGGAAATTACATTTGTAGAAATGTATGTCAATTATAATTATAATTTATGTAAATTATAATTATAATTTATGTTAATAGTATAGACATTATAATGATTGGCTTTTAGAATCATAAGGAATGGTGGTGGATTAGAAGGGATGATTGGATGAGGTGTTGACTGCTGGACAGGAATATCTCAAAACTATTTGTATTAATTTGTATTAATTTGTATTAATTTGTATTAATTGACTCGAGTGTGACTTTAACCAGTTAATAAACCTAAAAATAGATTGTTCTAACTACACCAACTATGACAGGGGCTGGGGTAATATTGTTTTAGCCAAAATCATGAGAACTGGTCATCAGGGGAGGATAAATCACTGTTAGGCCGTTATGGGCGGATCGAGGGGAAGAATACACTAAACGCAAATACTATAAAAGCTATAAAAGTTTATAGTTTTATACTATAAAAGCTGCAAAGACACCAGTAAAGACTCAGGCACTGATTTGGGTGTGGGATTTCCCCAGGTGCCCTCAATAAAAGCACCGGCGTATAATCGCCTCTGCGTGATTGCTCCTTCCTCCGCTATCATTGGCAGCCCTGGTTTCTCGCCTGAGGTGTTTTTGTTCCTGGAATTCCTCTCCCAGGGAATTTTCTGTAAAAGGGGACAAATATTTATGGTTTTGTACCTATGTCGTGCACTCCTTTTTTCTCAAGAGGGATTTTTTTTTTCTTTGATGTCTCTCTGGTTTGACCAATGGGATTGAAGGGGTTTGCCTTGGTTCCACCAATCAAACTGGTCTATGTCAAATAGTATAAAAAGGAGATAAATCCCAAAAATAAAGGAGTCAATTTTCAGCCTCCTGAAGTTTGGAATCTGTGTCATTGTGGTGTAAAATGATGACAGCCCTCGGCAGCCAAATCCCCAAAATCCTTATCTCCTGTGCACCTGATATTTTTGAGCCTGAGAGTTGCTGGTTCTTCCCAAGGGAAACTTTTCAACTGTTTTCCCTTTCCCAAAACAACTTTGCCTAATTGACTAATTTTTTTCTATAACATTTCTAAGTAAACAATATTTCTTTTCCATAATAACCTCTCTCCCAGGTGTTGTTTGCTGTTTCTGTTTCTTGACCAATGGAGAGAGGTGTCAATTCTATGGACCAATAATGTTACAAAAAGGCTGAAAGAATTGTAAATAAAACCTTCTAATTCTCTTCTGCTTGAAAAAAAAAATTAAAAAAAAATTATTTACACAAAGTTGTTTTAGGAAAGGGAAAACTGTTGAAAAGTTTCCCTTGAGAAGAACTAGAAATTCTTCAAAAATATCAGGCCAAAAATCTCCATCCACCTTCAGGCCACATCCCAACGAGGACTGGAAGGGCCAGTTGGTGACGTGGATATCGGGATTTTGGAATTTTGGGATGTTGGGATCCAATCCTCCACCTGCCCAGAAGGGACGGGGCTCTATCTGCTCACAGGAGTTTCCATCAGCCATTGGAAAATAATAAAAATAAAATTAAAAATAAAAATAAAATTAAAAATAAATATAAAAACAAAACCAAAAACCCAATAACAATAACAATAAAAATTATTGTTGCTATAGGACACGAAAAGAACGAGATGCACTCGGGTCTAGTTCAGAGG
>VWYP01002236.1:289043-322779 GCA_013400435.1 Pycnonotus jocosus | reverse complement strand
CGCGGCCGTGGGGCGGTGGGGGCGGCCGGAGCACCGGCAGAGCTGCGCGGCTGCGGCTGGCGCGGCCCCCGTGGCGCCAGGCGGGAGCCTTGAGCGGGCTTTCGGCCTCGCTGTTGGGGGAAACCTGGCCACATCGCCCCTTGGGTCGGGGCTCAGAGAGCTGGATCCCCACAGACTCGAAGGTGGCGGCTCTGCGTGCGGAAGTAAACAAATCTTTGCGATGCAAAAGTAACCTTTTTTTTTTTCTTTTGGGTTTTTTTGTTACTTTGTTTTTTTGTTCCTCTAGACCTGAAACTTGGCAAAAAAGTTAACGAAGGTAAAACGAAAGAAGTGTACGAGCTGCCAGATATCCCGGGATGTGTTCTCATGCAGTCCAAAGACCAAATAACGGCGGGAAATGCAGCCAGGAAGGACCGAATGGAAGGGAAGGCTGCCATTTCCAACACAACAACAAGCTGTGTGTTTCAGCTGCTTCAGGAAGCTGGTAAGTCTTTTAAAGGTAGAGTGCGTATGCTTGTATGTTACAGACGTTATTACAAAACTGTTGCCTTACAAAAGAATTTAACCTGCCTTGCGGCCCTCATGGTTTTATTAGTCTCTTTTCTATTAGCTTTTAATTATGCTTTTCTCTCTGGTTCTTTAGGCTGGGTGAGTGACTTGTTCATTTGGAACATGAAAGTATCTGCAGTAATCTAGTTTAGATAACTGCAATCGTTTCTCCTGCTTATTTGGATACGCCCCTAATCCCCTCCCTCTGCTTTTGTCAGTTCTTCCATACCCTAAACTTCCCTACCTGTAACTCTAGGTTGGATGTGTCTGCCTTGCTTTGTTACATCTGCGTGCATAGAATGCACTTCTGGCTTGTGGCACTACCGCACTATGTCTAGGCTGTGTGAAATCTTTGTATTTAAGCTGAAACATAAAATTAGAGTGTCTTTCCCCCCGCCTCAGTTGTGTGTTACAGAAGCATAAACTTCTGTAAGCTTTGCATGTAACACTTGTGAGGAGCACATTGCAAAATACATTTATCAGTCTGTATGGAGTGTATCAGGAGCTTAATCTTTACTTTAAAAGTTTCAAAGTATTTCTGATGCTAACAGTGAGTTTTCACAGAGTACATAACTTAAGTCACTCAAGTATGTTTTGCACCTTCCAAAAATGGAGCTATTAGCTTTGCTTTGAGAAAGCATTTTGGATTGTGTTTGATTGAGTAGTTCACGAGGGGCAAAGAGGAATTTGTGTTGATGGTGAGTCTGCTAACAGTACTAGAATACAGCCACTAGTAAGCTTAGCTAAGATTTATAACTGTGTGCTCCATATGCTTTGAAACATTCTCACAAAGACTGCTTCAGGCACCAGCCAAATTACTCTACAATTTGTATTATCTGTTATAAGGTATGGTGATAGCTCTCAAACAAACTGTGAAGCATGTTTCATATGGGGAAGAGAAAGATGGGTTCTCTAGAGTTATATCTTTGTGTCAGCCTGTCTTTTAACAACTACTTACACAGAAATCTATACCAAGTAATTCAGTGTAATCCTGAGTCAGTGGCTTTCTTGGGAAGCCTGTTGTGCATACAGTACTAAGATGCCTCCTAGGTATTTGATTATATTGGCAGGTGATTAAAACTTCTGATTTTCATTTAAGAGCAGTTAATGAGATGTTTTGCCTAATTCTTGAATGGCAGTAGTTAAGATAACAATCAAAATACTTCATATCCTACATATGTGCACTTTTAACATGAAGAAGCCATTCTGTTGACCTCTCAAAAATCCATGAGTGGCTTGTACTTGTAGCTTCCAGTTGCCATAGAAAAACGTGCAGAGTAAACTGCAGCTGCATTTTAAAGCAACAAAAGAACTTTCAGGGTTCTTCTCCAGTTTCCATATTTGAGTGGTGTAAATGCAGATAGTGGGAATGCCTTATTGTAGAGGGTGTTTGCTTGTTTGCCTTGCACAACTCTTCTTTACCTGCTCTTTTAGAGGTGATGATTTACGAAGTTCTGTTAAAGTTTCTCTCCCTTTTATAGTAGAGCTAATGTCAGCCTAGCAAAAGCACACATCTGCACTGATGAAAAAGGTAGTAGTGAACCAGACAGGAGCCTTAATGTGCATTTGATTATTTAAATCATTCTGCCTTTAAAGGAAATGCCCCAAACTTTAAAGAGTCAGTGTTCATATTTTAAAGCTTTTTTTCCTTCCTTTATGGTTCTGGAAGTAGAATGGAATAGAACTGCTTGGTTTGACTGAGTGCAGCTCCTTTGCCTTCTGTTTCTGGCAGATGCTGACTGGGCTTGGCAGTTGTCTTGCCCTGGTCGGGTATACGAAGCAAAGCAACACAGAGTCCCCAGGCAGGTGCAAAGGGGAGCTGCTTTATTGCAAAAACCAGGCCTTTTTAAGCAGTTAGCCCTTTATCAGTCACATAGTTTTAAATCAAAACACACATAATTCAACCAACCACCATACACCACGATGTGAACACAATGGTTATATAACTTGTTTTTATACCTCTTAATTCAGCTGAGTCAGTTTCCCATAGTCCTTTTCTACTTAGCCAAAGTAACAAGCTTGAGCCGTTATTTTACAAGGCCTTCCTTTTGTAGTGTTTTTACCTATGTGCAACAGTCAGTGAGAAAGGTGGGACTTTCTTCAAGACTGAAATTGATAAAAGAGCCATTTTGCACTTAGAGTGCTGGTCTGCATGTTTTCTGTCCCTGTTTAATATGGGGTCCATCTTAAAGTTATGTAAGAAGGTTGACTTGTTGGAACAGGTTTGAGTGCACATGCTTCTGAAGCTGTCTTTTTGCCTAATAAATCACCAAGATCTAGTGTCCTAAATAACTTCATTTGTGATGTAAGAGAGGACAAAGCCATTCTCTCTGATCCATCTGCTTTTATTAAGCAAAGCAGTAAAGACTGCTGTGCTCTGTTACTCCTTTGAAAGGCTCCAATTACTGTTCGACCTATAATGAATCTTTTCACCAGAGAACATGGTTGGGTACTTGGTTGCTGCTAATTTATTTTTTTTTTAAAACAAAAACCCCATTGTGATGGATAGATACTATTTTTAAGAATAGTATTTCTGGGTTACAAGTGAGTGTTGTATGATAAAATTGGCAGAACTAGTGACTTGTGGAATATATTTGTCTTTTGCAAGGCTGGAGTGGGCATAAAATACCCTGATGAGATTCAGTGTCTTCCTTAAGTCCAGGGAAGAACAAGATTCAGATGCACTTGAAATTAAAGATGTTTGTGACTACTGTTTTAACTGTGGAGTGTGCCTACTGATGGAACTAAGCTGCCACCTTTTTATTTAGGAATCAAAACAGCTTTTGTCAGGAAACAGAGTGACACAGCATTCATAGCAGCTCACTGTGAAATGATCCCAATTGAATGGGTATGCAGAAGAATTGCTACTGGTTCCTTCCTCAAGAGAAACCCTGGTGTCAAAGAAGGGTATAAGTTCTACCCACCCAAAATTGAGATGTTTTACAAGGTAAGCTTTCTGTCCTGTGATGTTAATCAAACTTAAGCAGAGCTAGCATTCTGTATTATCTCCTTTAAAATGCTGACAGACAAAGCAAGTAAAGCTAGTGGCTGACCACTCCTCTCACTTTCAGTAGTTTTGCCATTGTAGTGTTTTCTTGTATTCTTGTCAAATAGCTATTTTGTCCAAAGTCAATACAGCAGTGGCTTACAGTGCAAAGAATAACAAGCCAAACTGTACTTAAAATTAGAAAAATGTAGGTATATGGGCTTTTTAGGCATAAGCTTGTTGCATCAGTTGAAGCAGATGTGTTGATATATTTGAAGAAATTAAAATAAACAGTGCTCGCCTGGTGAGGGTAAGTAGCTAGCTAGTCATTTAGGATTCTGAACTCCTTTGGCAATGTGTGGTGAATGATGTCTCTGGTGAACTGTAATCTAAAGTTCTTGTGGTGTACCCTGTTACTCTTAAAGATGGTCAGGTGTTACAGCAAGTGTTTTCAATGTTACTGTCTTTTTTTTAATGCCAATCAAAATATTAGTTTAAAGCCTGTATTTGTTACTTGGGAAAAAAAAAAAAAACCAAAAACCACACAAAACCTTTTATCTTTTAATAGTAATTTTCCTCTTATAGCAAGCTTAAATTACATCATGTATTTTTTCTGATTTTCTTAACAGGATGATGCTAATAATGATCCACAGTGGTCTGAAGAGCAAATAATTGAAGCAAAATTCTGTTTTGCTGGACTCACTATTGGCCAGACTGAAGTTGATATTATGTCTCGTTCTACTCAAGCCATTTTTGAGATCCTGGAAAAAGCATGGCAGCCCCAAAACTGCACTCTTGTAGACCTGAAGGTATGAGAGTCTAACTTCTTGTGATCCTGGTTTTGACAGGAAAAAATATCACCATATAATTACTAAAATAGGACTCTTACTGTCTTTTTAGATTGAATTTGGTGTTAATGTGCTGACAAAAGAAATTGTTCTTGCTGATGTTATTGACAACGATTCATGGAGGCTGTGGCCAGCAGGAGACAGAAGCCAGCAGAAGGACAAACAGGTGATGCTTTAATCTTTACCCTCTAAGTGAGCAAGGGGGAAGAATGAAGAAAGTAAAACCTACAGTTTAACATCTGCTCTCAGAATGGCTTTTTCTAGATGGTCTTAACTTGTTACAGAGTAGTTTGTATGGTACCTCGTGTCCAAGCCTGTTCTCATTACGTAGTTTATCTGGTTTATAGTAGGAAAAAATCCTCTGGCTGTATATATTCAGCTACAACAGCACTATTGACTGGAGCTACCATGATGAAATGTGGGGTTTCCAGAAGTGATGAGGATTTCTGACTTGCACAGATAATAATAAAATAGTTGGATAACATATTGGTGAGAAGAACAGAAGCTTTGGTTCCCAGGTCTGCCTGTAAGTTTTTCAGTTTATTTAGAGGGGTATCCTCTACTAGTAGAGATCTGGTGATGCTTAGGAGGGAACTGCAGTGAGGATGCTTTTCTTTGTTACTTATTTTGGTTAACCATGAATTCAATAATGTTGCCTCCAAAAGTGTTCCTAATAGACTGTGCCCACATATGAGGCCTGCAAACAAGTTTGAAACAGAACTTGTCCTATATTTAAAGTTACAATATTTGTACTTCCCAAATACATTCTCAGATACCTCTGAATTACCAGATGACCAGTTATGAAGGAACTGGTTTGGGAATGCTGCGGCCAGGAGTTTGTCATGGTTATTGAGACTACTAACAGAGACCCTGTGAGAGAAAGTGTTGTAAGCCACAGAGGAAGATTTCAAAGTGCATGTGGGAGGAAGGGTATTAATTTTAAATTGAGAATCAAAATTGCTTTGTTGTTTACTTGACTTGAATTATGTAGCAGCATGCTTGAGTGAATTGCTCTGACAGTTCCCTAGAATAAGGGACATGATAACATCATGCAGAACATAGGATGATACAGTGCAACTGCAGATAATCATGTCATTACAAACCCAATTTTAAAGAAGTTGTATGTTTTTCCTTGAATTTTCCCTGTGAAAAGCTTCTAAAACCTTAATACCCTTGTGGCTGAGAGTCTTTTATGGTGTACATGGCCATAAATTGCAATGTAGAAGGTTGTTTATGCCTGGAACTGCTGGAAGCTGTAAATATTTCATTTGAGTTATAATAATAATTCTTAGCAATTATGGCAGCAAAATTAGTTTTTGTGTACCCAAAATTAACTACATCTGCTGGTTTTGGCTGGGGTAGGGTTATTTTTCCTGACAGTGGCTAATATGGGGCTGTGTTTTGGATTTGCGCTGAACACAG
Source organism: Pycnonotus jocosus (assembly GCA_013400435.1). Taxonomy (NCBI): domain Eukaryota; kingdom Metazoa; phylum Chordata; class Aves; order Passeriformes; family Pycnonotidae; genus Pycnonotus; species Pycnonotus jocosus. Next base: position 316,974 of record VWYP01002236.1, on the reverse strand, counting down.
GGTTGGTAATGAAAAGATGTTTTGTTATTGCTGAGCAGGGCTTCCACAGACCCCAAGGCCTTTTCTGCTTTTGGTACTGCCACACTGGCGAGGGACTTGGGGGTGCATGGGAGGCTGGAAGGAGACACAGCTGGGACAGGTGACCCCAGCAGGCCAAAGGAATATTCCAGATCGTGTGATATCATGCTCAGTGTATAAAGTGTGGGGGAAGGAGGAAGGGGTTGTAGGGAGACGTTTGGAGTTGATGGCATTTTGTCTTTCCAAGTCATGGTTGTATGATGTGGCCCTGCTGTCCTGGAGATGGCTGAACACCTGCCTGCCCATGGGAAACAGTGAATTAATTCCTTGTTTTATTTGTGTGTGCAGCTTTTGCTTTATCTATTAAACTGTCTTTATTGCAGCCCATGAGTTTCCTCAAGTCTACCTTTCAGATTCTGTCCCTGATCTCTGGTGAGGGAGTGAATGAGAGGCTGTGTGGGGCTTGGCTGCTGGCTGGGGTTAAACCACAACACTTCAATGCTTTTATTTTCCTTTTTCAGTCCTATCGGGACCTGAAAGAAGTGACTCCTGAAGCTCTGCAAATGGTTAAGAGAAACTTTGAATGGGTTTCAGAAAGAGTAGAGGTACTTGTTTTTATGAACAACACATCTAGACTCTGGTAACTGTGCCTTCAATCCTGTTGACTGCTTTTATTTCTCTTCTTCCTCTCCACTCTTTTCTCTAGTTGCTTCTAAAAACAAAGAGCCAAGGCAGAGTTGTGGTGTTAATGGGATCTTCTTCTGACCTCAGTCACTGTGAAAAAATAAAAAAGGCATGTGCAACTTTTGGAATTCCTTGTGAATTAAGAGTGACCTCTGCTCACAAAGGGCCAGATGAAACCCTGAGGATCAAAGCAGAATATGAAGGTAAATGCCAAGAAATACTGATGTGGACTGACACAGCATCATGTTTCAGAATGACTTGGCAACTTAAAAGATTTATGTGGGGTTTTTCCATTTTTCGTTAAACAGAACACCAAGTTGTTACAATTGTGTTTCACACTTGCTAGCAGCATGAGTGCTCTAACTAATTTTAGAGTAATGTGTTGTCCTACTGCCCTGCCACAGCTTCCATTACTCAAAATCTAACCTCTGCTTTTATCCCAGTATCAGAACTGGGATAAAACTACTTTGCCCGAGCCTTGATCATGTTAAGAGATTTATTGTAGCATCTTGCTGGTGATGCCAGCGTTTCTGAAACAAGGAAGAAAAACAGTTTCTCTAGCTGACTGAATATTCTTCTATTAGGCAGATGTTGCTCCCACCATGTTTTTCTGTTTGATAAAAGTGTTCTTGCTTGCTATTTTAGATGCCATGAGAAAATACCATGAGAAAAAGATACTTGCTTTAAATTACTCCTTGCCAAGAAGACTTAACATCTCTTCAGAAGTGTTTATAGCCTAGCAGAGGAGATACAGGAATTATTTATTTCTGAGGGAGTATACACATTCTATGCATACCATTCTACTTGATAAAATTACAAATGTGGTAACCATAGTTAAAACACTCACTTTGAGGTGAACTGTTTCAGATTTAAGGAGAGGAACACTTAGAGATGCCAGAGGTTTAATGGCTATGTTCTCTACAAAGCTAAGCAGCACCTCTTCCTCTGACGCTTCCCCTCAGAGGCAGAGTAAGAAATGCTAATTTTAGCTGTGGTAAACAGTAGCTGGGATTTACGAATGTAAGATTTTGTAAAAGATATTTCTCTAAAGGAGGAGGTTGGACACAAAATGCTAGTGCCATGTAATGGAATTGAAAAGGTAACTGCAAACACAATTGTGAACTTGGACAAAGTTCCCATAAAAGCAAGTGGTAGAGAACAAGGTGGATTGCTTATCTCTGAATGTCTTCCTCCCCACCAGGAGATGGAATCCCAACAGTGTTTGTTGCAGTAGCTGGCAGAAGCAATGGTTTGGGGCCAGTAATGTCTGGTAACACTGCTTACCCAGTTGTCAACTGCCCTCCACTCTCAGCTGACTGGGGTACTCAGGATGTGTGGTCCTCTCTCAGACTACCCAGTGGTAAGATGATCTCCAACTCAAGCTCTTGTGATCTAGCTCTAGTTTTTTGTTGTTGTTGTTCTACTGTACACACACAGGGCAAAGCACTGAAAAAGCAGCTGGATCAATACCAAGTAAAGTCTGTGGAAATATGTCATACAAGCTTTGACTTCTTAATGGCAGAAAGCCCAATAGACAGAGCAAAGGTTACATAGGAATAATCTTTAAAAAAGTAAACCTTGACTTATCCTTGCTAAACATTTCATTTTGAAATTGAAAAAAATATTAATGGGAATTTAAGTAATTGAATTTTGATACATTTTCCTTATAATCGAAGGTCATAGCAATCAGTGTAGGTAAACCTTAATTCTTAACTACTAGTTCAGTATATTTTTACCTGTATGATTTTTAACTTTTGTTAGTAACTTGAGTGGAGGCACAGAAGTCTGTTACCTCTGTAAAAGCGAGTTATTTGCATGATAACTTTTGGTGTAAAATGCCACAAAACAGTCATATTAAAAGTAATGAAACACATGACACTTCACTGGCTTTAAAACTGGATCATTTGGCTCCTGGAGGCTGAAACAAACCTTGTTGTAAACTGTTCTTCAGAGAAAATGTTTTGTTTGACTATAAACTATCCTTTAGTAAGTGGCATTCTCTTCTCTGCAGGTCTTAGCTGTCCTACTACGCTGTCACCTGAAGGAGCTGCCCAGTTTGCTGCCCAGATATTTGGGTTAAACAACCATTTGGTGTGGGCCAAACTGCGATCAAACATGTTAAACACCTGGATCTCCTTGAAGCAGGCTGATAAAAAACTTAGAGAGTGCTCCTTGTAAGTCACACTAACAAGTAACTATTATTAGTTACACAATGATAATGGCGTGTGCATATTCATTCATACTAGGATTTACCCTTGGATGAGCTCAAAAGTCCTGCATCATTTCTTGCAGAAGAAAGCATTGTTAGAGCAGAAGAGGTAGTCTGTTGTGTTGTCATCCTTCCCTTGTGTATTTTTTTTTTAATATAACAACTAAGTAGAGATGGGGAAGTAGTATTTTAGGTATCTCTGTTGCTCCAGAATGGTCCTGTTCTGCTTTTTAGTCTATACTGTTAACTACAGACTATGTCAAGAGAATGATTTGGTGCAATCTAAATAGAACTCAACTAGTCTTCTGCATTTCTGTAACAGTAACATTCTTCCATAGTATTAATGTATGTCTTGAACCTTATTAACTGAATTGGACTGCTGACTAAAGCCAGTGTTGCTGCTGTTCCGCTTGCAATGATGGTATGCTTTCTTTAGCAATAAAATGGCAACATATGCTGTATTAATAGGAAAAGAGTGTGGAAAAATGTTTTAAGAGCCTGAAATAAATACATGCCTTATTTAAAAATGTATATACATACATGTATCTTTTTATAAAAATGTGTGTGTATATTTACCCCATTGATGTCTTTTGGAATGATGTGAAGAAGTTGACCCAAATTTGCTTGTTCATAACAAGCTACAAATACAAATGGCTTGAGTGACCTGTAGCTTGGCTTGTTGCCTGTTTGCTCAAACTCTTGCCTAGTCCAGGCTTTGTCCTTTTAAATACTAGGCAGATCTACCTTCAAGTTCTATAGGGCCTATGATGATGTTGGACTGTCTCCATAGACTTCAACAGCTGTAGCTATTCTGTGTCTATATTTCCTCACTCTGATTCTGTGGAAATTTTACTGAACAAATACTAGGGGAACAAATACTAAAGCAACAAACTTCTGGGGGGAAATCTAAGCATGACTTTCTTGTTTTTGCACACACCGGTCTTCTGAGTAGGTACGGTTCTAACAGATATGCAATTACTCAAAGTATGTAACAGCTGTGCTTTTACAATTCTAAATAAACTATTGAATGCAAATCTGCTTCATGGAGATTTATTGTGTAAGTACACTCAAAAGTAGCTATCAGCTGTGGTACATAACTTCAGGACCTCACATTAGGTAATAATCTTGAAAGAAGCTTATGTACTAAAACCTGCATGGAACTCTATTAGGTGACAACCTTCTGAAAGATACTCTGCTACCTGATTGTCTCAGGAGTGTTGCTTTTCTCCTGAAGTGCTCCTCTGTGATGGTGTGGGTAGGTCAGGGTTGCCCTGTAATATGAGAAAGGAGGCTGTGGTGGGGAGGGGTTTGGTCTTTCCTGCTGTGTCTGCAGTGCCAGGACAAGAGGAGATGGCCTAAAGCTGAGACAGGGGACATTCAGATTAGATATCAGAATTTCTTTTTCACTGTTAGCATTGCCAGGCATTGGAATAGGTTGCCTGGGGTGGTGGAGTCACCATCCCTGGAGGTGGTCAAAAGGTGTCTGGATCTGGTTTGAGTGATGAGGTTTAGTGGTTTAGGGGTTGCAGTGATAGTGCTGGGAGAATGGTTGTGTTGGTGGATGATCCTGTCCTGGTCCAGGACAAAGCCTGGATGATTCTATGATTCTATATGGTATTTGTGGAAGCACTGACTTTGAAACAAAGATCCTCAGGACTGTGGGATTTTTTAGCAAGCGAACTACTTACCAAGTTAGTACTTGCCTGCATACTTGCCGAGGCACAGCTGAAAGCATGCCAACAGCTCTCCTGCCAAGACACTGATGTTAACTTCACCTAGCAGAAGAATTAATGGGTGAGGAGTCCATGCTCTTCTGTTGGCTTAGGTGAGTGAATTGGATCATATTTTCTTGTAATGAGACAAGCACCAGAGCCAACAACTGTAAAAGAGATTGCAGCGTTTCTTCCTCCTGGTGGCAGCAGTCTGCTCACTCAGCTGCAGAACAAAACACAGCCTGAGGGTGAAGTTACACAACAGGTGAAGGTGTCATTTCCTATTCGGGCCCTACCCAGCACTACAGTGGGTGTTGGCTCTGATGGGTAATCAACCTGACAAGCTTACTAGCAACCTGAGCACCCTAGCACCCTAGGTGCATCTAGCACCTAGGACACACAGCTACAGCCAGCCACTGGTGTCTCCTCAGCCCATAGTGATGTGCTGTCTGTAGTCTTCCCTTATGCAACAAAAATTAGTAATATATGATGATTTGAGTGTTAACACCTGAAATACTCTGGTCTCTAGTTACTTTTCTCAAATTACTTTCACCCTGATTATACTAACTTCATTTGTCAAATTGTGCCAATTTACATGAGGCATGAGCATGCTAAGTGCTTTAGTTGCCATAGAGATGCTCATTCTTCAGCTTTTGGATGGGGTGGGTTGTTTGGGGGGGTTTTGTGCAGTCTGTATTGAACTCTCTAGTTGCAAATCCTTGCTTGAGCAGTTGCCTTGCAAAGAAGCACCAGGACACAGCAGCTGACATTAACAGTGTGCTGCTGTCATCAACAGACAAAACCTGCAAAGTCTGTCATAGCTGCAAGGATTTTCTGTAGCTGCCCTAAAGGTCAGCTGTTTAGTTTAGCTGAAACTTCTTCACAAAGCTTTTGTTGTGAAATGAAAATACTTCCCCTTGATTCAGCATTCCAACTATTACATTGATGCAATAAACTGAAAATTGCTCCAGTCAGAAACTGCTCTTGTAGCACTTGTGCTTTTTCAGTCCAATTTTAAAAACAATCCTAAAAATTCTTAAATTAAAAAACATGTTTTTATCTTCAGAGAAACTATTACATAGAGCAGTTAATGAAGTTTATTTGCATTTGGTAAATTGAGTTGGAATACCTGTAATGAAAGTCTTTTAAGCACCTGCTGTGGAACCTAGGACCCTGAATTAGATCGTGTCCTAGTTAGCACTTACCTGCTTAACAGTAAATGTTTTTTAAAGATATCAGCAAAGAACTGTTTGGATTTAGCAAAGGGAAATGCTGAGGGCAGAACTTTTACATCCTACACTGCTTCGGGTACAGGTGAGTGGCAGCTGGTGCTCAGCCTAACATAATTTCATTTCCACAAAAAAGCCACACCCAAACCCCAGATTTTGTAAAAATAAGGGAAAAATCAGTCATGGCTCCCATAGGTTTGTTCTCTATCCACAGCTCAAAGGTTAAAACCTCTATCCAGAACACCGAAAGTATGCTTTTAACATCTGCTGCCTGTGGCAAGCTGTAAAAGTGAATTGAAGGCCTAGGAGAGAAGGTGCTTTAGACTTCTTGGGGATGGCATTAAGGCAGTTCCTGTTTTAAAGTAACTCATACCCAAAGAAAAATCATGATTGTTCCCCCACCGGAGTGGGCATTTGGACCTTTTCTTACAAGCCTCAGTGACTCATTTAGCACTGCAACTTAATAGTGAAATAGTGGTAGAAATTCTGAGCCATGTTTTAAAATAAAATCAGAGGTGCCAGCTGCACTGTATTTGGATTGTGTTGCAGTTGGCATGGCCTATGCATTTTCACATGACACTACCTGTTCAAAACTTCCAAAAGCTTACACGTGAGAACGATCACTTGTTGGGTTCAGGCAAAAAAACTCCCTGCAAATGTTGTTGCAACACTCAAGACTTGTTTCAAAGTATGCACTAGAAGAGGAAGTTACAAAAGTTTAATTGAGGGTTAACTAAAAAAAACCCCAAAACCAAAAAAAAAAAACCAAAAAAACCCCCAAACCAATACAAACTCCAAATTTCCTGCAGAGCTGAAGTGCCTCTAGAGTTGTACTGCAGCCCCAGATCCCAGATCCGTGTTCCCCTTGTGATCTAAATGTGTGCATTCAAACCTCCTCACTGTTGTTGTGCAATGGCTACCTGGGTGAGAGAGACCTAAAGCCACTTAAGTATCTCCTCTTGCACTTTTGCATAAGCATTTTAGATCTTAACAGGGCAAAACAGCCTCTTACTAATCAGCCTTATCAGGATACACAAAGTTAGTGTTCCAGTTGGGACCTCAAAGCACATCTATCCACATAAAACCTAACGTGCACTCTACATGTCAGAACAGCCACCCTGGTTATAAGCAATTTGATGCCCTTGCTGCTGGAGGAAAGGACAAAACATAACCTTTCCCTCAAATCTTAGAAGAGTGCTTAACCACCACAGGCATGCAGAGATCTGTGGGAAGGGAAGAACTCAAGCTCCTTGTTTCCCCCACACTCTCAGTTTGTTTGCTGAAGTAACTGCAAACGAGCTTGCCTCTAGAGCTTTGGGACTCTCCTAGCAGGACTCAGACAGGTCCTGTTATCTTCTGTGTGATGACTATGAAATATCAGTTCAGCTACAGTGGGGAGCTTTCCACAGGCAGGATTTACTTCCTGAAGGGTGTTCCCTGACTGCAAAGATGATCTTAGACAGACTTGGTCCCTGTGGGAGTAAAATTCAAAACTTCTTTAGGAAAGAATGAAGATGCCTTTGCACAGAAGTTGGTAAAAGAATGAACTGTAACAGCTTTTCTCCCTCTCTCCCCTCCCAATGACAGATGTCATCATCAGTAGGAGGATATCTTCACAGAAAAATAGTACAGCAAACAAGCTGCCAGAAGCTCAACAGATGTTTGTGAATACCAAGCATTAAGTTCAAGTCCTTTTCAACGACAGAGCTTTTCACAGAAAAGAGTGGGCTGTCGTTCACTTGGTGCTTCCCAGACCCCAGGATTTCATCCAGCAGGCAGCTGCAGCATCTGGTGAACAGTATGCTGGCAGAGGAAAGAGGCTGTGGCCCCTGCAAGGAACCCTCAGTCAGAATCAAGTGAGGTCTGATGGAAGAGGAGAAAAAATAAGAAAAGAAAAGAAAAGAGAAAAGAAATATCCTCCCTTCCCCTTACAGCACTGTCAGCAAGAAGCTAGTAGCCCACTTTGCCAAGCCCCTCTCATAGCTCTTTATGCTGATAAAAACATTCTGAGCTGACAGACCAGAAAGCACTTGAGCCCAGGGAACCAACATTCACTCAAACAGATAATATAATTAAGAAGCCAAGCTCCAGAGATATTTGGATTGGAAAGTGACTGTATTTGTCTTAATATGGCACAGCCTCTGGTTTCCCATGACATCATTTCCTTTTTCTAGCACTAAACATCTACTAAATGGTCAGTTTCATAGCTAGTACAGGTTCATATTCAGTATGCTTTGAAAGTTATTTCCAATATAGGACATCCTTCCAACTTATTTACCAACCAAAACCAACCCCCTCAACTGGAATTGTGAAGACTTCTTTACCAATTGCTTTCTTTCTAACACTCTTTTGTCCTAGAGAGCCTGTCACATCCTCATAGGCATTTCTGACTCCAATTTAACTACATCACTTCTACAATCAAGAGTATTATTATTTTTTTAATCCATGGTGAAATCCTGCTACTTGTCTTTGCTTGTAAAAGCAGCTGCAGTCATGAGTAGACAGGAAAGCATAATTCCACAAAAAACAAGGCTCAATGGTCTCTGTTTTGTTTTGTTAAAGGCCTTCGAATATCTTAAATCCTGTGATTAAATATTTCACAGCTTTAGGTTTTTTGGGTTAATTGCAGAAAAGTGCATAAGTGAAAGGATAATGGATGGACTGCAGCAGGATACCATGGATACTATCTTCCTTAAACAGGTATTTCATCTAAGTGGAAAACCTTCCCATTATAAATCCAGTTGTAGATATCCAGGTCTTTACAGTCAAAGTCAAAAAAACAGCATCTCAGCCTTGGTGAAGTTTGTCCACTGCTCCTGAGAGTTGCAAAGGCAGCCATTCTCTCTGGCAACTGTCCCTGCCCCAGTGTCAAGTGAGCAGAGCCTGGTTCTGTGGGGCCCCCTCATGCTGCTCTCCAGGACTCAGCTGTGCAGGTAACTCTACCCTGTCTCATTTGTAATTAATGCAAGTGACTCTAAAGCATCCTTTGAGTATCTAGGAGATATTTACCCCACCCCACACATACTGATGCAGAGCTTCAAGGAATGGGTTTAGATGACCTAAAAAGCCAAAAATATGACCAAGTTTTGTAAAGCATTTAGCAATGTCTGAACTTGGCCTCATCTTTCATGGGGGTTCAGAGCAAACATATTTCTACTAATGTTCTAACACTGCTTCAGGTTTCAATCCCATCAATGTATCTTACACTCATCTTTGCACATTGTTCCAAAGAAACTTAGGGCCAGTAAAAGGCCCACAATAAAACAACTTGCTAGAATGAATGCGACAAATACTTGCCAATCGCCAAAAGAAAAATCAAGTTAGATGGAGAAATATGAAGTTGCCTTTTCATACCAAGAAAACTGAAGTTTCTAAACTTAATCTTCATCAGTGCTCATCCAGGCCAGCAAGCTGTCACAAGAAATGACATTTGGTAAAAGGCTGGAGGTAAATATTAATCATAAATTAAGAATTTCAGTGAGATCTCTGGCCATAATTTAACAAAACTGGGAGGATCTCCTTGCCAAAATACACATCACTTCCAGTCAGATATTTCTGAGTATGGTGACTCCACCCCATCACACTGAGATTTATAAGCTCTCTCATATTAACATACATGCATATCCGATTCACTGTATAGCAATTTATGGATCACCAATCTTCTGAGACACATCTGATTTTGTTCTCATGCTTACACAAAGAACATTTCTATATCAGCTTGTCAATCTCATGACTGAACAAAGAAGGCACAATCTCATAAATAAGGTGCCCCAACAAATAATTTAGAGTAGCTCTTGTTGGCTGGTCCAGGAGTGCTGCCCAGCAAATCCTTTAAGTCTGACAGAAAATGAGAGGTTGACTCTTTTGTTGACTATTTCTCATCACCAGGTAAGGCTAATTATTAATGGTGTTGTACTTTGCCTACATAGGAAGTGAGCTTTCCCCTTTTCGCTTTTGCTCAAGTCTAGATCACTTGCATTCTATTTAGGCTTAATTACATTGATTTTTAACTTTACTGTAACAATATAAGGTGATCAAACTTTGTCCTTAGCCAGCTGTTTGATTGTTCCATAACTATAGAACCTGCGCTGTGTAATGGGGAAGAAAATTTAAAAAATAACTGTAAGAAAGTACCCCCAAAATTCAAAATACAATGTACAAAGTACAGCATGGCACTCTCTCCAACCTATTTACCAAAATGTTTGCTTTGCAAACATTGAGTTTGTTGTAATTGCACAAAATGACACAATCTGGTACACAAAATATTCACTTAAATTCCAATTTGAGAAAACTCTTAAAAAATCTTTCATCTCCAATCTCAATTTTCTGTAATTCCCTAGAGCACCTATAATAATCATGTGGAATGGTTACTTAAGAGTGGTACTTATAATTAGCCTTATTGCAGCATTTGTTAAACACAGTAAATTTGCTTTTTATATTGTTGTTGTTGTTTTTCTTCAATTAAGTTTTGCCTTAAATAGTTTATACAATTCCAGAAGAAAAACTCCTGTATTCACAGGGCAGTGCAACCCAATTGACACTTGCACATTTACTACATTAAGAAGCCATGAGAGCTTATAAAGTCACCTAAAAGCCACATCTTTCAGCAGACTAAGGAATAATCAATTTCAAACTCAAGCTCTTGGAAAAAATTTAAAAAAAAAAAAAAATCACTACTAGTTTATTTTGGTATTTCAAGCCTGGCTACAGGGACTTTTCACTGCCAAGGAAAAATAATCCTGCCACCTGCATTCTTAAGAAGACCATGGTGATATAAAGATTACACTTCTAAGATTATAGAATATGGAAGTGGAAAAATAGAGGATTCCCTTTCTGCTTTTATTATGCAAATAAAGATTTCCAAATATTCACCCAGGACTTTAGTCATACCCTAAAATGGAAATTTACCCTAGACAGAAACTGATATTGGAAGATGATCCAGCAGATTTCAGGCTGCCTGTAATATCTCCAGCCTTGAACTCCAGAAGAGAACAAGGCCAGAGTATCTGACTAGAAAGGCAGTGAATACTTCACTGCTCTGCAAGGACAGTTTCCTGCAACTTTTAAATTTTGCAAAATGCAAACTTCAGACTTGATTTAAACTAAGTAGAAAGAAAAGCAGGACACCAGTAAAAAACTTATCTGACCAATAACTAGCCTGAGACAGGTACTATAATCAGAAACAGATTATGAACATACCAGTTACGTCATAAAGTGCTCAAAACTTTAATGTAGGTTAAACAGCAGCTTCTGGATTTATTCCAGAATAGAAGCATATGGAAAAGGAAAGTGAATTTAAGTTTCTGACAAAGTTAAAAATATTACAAACTTTTAGCTTTTATTGAAAATTAAATATATTAGCAAAAGCAAGATTTAAGAAATATTTTACAAATGATTTACATACAAGAAAGCCAGTATCAGACATATTCACAAATATGCAAACCTTTAATTACAAAAAGTACCTATTGGCAGCATGATGCTAACCTTGCCACTGCAGTGTGCTCTACTATTTATATGAATAAGGCATAGAACTCACATTTGCACCAACTCAAAAAGTTCAAATAAAACTTTAAGCTTTTGTATCCTGGATGCACAATCCCCGATAGACACACGCACGCACACTCTAAGATTTCTTCTTCTAAGCTCTACAAACTAAGTGTGTGCTCTGGAAGAACAGCCTGAAAAGCCCAGTAGAAATGTAACTGGTACTAGCATTCAGATTTCAGTTTCCTCTTTAAAATGTACAGGCCTAGGTATGTAAACCATATTCACAGTTTAAATATTTTTAGACAGAAGTACCTTTTTTTTTTTCCTGCATTTGTTCCTTAAAGTTGGCTCTCAGTTCAGCATACAGTTCATGTCACCTGCTTTGTGATACATACATTTACAAGATAATTAAAAAAAAAATCTTTGCCATATTCATGGTCAAGATTGTTAAACAAGAGTAGTAATATCCAACTGTGACATTCAATACTATATTTCAAATATTTGTGCAAACAGCAAAAAAACAGTTGTTTGAGGCAAACATTTGCAAAACCTTTATTACCTCCTCAATGTTGTAAACTTGGACTGTCAGCCTTAAGCTCTGCACTTCCACAGCTTAGAAAAGTCAATTGCTAAAATGGTCAAGTCTCAAAAAGGTTCTTTTCTACGTAGTGCAAATTTTAATGTAGATAATGTGAAAAACATATCTAGCTGGATTGACTTTGTGCAATTGTCAGTGTTCTTCTCTCATAGCTGAAGAAAGCGTGCATCCAATGAACCATGTGGTTCAGGAAGCCAGGAGGGTGGAGAGAAAAAACCAGTTCCATTACACTTCTCAAACCAGTGCTAGATGTGCAAAGGCAGCAAAAATTCCAGCTGCTACTACAACCAGAACAGAGTAACTTTTCAGGAAGACCCAGGTGGTCAGTCACTTGGACTGGTCTCTAGAAAAATAGGTGAGTATATGTTGGATTTTTATCAGACGGTCTTTTAAAGACATCATGGAGAGAACTGACAGCTGGTATCTGGGGTCTACTGGGAGAACAGCCAGAAGCCACCAACACCAAGCAGGACCATTGGGCATTGCCTAGAAATAAAACACAAGCTGGTTACCAATAATCAGTGTTGTGTAGTTGATTACCATGATGATATCAAAAGACAAAGTCATCGATGACCAAGTCTACTCTGAAGTTTGATACTAACTAGAGAATTCCAAGGCTGGAAGAGTGGTGAAAGGATCTCTCTTTAACTGAGAAGTCAAAGTACACTTAAATTAAGCTTTATAAAGCAATTATTTTTAAGACAACACAAGAAGCTCAGAGGTTCCTTGGGAAAAGATGGCTAAGTACAGGACAGTCACCCAGTGACAAACTTCCCTGATAAAAATTAAATCTAGTACTTGTCATGCTGTTCTTAAAGCTTGTATATTCTTGACGCCTAAGGTTTTCATTATACTTACCATTACTTGATGGTCTTCTTTGTCATGTCCTAATTCCACTCCCCTTCTCATTACCTTCTAGACAGAGCAGTACTGCTTATTAAGTTTCTTCTAAGCAGTTAAAACTCTGTAACTTTTTCCTGCACTTTAATTACCAACAGCAAACATTAGATGTCAGGCCTTGAATTGGACTTAATACTCCTCAGTAGAGGTCCTACCACTGCAGAGAATATTAAGTACCTCAAATGATTTGCAAAAATATTACTGGCAGTCCTACACTCCAGGATAACAACATTTCCTCATTTGCTGTTGTTACCACACAGCTGACACATTTGTTACCTATTATAAATCTCAGGTCCACACCCACAGTATTGCTACCCTGCTAATTATTCTGGTTTTGCACACATATTCCTCTTTCCTAGTATGCTGTTTTAAATGTATTTCTATTGAATTGTTCTAAAATCACTTCTGACTTCATGCACCAGCCTCTACAGCATCTACGGTCCCCCCAGATAGGTTAATAGAGTTTCACAGAAATATGTAGCAGATGGGTGAGGGACAAGGTCCCCTAAGATCCCAATTCACATAAAAATCCACTTTGAAAACTGAATCTTACATATTTTAAAATGTTACTTTTCTACAGCTTCCACTCCCTCAGGATCTTACCTTCATTAATTGTTTATAATAACCACCAAAACAGATTGCTGCAGCTAGTTTCTCAAGAAACATTTGTCAAACGCTAGCAGTTGCAGCAGTTTCTGGCATTAGCTCAGAAAGGAGGAAAGTGTTATTTGTGATTAGCTCTTTGCCAAAGGTAACTGCCTGCACGTGGCAGATTCAGTTTCTTTACTTTCACAGGAAGAAAATAGAGAGAGCTTTTTCACTCTGAATTCTAATAGCTTTACACAAACTAACAGTTTAATTGTTACTGGAACTTAAAGTGTTTTCAGTTTACTAGTTTTATTTCCACATCAGCATATCATCCTTTCCTGGAGAAACTGTTGACCAGTGACAGAATTGCTTTTTCTTGCTCATTTTAAGAGAAACAAGGTGCAAGAATTATTGTCTTTGAAGCCGGAGAAAAAAGTGGGAGTTTTTCTTTTAATACTTAGCAGTTGGTAATAGGATTTTTATTTTTAGAAATAAGCATCTAATAATTAATATTAAATGATGTTGCACCTGTATATTTTCCTCCCTGTCAGGCATTGGTCCAAAGTGTTGAAGAATTTGAGTGCGAAATTTGTTTCTTAAGTTTTGGAACCAACTGCAGGCCTGATTGTAAACGAAATTGTGAAGCTCTCTCAATTTCTTTAGTTCTCCTTCATCAGCAACCTGTAGGAGGAAAATTATGAAAATATGGTTAGTGATAAACAACTAAGGGGTTTAAGCTAAAATCAAAACCCACTCAATTTCAACTATATTTAGATACATTTCTTGTCTTCTCTGTAACTTTGACTGCTAATGACTGAATGGTAAAGAAGTATTGTAGTATTTTTAAAGTTACGGCTTCCAACTATTGTTGAAACAAAACCTATGGTTTTCTTATTTGTTTTATAGTAATAAAAAAATTAAGCTAACTTCTAAGGACCTAAAAATTTGAAAGAGAGCTTTCAAGAACAAATCAAGCAAAAATCTTGCTATATTAATACTAGTAAGTACTTAGTCAGCATTCTGGATACCTTAACATCTTCCAAATATTCAATGTCTGCAGTGCAATAACCATCTTTCATCCCTCTCCGTAAAACTCTAAATCTCTTTCCACCAATTGTATCAACAACAGATCGTCCATCAGGTAGAAAATGAACGTTCCTAATTTGCAGCATGCAACCATAATCTGCAAAACTAAAAAGAGACCTTGTCAGTAAAGCAATTATACACTTCTGAAAAGATGCTTTTTGTAATTAAAAATTACAAAAGAGATGGAAGCTTAGAATTAAGATGTAAACCTACCCATTTTGAGAATCACTTATGCACATCCCAAATTGTTTGGTTCCAGTTTCCATGCTCCTGCGAATCATGAGTCGGTATCTTGGCTCAAATACATGTAGAGGGCAAGGCACAGTAGGATATGCCATAGTGCAAACAAACATTGGAACATTCTTGGTCAAGCTTCAAGAGAACAAAATGAAATATATGCCTTCAAAATCTAAACATTGAGCTATGCCAAGACAACACACTTTTTCAGTATGTCTGTTTTGTTTGAGGTCATAAAGCACTCTTTTCGAAGTCAAAATATGTTGTAGAAACTTTCATGAATGGTAAACCCACATACCGTTAACAGTGGCTGAATACCTATGTATTGATTTGCATACATCCTGGACAGTAAGACTCACTGTTAGTGAGCAGTGAGTATCTAGGTAGTGAGTAGCTGGTCAGTGAATGAAGGGGCTCTGCTTTGGGGATGGGGCATCAGCTACTTTTGGATCTTTGCTTTAGTTTGAGCTATAAAAGGAACTCAGCCCTCAGAGACACAGTTTTGCTATAGGTAAAAAGATGTAGTAGTAACTACACAGTAGCTAGGTCACCATTTAAATTATTTTCAAGGACGGTCTCCAGACCAAAACATGCAACGCAATGTTTAATTTGCACCTTGCAATATGCCTCAGCAGGCGTAACTGAAAAACAAAGTACTTTTTTCACCCTATTTTATCAAGTATGTATAGTTGGTTGTAGATCAAATCAAGCTATCATTAAAACATTACAAACAAGGTATTTAATTTTAATGCCTTTCAGACTATAATATGTAATTCTACTAGATGGATTCTGTTAAATAAGTTGCATGAGCTGTAGTTTTAAATAGTTTTCCAACATTCATATCTACATGATGCCCTAGATATTTGAAGAACTCTGTTAGATAAACAGCATGTTAAAAATCCAACAATTTTTTTAATCACATCTATCTGTATATGATTAATGTCTTTTATGAATTGCTTTGCAAGAAATTCAAGCCTCTGAGACTCTGCAGTCAATTGAAGACAATTTCACTAACAGCAGCAAAGCTAAAACCAAAGTTTCCTGACAGTGCAAGCAGAAAGAGGAATGGGAAGGGAAACATATGTTTCATAGAACAGCCTATATTGGAAGGGACCTTTAAAGATCATCCAGTTCCAACCCCTCTGCTGTGGGCAGGGACACCTTCCACTACATCAGGTTATTCAGAGCCTCATCCAACCTGTCTGACCAACTTAGTGACCTTCTATGATGGAATGACAACAGAAGGGCTACAGATGTCATTTTATCTGGAATTCTGTGAAGAGTTCCCCCCTCAATGTCCTCTCCAAATTGGAGAGAGATGGATTTGATGGGTGGGCCATTAGATGGACAATAAAGGTTGGATGGTTTCACCCAGCCACAGGGTAGAGGTCAATGGCTCAGAGTCCCAGCGACCAGTGCTGTCCCTCAGGGGTCCATATCGGGACCAGCACTGTTTAATGTCGTCATCAGTGACACAGACAAAAGGATCAACTGCACCTCAGCAAATCTGCTGACAACCCCAAGCTGAGTGGTGTGGTTGATAGAACTGAAGGATGGGATATCCAGAGGGCATGGACAAGCCTCATACTCCTTCTAGCACCTATAATATACCACAGTTAATGACTATAAAAATAATAAAACATTTCTAAAACGGATTTCCATACTAATTTAGCATGTTTTTCAAGACAGGAAGCTTACTTGGAGTGTTCTGCAGTTTCTTCTGCATGAATTCTTTTTCTCTCAAATAATTCATCAGACAAGTATTTCATTATTAATTCCTCCAGCAGTTCTGTGATACTGTACTTTCTGCTTGCAAGGTACTGTGAACAATTAAAAAAAATCTTCTCATGTATCTTAACAAAAGGCTTGATAAAATGCAGGTTTTTAATAAAGTACGATTTATGAAATATGACAAAAGACATGACAACTTACAGCTCTGAAGTTTTTGTTTCATTAATTAAAACCAAATGATACTCAAATATTTGAAAATTACATTACCTGTGTAAGTTCTTAGTGTCTGATAATTTGAATGCCTAACTCAGTTTGTATTTCTATGCTTATCAGAGACAGAACTGATTTCCCAGGATATACACCCATACTAACAAGAAAAGGGTATAGAAATCACAGAGAGGTTTAACTGAATAGTTACCAAAGTTTACAAATATGCAGGACTGAATTACACCACTGAAGTAAACTGTCACAGAAACATAAAATCTCTGAGACCCTGAGATTGTTTTCCATTCTAGCAGTAATCAATCCACAGCCCAAGCAAATCCAAATTGTTGCATTCAAGTGAAAGAGCCTTTAAAATTATACAGTATTTGTATTTGTGAGCTTTACTGAGAAACAATACCTCTTTCAAGCTCTCCTTACAGAGTGGACACTGTGGCGCATGATCTAAACACCGTTCCAAACAACCTTTGCAAAAAGTATGTCCACAAGGCGTTGTTACTGGCTCAAAGAATAGCCTGAAACAAAATTATTAGGAGTTAGATGTCATGGCCAGTGTGTGTTTCCCTAAAAATGTCAGTGATTAATCTCTTGAATTTTTAAGATTATACTTTTTAAGTTATACTATAACAAAGTAAACAATTAGTCCCAAGTCTCCTTAGTCTACTTTTTCGTCTATACTGCAGTTTGTTTCCATTTACTGCAACACGCACTGCTTTGTATTCTGATGAAGCTGGACACATTCCAAAACTCCAGGTAACTAAACATTTACCCCAATAGACAAAGATTTTGGTCTCCCTACAGAGTGATTCAGAATACACAAAATCAGGTGATTCTTTGAGACAGTGGGTTATTTTAACAGCAGTATCACATACTAACTGAACAATTATGAATAGTTCCGTATACACCAAACGTTTTACAGTATTTATTCTGAAAATCACAATTACTCAGTAGGAGTTTTCAAATACAACATCAGCTACATTTAAATAAACTAACATTCCGAAGCATCTATGTCTCCTAGACGAAGATGTGGTTCACAGGCTATGCATCTAAGCATTAACCTTCCCAAAATAAGTTTTACTGACTGAAGAACCCCTAACATTTAATCACAAAAGATCCTGTCCTTTGATGCTTACCTAAAAGGGCAACTTGATTAAAATAGTGCTGCAGTATATAGCATTGTAGCAACTACATTTAAATACATATGTAAGTGCAGGGATAGTGAAAAGCTGCAAATTACTGACTGATATTAGAACTTATAACGACTTACAAGTAACTCAGTTTATACAGCCTGTACAGATAAGCATCTGTAACAAATACTGAATCAATGACAAAATCTTACCTCATACATAGAGAGCACTCAAAATCTGATACATCAATCAAATCTCCTGGGATTGTTCCAAAACCAAGTGTCATGTCCCTTTTTGTACTTTCTGAGGAAAAGCAGGACAAGATACTTCTTCAAACAAAAGCACAAGGCAGTAAATACTTTAAATTTCACAGTAAATGACTGTTTACCTCCTTGCTTTTTGTGTTTATTTCTTCCATCTTCAAATACAACTGTATCCTGTTCTGAAAAGGAAAGCTTTCTTTTTAACAAAGCACCTTTTCCTTGGCCAGAGAGAAGGGGCTCAGAAGACACTCTCTTTAAGCCATCTTCCTTGGCAAGGTCTTTTGTTGAGTTAAGAGCATGGGCAGACTGTGCACGATTTAAGCCTCCACTCACAGGCTCCAGTACATCTGATCCTCCTAAACTCTGTAACAGTAAGATGAAACAAACTGTTTTCTAGGAGTAACACAAATCTAAGTATGTGAGACATGACTGTGCAAAGATACATAAGCCAAACTGATACCCCACAGTTTGTGGGTATCCATTAGTTAACTAGAAAAATTTCTAAGTCAAGACAGTACTCAAATTTGCATTAACAATTCAAAAATCTTCACCTGCTTCAAACAAAACAAAAATTGTATTTTTCTTTATTTTGAAGTCGCTAATATGAAACTTCAGTACCTTCTAATACTCTATTTATTACTCATTCTAGTGAACTAAAATGAGGAGTTTTAACACTATGAATGAAAATAAATTACTTCCAAACCACACTTTTCCTCCAATTTAGCTAATTACATAAAATCAGTATTATAAATTACATAAAAGCTGGAAAGTGTGACAAATCAGGGTGTCAGTACATCTGATGTATAAACATCAGTCAAAGACAGAAGTTACTGTAGAGTTTTTATTACCTGCAGAGGACAAAGCTGTAAGTTGCAGTAAGATGTCGTCACCTCAGAACCAAGTATAAAAGGTTTATTTCTCATATGGGATGAATTCCAAGCAGATTCCTTCAGACTCTCACCTAACTTCTCTGGTGACAAAACATCACACAATATCTAGAAAAAGCAGCTCAATGTTAATAACAACAAAAAAGAATCCAGACATACCTTTGTTATAAATTTACATATCAAAAATTAAGAAGGTAATCTACATGAAGTTAATCTCATGAACAGACCCTTATTTAAGCAGTAACTGTGAAAGCAGAGTTGAGAACAAACAGAAACCTACACATCTACTTTGCTAAAAAAGAAATTTATCTAGAAAACTTTTCTACTACAAGTCAAACAGAGTTGGACATCATTAATTACTATGCAGCTTTTCAATGTACATTTTTATTGCCACAGAAAAAACTGTTGTGCTCTAGGCACAGAGGGTTTCAACTAGGAAAATTTCACTTGTTGCCTGCTTTCCCGTTTTCTACATATTCATTTAGTAACTTCAAACACACATGTACTTTTCAACATGTATGTAAAATGTGTACATTGGGACTAACTCTTCAACATAGTTTGATTTAAGAAGTATCTTAAAAGGAATCTGCCATCTGAACATTCTACATATGTAATGAAGATTTTAGACACTCCAAGTCTATCATAATGGAAGTTACATAAAGGAATCAAGTCAGAGATGAGAATCCAGTATCATAAATAAAATTACCTTTTCTACTTCTAGCTTGGCTGGAAGAAAGTCCTCATCAAGGGCTAAGCACTGTAGAAACAGTTGTAAGGCATCACCTACAAAGCCAGAGTCTTGCAGCACTTTTCCTTTCTGAAAGTAGACCTGAGAAACAGACACCACAAAGACATTTGTAGAGAACAGAGAGAACTGCAGTATTGATCTTACAGGCATTGCCTCAGTGTTCAAATTAGAACCCGTCATGACAGAAAGAATGCAGCTTTAACAAATTTGAACTGTGAACAGTGTGCATGATCCACATCCCTAGTCTAACACCCATCCCCTACAGTGTTTGAAAAGAGTACTGGGACAGGCTGGTGTGAGTCTTCCAGTTAACTTGTTTTGTCTTATATAAAGGGACCTCACTAGTGCTGAATTCAGAGCCCTCAATTTCCCTCTTCTGTGAGCCTTTGGAGAGGAAGAACAGGGACACGAAATGCAAATTATTACATAACCTCACACAATAGCTTACAGGATACTTTTTTTGAATTATCTTTCATTAAAAGCCTTATTGTTCCAGCCTTCAGAAAGGTGAATACAAATAAATCAATCCACACAAACTGTTCATTCCTTACATACATCTCAACCTGTATTCTTCAAACAAAACAATGCACTCTCAGAATTAATTGCTTCTTCCAACTATATTTTATGCTTGAACACTGGATACCAGCTGGGGGAAAAAAATCTGTGTATTGTTTTCCTTCAAAGAAAAAAAAGGAGGGAGGAAAGACCACTGGATTTTACTTAACTTACTCAAAAGTACATGACATTGGAACTAAGAACTTATCTCAACTTTTAAAAGTCGCATTGACAGTAATAGAAATAGTTAGGTAAAACCAACAGCTATCAAAAAAAAAAGTTAAAACAACAATATCTATTTGTATATAGGAATTTGGATAATGGGCCAGAAACTAAACTTAAAAAACAAATGAACAAAACAAAAGCCAGACCAAAAAGAAATAAACAACCCAAAACAAACCCCAAAAGATTCTACCAAACCCCAGAATGCAGTTTCTACAGAATGACTGACAGTATGAACAGTAACAATTGCTCAACAAGACTGTCAGATAAGGACATGCATTCTCTTTGATGGATTTGGGCAGTTTCCTTAAAGATGAACTCTGAAGAAGGGAAGTTTGCTAGTCCTCCTCTTAGAGTTTATTTTCCTACACAGGTAAGGATTGTTACAGGAATCCATCCATCTAACCAATCTCAGTTAAGTGAAGTGACGCTTCTTTCCAAACATACAGAGAAAAGTAGACAGTACTACCGACACTGAGAGGTGAAAAGCAGGAGGCTTTATGAATTTGCAGTAGACACAAAATTGCTGAATACAGAAGGAATCAAGACAACTGCAGTTATCTCCCCTTGTGTGGCAAGATCTCGCTGTTCCTGCCGTGTTCAGAGTTTAGGCAGTGTAACAACATGTGCTCTGCAGACCACAGACTCACCAGCTGCCTATACTATTTGCAAAGCTCAGTTCCCACTGAGTTTATTTGGGCTTTTTGGAGATAAAATTTCCAAGCTAAAACAGCAAAGTGTCCCTCTGTTAACAAAAATTAACAACTAAACAAAACAAGCCCCAAACCCCAGCTGTTACAGGTTACATCACCATGAACTATCCCAACTCTTAGTTTGTCTACCAGCCCTAACCTGCCATACTCATCAGGAGCCTGTCTCATACAAGTTAACTATTTTAAAGATGACTTTTAGCATTTTGTGCATCTTAAGAGACAATATTTAAAGTAGCTGGCTTGCATTTCTAAATTGATTCAAGTATAAATTGGAATTTATTAATTTTATAAACATAATATTGAAAAATGATGAGTTCATACCAACTTACCTCTGGCCAATTTGGCATTTTAGAAATAACAAAATTTAGATCTTCTATGGCTGTTTTATATTCTTGGAGGCCAACATATGACTCAGCTCTGTAAATTCTTAGCATCAAGTCACTGGAATCTGCAGACAAAAATTAGGTAAAATCTTTTAAAAATCTTAATTTTGTAATTTTTAATTAGATTTGTTTTCATAGTGATATAACATAATTACAATTTTTTGTACAATACCTCCAAAATGAGTGGAGTACCTTCACCCTCATGCCCTAGTGTTTGAATAACAAAAGTGGCAGCAATACCTGGTTCATGTCTTGTAAGCTAAGGAACAATTTTTGGATCCTCAAGTGTCTTGCAACAACAAGAAAATTTATTTTCAAATACTGAACAGAGAGGCTTACAAAGCACTGCTCAGTACTGCTGTGACAATGAAAATTGAGGCCTAAGTTAACTTTATCTTTACAGTACATCCAATCAAATCCACAGACACCTGGGAATATACCACACTTGTATTACAAGTCCAAGTATTACAAAATTTGCTTTCAAATACACAAGCTTTTCTGCAGACTGCAATTTGTTTTTATAGTGCCTGACCCCTTCTGACTATGGCTGGAAATGCCACTTTCACAGTGGCATCCACCTAGGAGGTACCAGAACCAGGCTTTATCACTATGTGATAGAAACCAATAACCAATTCCAGAAAGCCTTTAGCACCAGCTGGCAGCCCTGTTGTAAGGAGTTGTAGTAGTGGAACTTCCAGAGTGGGAAAGAGGCAAAATGTGTTCAGTAAGGAAAAGTTCTCATATGCAATATAGAGCATTTTGCATATTCAGTACAGCAACCTCTAAATGGGAAGACACCCATCTCCTTGCCACTAAAACTACGGTTTTGTAACACAGCTAATTGCAGTTGCTCCTTGGAAAAATGCAAGAACACTGTTTTGATCTTAACTGTTTTTATAAATAGACCTGGTTTTCATTGAATGAGATAAACTAGTCAAAGGTTGGTCTATGGTAAATACTAAAATGAAACAGTTCTTTAAGTTTGTTTAAAAAAAAGGTTTTCTTGGAGGCTATAACTTCAATTTAATATTGTTTATTCTAAATTCTCATAAGTTTCCAACATTAGCCTGTTCTACAGTTAGAAGGCATCCTGGTCAATATTCTCACAGATTGCAACACACAGCTTCATATTAGAGTCACAATGCTACATGTAAAAAGATCTTATCAGAAAAGAAAGGGTTAAGAATATCCGAGAAGAATTAATTTAGCTGAAACTAGGGTGTCTTCCTGATTTGTCTCTTTGGAGTTGACAGTTTCCGCTCAAACATAAATGTTACCAAAGCTGGTTTGTTTCATTTTCACAGTCGACATAATAAAATGTTTGTTTTAACCGAAGTCTGGGAAACTCTCTTTGTCTGAGTAAAACACTAATTCTGCAAGCAGAACAACTCTGAAGCTTGACTTCCCGTGGCTGGGTTTTGTGGCTGCTACAGCCTAGCAAGGTGAGAGCTCAGATTAAACTCTTCAGATAGTTTTTCGTGTTGCATTTGACTCTTTGATGTCCAACAGAGCTAGTAGCAAACCAAACTCCTTTGTTCAGAGCCAGCAGTAAGTGCAGGTCTTTGTTCTCTGATAAGCTGCCTATTTGCACAGAATCAGAGGAAGCTCATCTGTTTCAGACTTTCAAGTGCAGAACATGACCTGTGGAACCCTAAGCCTTTTTCCTAGGGGGAAAATGAGGGGTAGTTTGAAGATAAAAACGTGAGCTCAAATCTACAGCATGTAGACATTTTATCCACTTTTTACCACAAGAAATGCACCCAACCAAACTAATATAAACCAGAGTTTAGCCGAGATCTCAACTCTGCTGCTGAACATACAAACACTGTCACTGAATTTCTAATAGATATGACAAACTGGGTGATTACTAGTAGTGTTCCTCAAAGCTTAGTATTGGTGCCAGTCCTTTCAGTATCTTCATGAACTATCTGGACAAGGGGATCAAGTGTACCAAAGGTTCACACGACACAAGTTGAGGGGGAGTGTTGAACTGCTGGAGAGCAGGAAGCCTCTGCAAGGGAATCTGGGCAGGCTTCATCAATGGGCCAAGGGAATTGTACGAACTTCAGCAAGGCCAAGTGCTGGGTCCTGCACTTAGGTAACACCAACTCCCTGCAGTGCTACAGGCTGGGGGCAGAGTGGCTGGAAAGCTGCTCAGTGGCAAAAGACCTGGGGATGCTGGTTGACAGCAGCTGAACATGAGCCAGCTGTGCCCAGGTGGCCAAGAAAGCCGAAGACATCCTGGCCTGTACAAGGATTAGTGTGGCCAGCAGGACCAGGACAGTGATCATCCTCTAGTACTCAGCACTGGTGAGGCCAGGCCTTGAATCCTGTGTCCAGTTCTGGGCCCCTCACCACAACAAAGACATTGAGGTGCCCTTTCCTTCCAGGGAAAGCTGGTGGAGGGTCTGGAGCGTGAGTCTAATGAAGAAAGGTTGAGTTTAGCCTGGAGAAAACAGGTCTCAGATGGGACCTTATGAGAGGAAACGGTGTCAAGGACAGTTTAGCATGGGCATCAGAACATTTTTTTCACTGGAAGGGTTCTCAAGCATGGGAACAGACTGTCCACAGCAGTGGTGGAGAACACCATTCCTAGAGGGATTTGAAAGATACGTAGATATGGCACTTAGAACATGGTCTAGGGATAGACTCAGCAGTGCTGGACTAACGGTTGGACTTAATGATCTGAGAGGTCTTTTCCAACCTGAACAATTCTCTGTTTCTATCTAAATTTACACATCCAATTTTTGGTGACACTTTAATTTCTAGGCTTTATTACAATGAAAAAACAATTTTGCAATGTTTCAGCGTATATTTTAATGTTTTTTCAGCTAAAGAGAGGATACAAGCTAATTTTTAATCTTTGGTCAAAGAGAGCAGAAACATAATTAGTTCTTGAACTTTCAAATTTAGTGACCAAATATATTGTAAATACAGAAATCACTCACTTCTAGCATCCCAAAGACAAATGATTTTAACAAACAAACACACCAAGTATTTGCAACACACAGCTGTGGGTATCAGTTGTTATTATATTAATAGGAAAGTATACAAAGATGTACACACAAACACACTGAATATGCATTCTTGAGTTTTATATTACTTCCAAAGCACCTGTTCTTACTGTAAGTATAAACACACCAACAAATGGACAACCTCTGATCTGATTCTGCATGCTTTTTATATAGTTCTTAACATGGGGCAAATGCTTAAAAATAAAATATATGCACATCAAAAACAGTATGTAGAAATACTTTAGGACACAGTATTTATTAACACAGTACTACAGGACCACCCTACTAATCAGAGTTGGAACACACAACCCTTAAGACAATGCCAAAAGAACTGGGCTTGTTTAGCAAAAAATAATTCCTGAAGGCATTGGGAAAACACAGCAGCTCTTCAGAATCCAAAAGTGGGTTACCTAGAAGACTCTACTGAAGTATGCAGTGAAAAAACAAAAGAGACAATAGTTATAAACCAAAACAATGGCAGTTAAGACTTGAAATAAGGAAAAGATTCTCCACTATGAGGATCATTAACCTTTGAGCAGGTTGCCCAGAGCAGCTGTGGAATCATCAGCCTGTAGGTTTTCATGATCCAGCTGTACAAAACGTTAAGCAAACTGCTCTGATCAGAGTGTTTGTTCTGCTTAAACAGGAGACTGATTGCTCAACAGATCTCCTGAGATCCACTCTATCAGGAATGAGTGAGATTCAGATCAAATTCAACCCATCAGTGGTGTGTTTCAAAAAACTGATTAAAGGCAAGCTGCACTTGTATTTGAGTTCAAGAGACCGCCTTGATATAGAGATATTGAATATATTGAAATAGACTAAGCTATTTCATTTCAACTCCTGCAAGGAATATACTAACTATATGAATGTTAACACTCCTTATGGTTTTTTAAGGTCACTTTTGCAAAATAGCAAATACAACTCTTTCAAATGTTTCAGAAACGTAAGAAAGTTATAACCTGATGCCATTTGAGTAGAGGTTTAGCATCAACGCCTTATTTAGGACATCAGATTCATGTTTATCACAACTTTTTAACTATGTGCCTTAAAAAGAGACAGATAAAGCAGCAGTAAGGAAATGCTGAAATGGAAGATTAATGATTTTAAACATTTATATATTTCTTAAGCTACATCTTTTCCATCTCTAAGTGTCTTCAAAATTCATGTTCTGAAGGAAGATGGAAAGTTAATTTATCTACTGGCTTGGAATCACCTTAAATTTGTAGTTGTGAATCCACAGCTCTAAATTCACATTTAATGTATGTCTGCACTGTGACTCACTAAGTTTTTCAGTACCTTTTCTAGAATATGTGGAATGATAATAATTCTCAGGATTGGAGACACAGGAAAGAATTGTACAATGGACCTTAAAGTGAGCCTGTAGCACTTAATTCTAGCACATGTACAGAATTTGAATAATAGAATTTTGAATAAGCATCACAGCTGATAAGTGTATTCCAGTTTTAAACAAATTGAAGCCAAAATGGAAGATATAGGTTTGCATAAAAGAAGTCAAAATTCTTTTCCCATAAATATCTAAATAATATTCCTAAATTCATAAAAGAAAGATTAACAAAACCTATGTAATTACTTCATTCTGTTATTCTTTCAAAGCAGTCTTGAAACATGAAACAGGAGCCCTGTAAACATATGTGATCAGTACTGAACTCATCAGTTTTACCCTGAAAACTACTGAGATTTCTTTGTGACCTGTATGAGTCAATGCTGTACTTTAGGAAGAAGTCTGCATCTTAGAGTTTTAAGATTTAAAATCCATCCTATATCCTACCTTTTGGAAACACCCTGGCAAATAAAGTAGAATTGATAGCCAAAACTGAACCCCTTAAAATTAGGTCGCCAAAAAGCATATAAAATAGATCTTTGACTTAATCCCACCTAGGTTGAGAACAGCTTATTCTGGAACTAGACCTAATGTATCTCCCCACAACAGATTGGAAGGATTAGACTTATGCAACCTCTTGGTTATTCTCTTCCACTGCAGACAACTATATAAATGTAATACTTAATCTGTAAAAATACTAATTTCTAAATTACTGAACAGAAAAACAAATTCTGGTATAAATCATAACAGAACCTCCCATGTCACCAGGTGTTAAAATCCATAGTCAAGTTAAAAGAACAAAGGACTCTCTCGCTGGACCCATCTAGGTGTATCTATCACACAAATATGACTCCCTCTACAAAGAGCAAACTTTGAAAAACTGAGTGTATCTTAAGAGTCCAAGGTACCAACCAGACACATATACTGCGACGGACATAGGATAGCCTAAAATCGTCCCCTCTTTGCACCCTCTCCAACACTATATAAAACTCCAACCACACCCACCTATGATGTCACTGCCATTACACAACCTGTCCCCCTCCGTGCCTGTCTGCTTATGCAACTGGGCCCGGCCTGCTGGGAATTGTCTTGGTGACACTTAAGACTGAAAATAGGTCTCTCTCTCAGGAAACAAGGTTAAATACACCAACGGAATTTCTCTTTGCCGGCGCACGGCGATTACCAAACACAAAACGAAGCAGAGCCCACAGACTACTCTGTAAACAAGTGCCACAGATGCGTGCGGGGGGAGACACGACGGAGCCCATGTGGGACGCGCCCCATCACCTCTGGAGTAAGCAGAAGCAGGTGTACCCCACTACCAGGCTGGGCGCTCAACCAAGGGCCGGGCAGCTGCACGTCCCCTCCACTCCACTCTCCCAATGGAGAGGTTCCTAGAATCCCTTCAAACTCGAGAAAACTTCGGACGCTCTTCACCGGCCCGTGTCGACCGCTGACGGTCCCGCACTAGGGGATAAGGGCACATCTACCTACTCCACCACACCCCTAGCCCCCCGAGCCTGCCGTCCCGGGCTACTATTCCATCCCAGTCCCGTCGGGACACGGGCGGCGGCGGCGCGGACCGCGCGGCTTCGGCGGGCGGCACGAGCGGAGAAGGGAGCGCTCCCCCCAGCCTTTACCTGCTCGCACAGCCTGGTTGACGGCGCCCAGCGCCTCTCGGAAGCGGCCCTGGGCCAGCAGCTCCTCCAGCCGGGTCCCAGCCCTCGCCCTCTCGCACTCGCCCGGGAACCACTTCTCCGCCAGCCGGTTGAGAACGACGCTGGTGCGCAGCGGGGCCGCGGCCGTGCTGGTGCCCCCCGTCGGCAGCAGCCAGTCCCGGCAGCGGCGGCAGCGGGCCCGCAGCTCCCTGCGGAGGCAGCGGCGGCAGTAGGTGTGCCCGCACGGGACGGTCACCGGCTCGCCCAGGAACCTCCCGCAGCCGCAGCAGCGCAGCGGCCCCTCGGTCCCGCGCT
>VWYP01002236.1:122231-288653 GCA_013400435.1 Pycnonotus jocosus | reverse complement strand
AGGGGACGAGGGACAGCCCTACGGGCTCCGGGTTGACTCCTGGGAGCGGCTGCAGTGGTGAGGGTCGGGCGTTAGCAGGGCTGTGGGGGAGGCAGGGATACAGGGGCAGAGCCGCCGGGGCGGGGAGAGGGTTCTCCAGCGGGGAACGCGGGTCTGCAGCTACCGTGGCCCTGGGCGGGTGCCCGCCGCCCTCCCTGCGGCTTCTACTTGCACTCGTCTTGGGCCGCTTGGGCTGGCCCCTTTTCCTTCTGTGTTAGTCTTTTAATGGAGGGCACGATAAGATAAAAGTTATAAGGTTAAGGAAAAGCTCTTTGTCCTTAGGGTTTATTTCCTCCCCCTCTGTTCCGAGTGTTCGCAGCCCTCGCAGGACGGGTCGGACGCGCTCGCTGCGAGCCCGCTGTGCCGTCACAGCCCGGCGGGCAGCGAGCCGCGCTCCCCGCCAGCGTGCAACAGAGGCGGGCTCCGCGGGGAAGCGCTTGATCTGCTCTGCCTAAAGTAGGCACAGCGGGGAAATGCTTGGGGTTTCCAGGTGTATGCCTGCCTCTAAGGAAAGCTTGAAACCTGTTTTATAAGTGCTATGTGTTTATAATTGTTACAGTGTCTTTCTTGTTTGTTTGTTTTTCTTCTAACGTTAGAAGGCTGTCATAAATCCAGACGTTTCAGATAAATATAGCAGTAGCTTTAAAACCTTCCAAGCACAGCTTGCACATCAGGAAAATTAATATATGGCTTTATGAAGGGAACAAAGCTATATTTATCTTCACCCGTATTCCGTGTATGGCAGGCTGGAGGATGATGCTAAAGGTTGTTAAGAGAGCTGTAGACAAAGATGCCATGATTGGAAATAACCAGATACATCTGGATTTACATCCCGGTGTTTTGTCTGACCTTAACTACTCTAAGGTTCATCCTTTGCCTCTACAGGGTCTTTCAAGTTCCTAAAGTCAAAGAAAAAAATGTTACGGTAATTGAAGCATGTGAGGACCATGGGTATATTTTAAGCATGGATAGGAAATATAGTCTCTTACAATAATTAACTAAAGAATTGAGTGAGTTAGGAAATTACAGTCTAAGGATCAAAGAAAAATAGATATCTGTAGTGTGAACTTGAGTTGTGGTGGGATGTTGTGAATTGCTTAGAATTATTATGAATGGTTTTAATGGATTATGGATTCTAGTGTGGACATGTCAAACATGAGTTGACCCCTCACAAAGTATTTGACTTAGTCAATTTGGACAAAAGTAACTCTGGAAGAAGTACTATTAAACAAAACAGTCGTTTATTTTGCATTTCAGATTAGATTACGCATGGAAATACAGAAGAAAAATAGAACAGGATAAAGCCTAAGGGCTTGTGGGATTGGAATTAGGATAGTAAGGCTGTCCTCTGATGGAACAATTTAAAACAGTAGAAATAAAAACCTGTTTCCACCATTGCCACTTCCAATGATTCCTGTAAAAGTTCATACATTAGTGATTCAAGGAATCATGAGTGCACTCAATGCAATCAGCTATTTTACATACATTCCAGTGTAAAGGAGCAAAATACTCATGGCTTTGCCAGTGTTAGCATCTTGGAGTGGAAGAGTTGAGGTTTTTCCCATCATCTTTCTCTTCAAAACTGAAACAGTGAAACAAGGGATTTGGAGTAGGGTGGATGAATAGTTGGGTAGGGAGCCTGGCATTTTGTATTGCTCCCACCAGTTGTATAAATGTCTGGTGTCTGGGAGATTATTTACAGGAAAGCTAGACTATATATTCACCTCATCCTTATTCTCTAGATATTATTTTTTATCCCGGTTAGAAATGATACTGGGCCTACTTAGACCGTGATGTTACCCAGTGTTGACATTCTTATATCTTTGAAGTGCAGTTGATTCTTTGAGCTCTGGTTTTGGTGTATTATTCCACCTTTGGCATATTTAACTAAACCAGAGAAAAACTCCTCAAATTTCAAGTTTTTCTCTGTGTTACCATCAGGATGTGATAGTTATGTAAGAGAGGAAAAAAAGACATTTTCAAGATTAGATAACACATAGCTCCACCACCACTCCATTAAAATAGCACACTCAAAAATCCTATTTTTTTTCCCCCTGCTTGTAGGGTCAGATAAATGATATTTTAAAACAACAAAGCCTTGCCATTGCACAGTTTATGTGGGCCATTCTAAGAGACTTTAGGGACTGTCCTTTCCCTTGCTGCTGTAGAGCAGTATTGTACTGCTGGTTATGGAAGTTGGTTGTTCTCAGTCAGAAAAGTACCTGCAAAGCGCTGTGCCTTCAGTACAGTGAGGTAGAAGTAATGACTTTCTTAGCTTTTTAATGTAGTGGTTGGATCTTTTTCCAAGCAATTCCATGTATGAGTGGTGTGTGCTACTCAATTAGACATGAGATGACAATAAAACAGTGGTTCAAGTTGTATTTGACCCTACTTTAGGTCAATTAAACCCAAAGATTCTAATTCAAGGTCTTCAGACATTGACAGCAGTATAAACAAAGTAAAGCAAGACCAACCCAGGCTAAGGGAACAGGCAGTGGACCTAAAAACTAATACCTACATACTGGAAATCTGGAGCCAAGCCCCATTTTTACAGGCCCTTGGCGTATACACCAAGAAAAAGTAGTTAACCCAAAGGATGTAGTTGTATTCTAAGAGAGATAACAGCTTGTTGGCTCTTCTCTTTTTCTTTGAAGGTAGATGCTAGTTATCCAGCTATTGTAACTTTTTGCGAAGATGTGTGTAGGAAAGGCAAAATAAATTTGAGAAAGATTAGATTAGGCATATAAGAGTCATACTTAAAAAAAGAATAGCATAATATTCCTGAAAACTGTTTGTTCTACCAAGAAACACTTAAATATCATTTCTTCTAGGGGAAAAAAAAAACCAACCAAAAAAGGAAATATCAAGCCATATTTCAAATTCTTGAATGGCTTTTGAAGACCTTAGCTCATAATGTTTGAGTTCCTTCAGCCCTGGTTAAGAAATAATGCTCAGAACCAACGATGATTTGATTTGTTTCAGTTTTTCATTCTTGTTTCCTAGACTTTTGGGGCTTTAGTGAGAGAATTCTGGCAGAGAGATTATTAAATGGAAAAATCCTCAGCATCACTACAGTGAAACAGACACTGATCCTTGTTTGTGCAACACAGTGATGGGCAGAAGTTGGTTTTGAATCTTTTTTTTTTTTAATTAGGAGTGGTCAAAAAAGCTGCATTTGCAGCTTGGTCTCAAAAGTTAGTTATGGCGAGCTGAACAGGGCTAGACTGTCAGCAGTGGTGTGGCCAGCAGGACCAGGGCAGTGATTGTCCCCCTGTACTTGGCACTGCTGTGGCCACTTCTCAAGTCCTATGTCCAGTTCTGGGCCCCTCACTACAAGAAGGACATTGAGGTGCTGGCACAAGTCCAGAGTAGGGCAACAGAGCTGGTGAAAAGTCTGGATCATAAGTCCTATGAGGAGCAGCTGAGGGTGCTAGAGGTCATCCCAGAGACTAATCTTTCAAAAAAGAATAGAATTTTAAATATACAAAATCTATTTTAGATTTTTTCCTTTTGGCAAAGGCAAGAATTCTAGCATTTTTATGAAAATGTGTTAAATGCAGTGACTTCTGCTGCACAAAACCAGTATTTAGCTGTCTAAATAAACTGCTAATTAACAAACAGTCAAGTGCTTATTGGGATTTCCCTTCAGATCAGCATGAAATCTGAATTCTGCTTCATAGCGTAATAATATGGCAATTGCCAGTGGATAAGGGAAAGACTGTGGATCTGATCTGCCTAGACTTCAGTGAAGCCTTTGACATTGTTTCCCACAGCCTTTTTCTGGAGAAACTGGCTGCTCATAGCTTGAACAGGTGCACTGTTCCTGGCTGAAAAGCTGTCTGCATGGCCAGGCCCAGGGAGTGGTGGTGAATACAGTGGCATCCACTTGGCAGCCAGTTCCTTGTGGGGTTCCCCAGGGCTCAGTACTGGGACAAGTTTAGTTTCATATTTCCATCAATGCTCTGGGAGTAGGGGTCAGTCTCTTCTCCAAGAAACAAGCAATAGGATGAGAAAATGGCCTCAAGATGCCTGAGGGGAGGTATAAATTTGCTATAGGGAAAACTTTCCTCACTGAAAGGGTAGTCCAGCACTGGAACAGGCTGCCCTGAGCAGTGGTGGTGTCACTACCTATGGAGGGATCTAAACAACATGTAGATGTGCCAGTTAGGGACGTGATTTAGTGGTAGCCTTGGCAGTGCTGGGTTAACAGCTGGACTTGGTCTCAGAAGTCTTTTCCAACCTAAATGATTCTCTGGTTCTATGTCTTCATTTTCAGTTCAATTACAGTCTTGGAGGTGTCTGCCTACTTTGTCAAGAGAGCCCTGAGGAGCTCGCTCCTTCTTGGTGATTTTGGACTTGGGGTAATGATGGCCACAACCCAGGAGATGCTGGTCCCCATTCCTCCGTCCCAGTTACCAGAATGCTAGTTTCTTTGTGGGGCTGGGAAGTCTTTTCTTATCTCCAAAAACTGTTTTCAGTCTTAACATACCAATGTTGCAGACTGATGGGGTTTTTTTTCTCCAACCAGAGACTGCTGGTGTTCAGTAGATCCAATGAAACTTTTGAGATTTGTCTGAATGAGATTACTGTCACTTTGATGATGATGATGGCAGCAACACTTGTCTTAAAAATACAAATTACAAAGGTTGACCTCTGGACTTAAAGGTAGAATGTATAAAAGGAATGCAAACTTAGAGCAGATTTTATCTATAAAGAGATAAAATCTCAGTGAGGGGAGGCTGAGCTGACTAAGTTTCCAAAAGTGACAGAACTGACAGCCATGACTGTCAGATGTTCAAAAATCTGGGACACTGCTTGTAGATCAGCAAGTACAGTGTTGCTTACAAGAGGGAAGAAAAAGGCATTCATCAAATATAGACAATTAAGCTACCTCAATAGTACATTAGGGATGTAAAGCACATTTTCAAGTGAAAAACTAACGAGAGACATGAAGCTAACATGAATACCATAATCCATAACCCTTGATTTTACCTAACATAGGCTAAAACTACACTCAACCTAACCAAGTCTGCTTTTGTTCTTGTAATGGAAATTACATTCTGCAGACAGGCAGTGCTCGGGCTCTCATCTCTTTGGACTTGACTAAAGCAGATTATATAATGAGCCACATGGAGAATTTTGGCTGAAACAGTTATATGGAATTGCTAAAAAGTTGTCAGGTCCAAAAGATCCTGTTAAAGGCCTATGGAAATGGGTCATGAGATAGGAAGAGCTTCCTGTCTGGAAACACACTTCATATGCATTTTTCGAGGATCAGCTTTGGTGCTAATTTTACTTGATGTTTTCATCAGTGACCCTGGCACAAAAAGGCAGGAAATTGATCTTTTGGTTTGGCAGCAAGTAAGAAAGTGATGTCAATAAACTGAGGAGAAAAATGTCAGACAGAACGAAACTGACCTGTGTGACTACTGGAATAGTAGAAATGGAAGAATTGTAGTCATGCAAGTGTCAAACCATGTACATCTATTGAGAAAAATTATTGCTAGATCCTGAGAGTTTGTTAATGGGAAATGATAGAAGATGAGAAAGAACAGGAAGCTATAAAAAAACTGATATAAGCCTAGACTTTTTTTTTTACAGTTGAGATAAGGAATTATTCATTGTGCTATATGTGACTCTGAGTCACACAACAGACAGTTCTGATCAAGTTATTTGTAAAAAAAAAGAGGAAGCATAACTAACTGAAGGAAGAAAAGGATAATTTGGAACAGATTTACTGTACAACAAGAATTGGAGAAATGCTTGCTCCCCCACTGTCTTGCCAAAATGAGAATGGAGAAGGGATGTGATTGCCTTATGTAAGTGATTTATGAAAACAGATAGCAAGTGACACATAAGAAAAAAGATGAAGTAAATGTCTAAAAGAAATTTAGATTAGAGATTGGGAGAATACTTCTGAGAATCTGAAGTGAGATTATGGGATGGTGTCTGAGAAACAGTGGGAGGATTTACACACTGTCAAACTGCTTGTTAATGCCAGGACAGGGATTACCTGACACACAAGCTGTTACAGCAAGGGACTGGATTCAGTCTGAAGAACAGAAAACAGTTAATCAGTAGGAAACAAGTTAGGAAATAGAAGAATAATTGACAAATGGCTACCTAAACTTTTCAAATATTGAGTTCACCCTTTAGTCTCAGTCATTGTTACACAGGGAATATTTCAGCGTGTCTCATCTCAACAGGGCCAATAAAGGAATGATTGCAAAGTCATGAAAACCACAACTGAAATGTTTTCCAGGTCCTTGAAAAAAATACAAACTCCTTTAGGGAAAAAGACTTTGGAGAAGTGCAAGGGAAGGAGAGGGACCTCTTCTTTGAAAGACAACAGGAATAAGGCATCCACCTAAACCTGTGCCCAGGTTAGGATACCTAACACATTAACAGGACTGACAGAGAAGGTAGCTGCTGTTAGTACAGCAGAATATCCATACCCACCTCCTGTTGCCGTAGAAAGGCATGCTAGCTGCTACTTCTGTGGTTGCCAAAATTGGGTGGGGAGAGAAAGCAGCAAAATCCATGTTTGGCCACCTTGAGCTTCCTCTAGTAACACTCCAGAGAGGAAGTGATCATGGCTGCTGCCCTGCCTCTGCAAGGCATGCATGGCACTGGGGACTTCCTAGAGATTGTGACTGTTTAAACCATTACCTTTTGCTTTTCACTCCTAAATGGCTGTTCTGCCATTCTCACCGCTTTAGCTGAATTGGGCACGTTCCACTTCAGGTGGATCCGGTAAAGGACAGAAGAGGCCATGCTTGCACCTTCGGTGATGGCTCCAAATGGAAAAAGACCAGTTGAGCTGAAGTTGAATCCTCTCGTAGGAAATAAGCTTATGACTAGTGATAAAAGTTTTGTTCAATACCGTTTTATTGTTTTTTAAAAATCCGTACGCAAGAATCCGGCAAAACCCGAGCATAAATAGTCCTGTGAAAATGGCCATGCCAAATACTTCTCTGAGACATTTGACACCTCTTTAATAATATTTTTTGTAATTGTTTCAGAAGGAAAGGGTGCATCATAACAACCTGCAAATGGGTCATGCGTATTTATGCCTTCCATGTGTTAACTGCTGAGGAATGGCTTCAGATTGCTTCACATTACAAATTGTTACTTATTTACCATGCCTGTTGGTGACCAAGGTAGCATATGTGAAATGAATTTGCAGTTTCTGTTACCGTTAGTTGAAATTATCCAGTGAAACATTTTCTCAAATTAAAAGGAAAAAAAAGTTACCCTTACCCATCAATCAGGAAGACAATGCTTTGTAGAAGAGTATTTGTTTAGATAATCTGACAAAACATAGGTAAGTTTTCATGAGAAGCGTTTTCCAAATATGCAGGATGATAGCACTGGTGATTTCTGTGTATTTTGGAATAGCTCTACCTTGAGACTAGTTCCCACATGCCTCTAATCTGGTAAAATCCCTGTTGTGGAACAAGAAACTGAGTTCGGGAAATCCATTTCTTGTCAAAGGTCAGCTCCTGGCTCCATAGCAGTAGCCTCCTGCCATGTGTCTGTAGCTGCAGTTAAAAAACTTCCAAATTCTTACTGAATCAGCAACCAGGACCTTGCAATTCTGGCGTCCAGCCCTCCTCACATAAAAACATATGTGCCAAATTAATAATAATAGATACATATTAAAGAAAATCAAGTTTTTTCTTGAGAATCTACAGTAATTTCCAACTTCTAAAAGCAGTTCTGTTTAGAAAAATGTTTTTGGTTTTTCATCCATGAATAAAAATATTTTGCCTCATCTTTATGGTATTTATTTTGTCCTAAAGTAGTTAAAAGTCATTAAAATTGATGCTTGATGTTTGAGTCACTTCACCCCTGGCTAAGAAATAATGCTCAAAACCAACTTGGTTTTGTTTTGTTTCAGTTTGTTCTGTGTTGCTTAGTAGACTTTTGTGAGATAGTTCCAGCAGAGAGATTTTTAAATGGAAAAATGCTCAGCATCACTGCAGTTAAACAAGCTAACCCTTCTTCGTGCGATACAATGTTAGGCAGAAGTTGGCTTTGAGTAATTTTTAGTTATGGGTGGCCACAAAACTGCATTTGCAGCTTGGTTTCAAAAGTTAATTTGAGCTGAACAAAGCTAGGCTCCTAACACTGTCTAGCATTTGTGTACAACACTGCAGTGTGGATTTTCCAAAGGATCTGAGTTCCCTTTGAGATAACTTGAGGTACCAGTTCTCAGTACTTTTGAAAGAGACCAGCCCCATAGTATGTTATTTAATTACACAGGAATTATGTACACACTGGTATGAGAAAAAATGACCCCACATAGGATAAATAGTTAACTACATGTTAGAAAGATACAGATTTCATTAAAAATAAAAAGGGAGGCAAAACATAATAGGATCTAAAATACTTAGGTGAAGACAGAGAGAGAGTTTATTTGCTTGATCCAATAAGGGACTTAAATACCTAAGGTAAGGTTTATGGAGAATTCAGGTGCCCAAGTCAAAAACTGCGATCACAGCTCACACAGCTGCTGCCTAACCCAGGAGTGCCTAAAATCACAAGGCTCTTCCTTGATTGTAATCTGTGTCTTGAGAGTGTCTCAGATTTTATTTTTTTGCACAGTCGGTGTGCAGCAGCTAGAGCAGTTTCGGCACTTAGTTCACATTCAGCCATTTACAGTCCTCAGCTGAAAAGTTCAAGGCTGCTATTTTGTCAGTGTACTCAGGCCACATCAGGCACGAATTCACATTCTGAAATTTCTAGTTTGTTG
This sequence comes from Pycnonotus jocosus, assembly GCA_013400435.1. Lineage (NCBI taxonomy): Eukaryota > Metazoa > Chordata > Aves > Passeriformes > Pycnonotidae > Pycnonotus > Pycnonotus jocosus. Next base: position 279,859 of record VWYP01002236.1, on the reverse strand, counting down.
TAGTTGCTTGCTTTTAACATGAAGGATGGAGAGGTGGAGTAACCTTTTATTTAACAATCTATCTGTTAGATTATTGATACAAGGATAATTCTTGCACATCATTTCTGTTCCTACAGACAACAGAATTCTTTGCTTCATTGTGGCATGACTTTTAATAGGAACAGGGCAGGATCCTCTTTGTTTTCAATAGCCCTGTCTCTTGCTTGGTAGGATCACTTTTCTGCCCTATGGTGATTTGCATCTTTTTTGTTTAACGGGGAAACACAGCAACAATGGGTTGCAGTATAGGAGGTGCTTGTTTTCTCATTTTCTTCTGTTATCCTGGCTGTCATTTATTAGTATACTGCAAGTCCTCCTCCTCTTTCTTCTTTTTTTTTTTTTTTTTTTTTTTTTTTTTTTTTTTTTTTTTTTTTTTTACAGAGTGGTAGTTGGATCCTACAGTTAGGAGGACTCTAAGCTGTGAATTCTAAGCACACTGTGTTTTCCATGTTGTGGCCTGACTTAAGTTTCTAAGGAATTGCAATAATGCTGCTGCCTTTCTGGGGTTTGGTAAGTCTGGTAATTATACTTTGAAACTGCAGAACTGACTGTCCTGGAAACACTAATAAGTGGAGTCACTCATTTCCTTGTTTTCATGTTCATTGTATTTTTTCTTTTCTCATATGTGATATGTGGTTGTAGTTTCTAAAGTATAGCTGAATGTTTCTATATGTGCAAGGCAACAAACTTAAAAATGTGATCAAGAAGGTCTTATTTTAAATTATTCCACTTTTAAAAAGTAACTTCACTCCAAATATGACATGAATCATATTTGTCTTTCCTTCAAGAAGAGAAATCTTGGACTGATCAGACTCTTTCCTTCAGCCATTGTTGCTTGGTAGGAGATATGCATATAATCTGCAGATTTATAAAATAGCTAAATATTCACTGGAAAATGTGCTCCTATTAATATAAATTGAAATTATTCAAAGAGCAATGCACTTACAAGTGTGATGGACTAAATTTAAAGGGATAAAGTGCAGGGGCTCGTAGTGTAGAACTGTAACTGAATAATGAACAAAAAACGAAACAATAGCAAAGAAGGTACTAAAAAGACTTCAATTAAAGAAGGCTTTTTTACAATAAAAATTGCTCACTAAGGAAGTGCAAAAAGCAAATAAGTCAGCATTTTTAATGTTTATCAGTATGTTTTCTTTCAGCTGAAAGTTGTTGGCTAGCAGTTATGTTGAATATTTTAGAATTTTTTTCTGAGTTTTTATGTATTCACTCTACAGAAAAACTACAGGCTGATTGTTTTAAAAATAATGTATAGCAAAAGAAAAGGTAGTGATTTTGGACATGTATTCTATATTCTAACTTGGTATTTAAAAAGTGATTTATGTTGGTTTCTGTTTATATATTCTCTAATATTTTCTAATATATTCCCTGATAAAACATATATATTCTTTAATATATTCCTTGCTATCAAGCTGAATGTTTTGTGTCTTTTTATGATGGTCCTCTGAGACAAATAATATTCAGATACATTTGGTGTTGAATATAGTTTGCCAAATAGGATCAGTCTCTGAATTTTTAATAATTATTGCTCTTCATTCTTATACAAGTAAAAAAAGGGGAAAATTACAGTTATTGCATCATATTTTCATTAAAAGTATGCCTGTATTGTGTAATCAAATCTTCAACCAAAGTAGAAGGAAGGAAAAAAAAGCTTATTATGCTTAATATCTAGCCTCTTGGGAAAAAACCTTTCATTTCTGGGTGGTCAATAATAAATGCAGAATTAAATTCAGAGTTACAGTCAATTAAAATACATTTTAAGAAATGCATGTAGAAATCAGAAAATACTAGGCACCCTATTTACAGTGGTAATTGGAAGGGAAAGCCCCTTATTTGTTATTACTGGATTGAGTTGCTGCTAGTATTAGATAAATTGTTAGAGTCTCTATAAATCTAGATAATGATAAAATCATTAGCAATCTTTTAAAATTCTGAAGGGATTGTTAACGTTACAAAATTTGTCTTGACTTATTCTTCTTAGGTTAGCTCTTTGGGATCAGAGGAGCAACTGCTCCTTGTGTTGTAGATATTTCTCATTCATAGAGTTCCATAGAGTTTTATGAATATCCACTTTTTCCTTGTCTAATGGGTGTCCTTCCTTCAGAGGTTTTAGAGCACTGGGCAAATATTTTGTATCAAAGAGAATAGGAAATTCATGAGTTTTCTTCAGACCTCTATGACTAGAGCTCTTTACTAAATATAATGTTATGTGAAGAACATGAGCTGAACAAAATGCAGTTACTTCATTCACAGTGGCAGAAGATAAAGCAATCATCTTATTGGCAATACTTTAGCTTTTAGCAGCAAAATGAATGTTACTGTTTATTCAGACTATTCAATATTGTTTTTCTACTTTGGCTTGTGCCTACTACTGTCGGTTACTACTGTAACATATGTCTATTTGCTTCTTGGTAGCACCACCCAGCATCACATCATGTGCTGTAGGCTGAGATGTCACAGCCACATCTTTTCAACCTCTCCTACAAATGTACTACAGGAAATGTGCATCTTTATTTCTGCCAGAGATACCAGATGACAGGGTTCAATTGGGAGACCATTAGTCTCCATTAGACCAATGCTTTTCAATGGAGCACGGGATCATATAGGAGAGAAGTGAGCACTCAAATTCTTCATTTCAGCATGACTGTGTCAAGAACATTGTGTTTCAGTCTTTCTCCCACCTGTATTTCTCCTTCACCTTTTTACAGGAAGATAATTGAGTATCTGGTCTTTGGCTGTTGTTCGCAATTACTCTGTGTAGAGACAAAAGAAGACCTCATTTAATTATCTTCCATTCATGAAAATGNTTTTTTTTTTTTTTTTAACTCAAACATATATCGAACATAATTTGTTCATGCGGTTGTAACAAGCTGCAGTCATACTAAGGGAGTCTAGGCTGACCACACTTACAGGATGCTCTGTGGTTAAATAGCCCATCCCAAAAGGAGTCTATGTGATGTGTTCTGTCCTTGTCATACTGTATATAACCATTACATTTTAAGGATCTTTTTTAATGATTTGCATCCCTCGATTTCTCATTGTCCCGGAAGGGTTTCACAAGGGCTGAAAGACTGTGATAAGCCCATGCATATGAGAGTATTTTTAAAATCACCTAATATTTTTTATTTATCTTAATATTTCTATTTCTAGCAAAAAAAAAATCACCTTTTTTTTAGGGTAAACAGCTTATCCTGCTGTTTTTCATGGGTTTGCTGACGTGCTGAATCTATTTTACGTTTGTACTTGGCTATGCTGGTGTTGGTAGATCCTCTGAGAGCCCTGCCTTAGTCCCAGTTCATGCTTGCCCTTCACTGGAGAGCTGCAAATCTGAGAAGCTGTTGCCATCATTTTTCTTTGTCACATACTGTAGCGCCTTCTTGTTACAAAGTACTTGGTTTGTGTCCTGGGGCTCCCAGCTCATCAGGGATTTGATGTATGGCTCACTTTGTCAAGTTTCCTGGTTCCTGTAATATTTCATCCTCCTGCTGGTACCTATTTAATACCTCAATTCTTGGCCATAAATTTGAGCCAAAAGTTAACTATGTAGCCTAGATACAAATGTTTATTATTAATTGTAGAAATAGAAGCTGCAAAATGTTTTCCTTTGGTTTTAAATGTTGAAATGGACTGCTGAGGGAGGCAGTGAAATCACCATTCATGGAAGTGTTCAGCTAATGACTGGATGTGGCACTTAGTGGCATGATATAGTTGACAAGGTGGTCATCAATCAAAGGTTGGACTTGATGATCTCAGGTCTTTTCCAACCTGGCTGATTCTGTGAGTCATTAAAAAAAATGCTCTCAGAGGTCCTTTTTCATGGTACCTGGATCACCTTAATAAAAATGGTTAGCGGAAAACTCTGGTGTTTACAGGACTAATTCCTGGGGGTAACAGTCTCCAAGAATTTTTGAGTTCTGCAACACCATTAACTGTATAATAGTTAGGTCAGTAGTTGATTTCAGGCTTAAAAGCAGGTTATAATGATTATAGGGCTGAGTCATATCTTAGACATAGTAGCTAAGTAAACTGTTCTGGTAAAGTAAACAGTAATACATTGGAATGAAAGGTTTCTGAGTAAGCTATTTGCCCATAAATTACAGTGTAGCACAGTTTGCCTGTCAAGAATGCGAAACAAAGAAGGCGTAGGCCTATAGTCTTTTTTATGCAGATGTCTTTCTCATTGTAAAAGATTTACATTGTAAGAAAAAATACAGGTATTTGTAGAGGGAAATTTTGGTAGAATACATAATTATTGGGAGGGAAGAAACAAAATGCAAGATATATTTATCAAAGACATCTTATATATATATTTACATAATGGGACTGTATATTTACACTACTAGGACTGAGCTGTACCTCTTTTCCTTGAAATCACCTCTTTGCCAATGGTGTAAAGTTGGCAAATCATGGATGTAGCTGCTTTCCTACTTTCTGGCATCACTTAAAGAAAAATATAGGTTGTGATCAGATTGTACCATAGCTCAGATTTCCTTGTGTCTGCAGCCTTTTTGGGAGCACAGTGTTAAATGTAAGCAACCTCTGATCCTTCCTTTCCTGGCCCAAACAGAAGCATATGAGTGATAATATGGATCACTAACCCTGAAACAAGTCTTCACTCTTGGTACTGCTTCATTTTGCAACGATGACCTCCTTTCTGTAGATCTCAATAGAAAGACGTAATGCCTTTACCAATTTTTACTGCAAATAACAGTTTCTCCATGGAATGACTATATTAAGAAATCTCGCTTTGAAATTATAATTTTAAGGTGATTTACATAAGAAATAACAATGCCTATAGTTAGATTGTTGTTTTTAAAGTAAGGGCTTGTATGACATTGTTGTCTTAGAAGTTTGAGTTACTTGATTTTTTTTGTTAAATTTTAGTTTTCAGAATACTGGATTATACCTTCTCTTCCACTATTGCTTCTACTGTATATCTTATTCCTACAATTCTTATGTTATTATTCTATTAAAATAAAATAAATACACATATATATATATATATGTACCTGCAATTAAAAAATTGCATTTCCATTAGCTTTTTAAAGGATTGTTTTGGAAAAAAAAAAAAAAAAGGAGGTTTTAAATGAAGAGAGTAATAAGTGCTTTAAATATTTTTTTAAAAAAATTACTACTTTTGCCCCTGTTTGTACTTCTGTTGTAAAAGTGCAGGTAGAGTCACTGGTATCAAGAGGGAGCTTCTGGTTGCAGTGAGCTGGTTGGGTAAGTCCTGCAGGGTTAGGGTTAGGGTTAGTCAAGCCCAATGCGGGCTTTTGAAGGCCAGGCTGGACATGCAGCACAAGGCTGGTGGAGCTGCTGTGCTTCCCTGCTGTGGGGGTCACTGCTCCATGGTGTACAGTGGTCTTCTGGTCAGGATCACCACTGCATATTAGAGGTTATAGAAAAGAGAAGGATCTTCTGAACTTTAAAAGTGTGTGATCTTCCCTCCAAGGCAGCCAGTGTTAGTGTCATTGGTAATACCTGTGCTTGCCTGTATTGTTGCTTCACATACCAGTGAGAAGACACTGGTATTTCTCCTGCAGTGGAGATACCATCTTGTAGTTCCACTGCTTGGCTCCTGGAGTTAGGATCAGGCCTTACCAAAACAGTCTGTGAAGATGCTCAAGGGCAATTAAAAATTGTGAAGCAAAATCATGATGATTATTAGAAATTCCACTGTTATTATGGAAGGTGTTAGATAGTGCTGAATAAGATTAAGAGGTTCTTTTTCCTAAGGCAGCATCCATTTCTGTTTTTCTTTCATTCCAGATAGAACAAAAGCTATTTTCTTAGTTTTTGCCCACTCAGTCAAGATACAGACAAACAAATTAACATCTTGGATTATTAAAAGTTCGAAATAATTTTTATTTATTTAGGAACTGACATAATATGCTTTATGTCACGAAAATTTAACTCTCAGTGTTTTCTGTTTTAGGATGGTACCATCTGGGAATTTTAGAAGGGTTTGATGTGCTTGTTGTGCTTTACAAGCTCAGTTCTCTGGCCAGAATCTGTTTCTCATGATGAAGAAGAAAATTCACATATCTCCATGCAGATGTTTTCCTGCAGGGTTGGCCCTTAGAAGAAAGGAATTTTGAATTCCTGCTTAACTTGGTAAATGTGCTGAGTTGGAGATATATTTATGCAGTGTTTAATAAGCTAGTTGGGAACAATGTTTCAGATGAGATGGAGAAAAAAAAATACAGTTTGAAATGATGTTTAGTTTTCCCACTAGAAAAGAGGCAGTTAACAATTACATTATTTGTCAAAAAAGCTTTCAAGCAAGAAACTAAAGTCAGCTCTATTTGCACAAAACTAATGGTCTAATATGGTAAACAATTTTTAATTACTTCTTTCATACGTAATGCATCCCAGAAGCAACATACATTTGAATGCAAAAGAACGGCACTTTCAGGAAAGTGAAGACAAAAGACAAAAATAGAGGTTTCTGCCAACCTTTCAAGTAATTATTTAGTATGGAAAGTTTGTCTGTAAAGCTTTAAAAACTGTATTTTGCACTGAGATTTTCAGTGGAACAGTACAGGTATTGAACACAGCAAAAAGAATAAACAATTTTTAGTAACAGGGAGCAACAGATTATTTTTAAAACTATTTTCATTCTATTATGCATAACTTATGCTTCAGTTAGGCAGGAATTTTACTAAATAACTGCAACTTTATATTCACTTTATTTTGGTTTGCCATTGGATTGTGAATTTCATGAGTCCCACAGGACAGTTCCCATTCTTGATCTGCATAATCCCCATGGAAGGCATCTGAGTTCTGGGCACCAAAGCTTTGGTCTTATTAGAGATGGTGGATGTTTCAGGTGTTGGGCAAGAATGTGGACTTGCTTATGCTCACACAGAGAAGTATTCTTGCACTTGTACTTGCTTTTAGGCAACTGACTGCTGGCCTGACATACTCTTGCTCGTGAGGAATGGAATACACTCAAGGCCGGTAGCTCCATGAGCAGCTGCAGTGCCAGCTCTGGGTTCAGCTCTGCTGGTGAGAGCCCCAGACAAGAGGACGTGAACTGGAACCAACCTTTGCACAACAAAGGGCACGGGGGCCTGTGGGGCCAGCCAGGGGACAGGACGCTCACAGACACAGCAGGAGCTGAGGACCTCCAGATCTTCTTGTGCTTTGACTGTGAGGATGTAAAACCCCAGGTTTTTCTTTTTTGGAGCCCCTTCTTGGCAGCACTGGGCCAAGCTGTTATTTTGTTGTTGCACCATGATTAAAATATTTGAGGGATCCAGATGTCTGAGACTGCTATGGGAAACCTGGAGTTGAGCCAGTAGGGAGACCTGGTCTGACTGTGTGAGAGTGGCCTGATAGCTGCAAAGGGACCTCAGTGCCAGCTTGGGTGGTGGGAGAGTAACTGGTGGAGTGGCTTCTGAATGGTCAGACAGAAAACTTTCCTTAACTCATCCTTTGGTGTCCTCCAGTTGTGTTGTGTCAGAGCAGAATGGGTCAAGGAGCAAAAAAGTCCATGTGCACTGTTTTGTGCCTTTTGCTTGTCTTAACCAGTGTATCTGCACAAGTGCTAGGGCAGTGAAATGCCTGGTATAGCCACAAACGACCAGTTTATTTTGCACTAGAAAAGTTTCCACAGAAGTCCATCTTCAGATGTAGACAGAGGAAGCAGATGCCATGGCTACTTGGAGCAGTCACTTCTATCTTTGCCAGAGCTGCAGCACAGTGTACAGCCTGTGGTACCTTTTTTTGTTGCTTTGCTGATGATGTTGAGGGAGGAAAATGTTGGAAATCACAGAATGGCAGTTTCTGCAGAGTTGTTAGTGGCTCTTCCCAGCCGTTGATTTCGTGCTCTCCTCCTCTTCCTCCTACTTTATGTATCATCCAGACACAGAAGTAGTACTTGTTTTCTAAGAATTTTCTCTGACTTTCTAGGCGCAGCTTCTTTTATCACCCGCCCTCCATCCCTTTTGTATGACAAGCCCTTTATGGTTTCTGGAACCTTTGACAGTATAGAAGTGTTATAAGCGATGTTTTTTAGGGAAAAAATGCTTGCAGGAGTAATAGTAGGAAGTGCTTGAGTAGGAGTATGATGGGAATTTAAATTTGCTTTGACGAACTAGTTGTTGACGGTGAATGATGTTTTGAGTGACCTTTTGTACAGCAGAAGTGGAGTTGTGCTGGTGGTTTTGCAATGGTGGACATTTCCAAATATTCCACCAATTTATGTACAATTTCAAGGTGACACCACTGCCAAGAATTAACAGAACAAGAGGCAATGAGCACAAACTGAAAAAAAAGAAATAAGAATAATATTTTTAACCATGGGTGTGGTCAGGCTCTGGAACAGGTTGCTCAGAGGGCTTATGGAGTCTTCATCCTTGGAAATACTAAAAACCGGAGTGGATACAGCCTGAAGAACTTGCTCTAGTTCAGTCTCCTTTGATCAGAAGGTGGACCAAAGACCTCCAGCAGTCAAATCTCAAACAATCTGTTATTCTGTTGTAATAACTACGCTTTTAAAGTGAAGGTAGTTGTCTGGAATATTGTTCTGACTTCCCGCTATTTGTGATTCACACACTTCTTAATACGTTCTGTTGTCACTTTGGAACCTTTAATTATTACACAAGATGTGAGTGTAAATTACACATGCAAGAAAAAAAAAAAAACCAGACACCAAAATCATTGCTAATGAGTATCTCCAATTTTATAGTCACTAGTCAGAAACATTTTAAACAATAAAGAGACACGTGCTGGTTTCTTTGAAGTCTGCAGTTAAAACTTCCACTGGCCTAATGGGACAAGGAACTTTATTTATCACATTTTATGTCTAACAGAAAATAGAAATAAAAGCAAAATGAATAGGTTAGTTGTATATTTATAACTATATAACTAACTGTAGTATATTTAAACAGTCTGTAAAACCCAAACCTCTGGTAACAGGAAGTTGAGGCTACGTCTGCCTTCAACCATCAAGCAGCTGTCTCTGGTCTGCTCTTCGCACAGTGCGCTAATAGCTGTGCACCCGCCGTGTGTGTCGAACTTGCTGACACCATGGTTTGGCTTCTTGGCAGAAGGGAAAAGCTGGGAAGCTTCATTATCATGTAGAAAGGCTTTTAAATGTGTAGAAGCAGCTTGAGAGTGCACAGTTGAGGAATGGGCTCTTGTATGTGACAAGACACACTTTGTACTTTGCTGTACAAAGAAATCTCTTGATTTCTCATGTTTGAAAGTGGAAAATATCATTGTCCTATTTGATAAATGAAACTGTTTGTCTGCAAAGCAAGCATATAAGGAATCTAATAAACATATTTTCTCACTAAAGGGATAGTTTCAGGAAAAGAGGATTAAAATTCTTGGAAAATCAGTGAGGCAGCTACAAGTGTCAGGTGATTATATGGCCTTATGTAAGTACAGTAGTTGGTGTCTAGCCAAGTATTTCTAAAACTTATAGGGTAACTTCTGTTCACATTTAGGCAATCATAAATCTGAAAGCACTTCAAAACTCACCAGTGTTTGCTCCTATGTTAGAGCTTCTTTTAATAAAGAAAATTATAACATGGGTTGGTTTGGGTTTTTTTGTTTGTTTGTTTTTTGTTTTTTTACTCTAGAGAATTCTTAAAGGGGGTGGTGTGGTTAAAACTAGGAGTTCCAAGAATTGAATTTTATTCTTGCCTTTCTTGTAGATCCCCTGTACTGTAATGGGCAAGCCATTTCTGTAGCTTGATTTCTGGCCTAACCATAACAAATGTATTTGTGTATGTGACAGTGAAAAAATACAATGTGTGTTGGTGGGTGTGGTTGGTAGGTGTATTATCTAGTTGTTGTATGGCAGTGTATTAAAATAGTTTTTTATTGTTTTTGTTTAATGAAAAAAAAATCCTAATTGGAACTAACTGGGAGAAAAAAAAGTGTTTTTTTAAAGGAAATTTTACTCCCATTTGGTCTAGTAGTGCAGGTTATAATAACTTTCTTCTGAAGGCAACCTATCTTAAATGAATAATTTATTTGTATGGTTTAGTAGACTTTATAAACATGTAATAATCTTTTAAAGTCTCTTTTTTTTTCCCCCAAGATAGCATTCAGAATGCAAATTGTTTCTCATAATTTTATTTTGCTTGCACATACACTCTTTTTTTATATCATGCTTAATTTTTGTGCAGTTTATATCACCTCACTTTTCCACTTCAGGTTTGATTTATCTTTAAATCTTGTTGAGAGACGTAATACCACTGAATAATTCTCTCAGACTCTGGCAAATCTTCAGGTATTTAGAAAGAGAGAAGAAAGACCTTACACTGGCATAACGTTGCTTGAAGGGCTGAAGATGACTGGCTAAATCTGTTGAGTACTAATTAGGTAGAATTTTTTCAGTCTGTCAGTCAGTCTTACAGATTTTCTTGATCACATACTGAACATATACAAAGCAAGAGAGTAGATACAGCAAATTCAAGAAATGTCTTCAGAATGATGCTTCTTTTGAAAGGGATTTATGAACTGATGTTCAAACAGAAGCATAAAATGTTTCCATATGACAACAGGATGAAAGATGTCAGAGAGATCTCAGAAAAGGAAGTTAGAATAGACAAGAATCCATTTGGAAATGTGTTAGCTTTTACTGGAAGTGTGAATTTGGACATCAGAGAACTCCTGTAATGCCTGCCAGGCTGTGTTCTCTATCCCCACAGGGCTTTTAGCACTGGAGTTGCCCACCAGGCAGCATCAGATGAATCATGATGAAAACCAAACAAGACAACTTTACTTGAGAGAGAGAGAGAGAATATAGAATATGAACAATCCAACTGCCATCTGTATGTTTTCCTGATGAATGGCATTATCATATCTTTTTGTGCCAAATGAGTAAACTGTTTTCACCACACAAATACTGTCTATTCCAGCACATATTACATGCAAACTACCAGCACAAATTTCAGGGTGATGTTTTTAATGTGAATTCACTCTGCCAGTTGAAATCCTATCCAACAAGTTCTGGTTAGAAAAGTAATCTAAAAAGAAGTGTGGGTTTGTGATGAGTGTTAGGTCATGAAAATTCCACAGCTTTCCAGGGGCTTATGAAACGCAACTGCGTCCATTGCTGTCACATTACTTTCTAATGTACTTACAACCAGCTGACTCAGTTACAGAGAGATGCACAAGCTGAAAATGTATATGAAACAAAAGAATAATGGCAAAGCAGACTTGTATGCAGGAGCATTTCTGTGAACTAGAAGAGAATAAAAAGACAAATGAAGATAATGTGGTGTTCTCTACTGTTTCACAGGAACCTTCCAGCACATCTAACCTGGTTTCAGAAAGGACAGTAACATTTTTGGTTTACTGTCTGTTTAAATAACATAAATATGTATTCCATGCTTGTAGAAAGAACTCTTTTTAATCATTACCTAACCTTTAAAAAACAAGGGGTTTTTTTCAGTATGAAATAGTTATCATAGCTAAACTGAAATCCCTGAAATAAACTTTATCCCTGAAATAATGTTTTCATATTAAGAAAATCTAGAGATCTAGATTCCCAAAAAGCATTTGCCTAGCTTAAATGTAGTGATTTTTAAGATCTTAAGTTTTGGCTCATTGAATGGTGTTTCTTTGTGCAGTCTGTCTTTAGTACAATAAAGCCTACTTACAGATTTCCCAAAGCCTCTCTGCAAATCCACAATTTCTGGCAGCTCATGTTTATTCAATGATAATATGCTTTCAGTGGAATAATGTCAGTAGTGGACCAGTATTTCCATTACATAGCTTTCAGGAGTAGTGCAAAAGAACTTTCTGGAATTGTGCTTGTGACAATGACCTCAGTTTTTGAAGATCCTGCAAGGGTTGGATTGTACTTGTATACAGTACATATTGCAAGCTGTTGACAAAAAGTTACACTTCTTTTGATTATTCCTTTGAGATGTGTATTTATCTTGCATTCTGTATGTACCTTTCACCTCAAGATATATTTACTAAATGATTTATGACGCACTTGAGGTTCCCCCCTGCCCCTTTGCGATAGACCAAACTGCTGTATGTCAGCAACGTGACTTGTTACAACAAGAACCACAATGCCTATAAGTTGATAATGCAGTGCGAAGATTTGAGATATGAAAAATGCACCTTTACATGAGATTCTTGACATTGAAATGGACATCTCTACAAAGAACTCATTAGACTTACTGAAGTTCTGCAAGAACTTAGTCTCACCTTATAATTTCTGGTTTCTGAAATGTTATTTTAGCAGAAATATCTGACCCTGGTATAGAAGAGCATCAGAGATTACCTAATGAACTACTTATGTCACTTCGTGCTGCAACTTGCATATGCCAGCTTCTGAAGTTGGGTATATGATCAGCTGTTTAACTCTGGGAAAATAAATAAGAAAACAAGAAGTTTACATGATGTAGATTTAAAATCTAGAAGTTTTAGGAACTTGAAACTAAATCAAGTTTGTAATAGTTCTCCTTTATAATAAATAAAGCTAACACAAAGAAATTTTGGTACCTAAGGCTCATATGCAGTGATTTGAGTCTTGAAGGGGAGACACTTTTTTTAAGCATTTCCTGATACTATTTGCCAAACTCTGTTAAATGATTTACTGAGTGGTTTCAGGGCTCAGTTATTGTACAATTCTTCAGTGTTAATATATCACTGTTTCATCTGGAATGGAATTACCAAGGAAATTATTTCTCTTGATATTTTCTTGGAAACAGTAATATTTTTTTGTGTCTCACAACATTTGAATTCCATGATGGTTGTTTAAAAGTGTTTTATTTTTTTTTTTTTTACATTTTTAATCATTTCCACATTATTTCTTTCTTTGTATTTCACAAGAATCTCTAATATTACCAGTAGCAGTTCTGCTTCTCTGTGTCATTCTTTGCCATATTAATTACCTCATTAGCTCTCCTTTGCCAGAAGGGAATCACATTTTTCTTTCAAATTGTGCAATTTATAAAAATAAGTAAAATAAACTGGCATCCATTCGTTCAAATCTTTATTCATCCTTTCAGACAGGAACAAATAATGGTGTACCCTAAACTTGCCTTTTTTTCCCCCAGCTATGTCAGGTGGTCTTATGGAAGGTAATATTTGTCCCACCGAGCTTGCCTTACTTCCCTGTTGAGCGATTTGCATTCACCAAGGATCTGGCGTGGCTGAAGGAGGAATGTGTCTAAAGAACTTGGGGTTCTGTAGCATGAGATTCTGATTCTTTGTTAAACCTGGGAGATGAGCAGGAGCTCACATCCAGTAACTCTGTGCTGTGCAGTCATGGAAGACAGAAAGGCTCTCTGGGCCCTGCAATTCCCCTCTGTGCCATACAGGCTGTAACTGTGCTCTGCTGTAACTTGACTTTTGAGCTGTAAACATCCTAGGATGAGAGTTGCAATTGTGTTCTTGAGAAACTGTCCTTTAGCAGAGGTCCAAACTTGAGAATTTTTTTCCTATTCTCTTGACTGAGAATTTTCTACCTCGATTTTTATTGGAGTCTTCTGTTTTTTTACTGCCTATAACTCTAAATGTTATATCTGCAAACATGTATGACCTTGTTAGTTGTTGCTTAGCCAGTTGCCTTGTGACAGCATATTCAATGTCCAAAAAAGCCAGAGGAAAAAGCATATTTCATTAGTTATTCTGGTTTTGCAAGTCATTTTCTGAAATAACTTTTGGTGAAAAAAGTTTTGGAACAGAACTTTTCCATAAGGTATAAAATGCAGTAATAAGAATTCATATTTTTAGTTTGTTATAACTTCTCCAAAATGTCTACTGTGTTGTTGACTCAGAATAGCTTTCAAAGTAGGAGAACTGGATCTCAGCCATGATACTCACAAAAAAAAAAAAATCAATTTGCTGATCCTCCGTGTTCAGACAACTTAGATTATCCTCACAATAACTTTTGTAATCTTTAATTTAAAAGTGCTATACATAAAGTCTACTTGTTAACAAAGCTTACTTTACTTGTGCTAGAAGTTTAGAAAGTCTGACTTCTTTTCAAACCAGAATAGTGAATTGTGTTACAGCACTGAGAAGGCTGATACATAAAAGGAAAGCAAAGCCAAACAAAAACAGAAATAAGAAATCTTGAAATACAGGTTTATTAAGTTATGATGCATGGTAACTTTGTAAATTCATCAGGAAAGAATGTTTGGATTTTTTTAACTTAATGAGCACATGAGTCTGTTTATCACATGCCTCTATAAATAAGTGTCTTTGCAGATGTTTTCTCTTTATTGAAAGTACTTTTTTCTCTCCTCAGGGCATGCTGCACTATTAAATTAAACTATGAATTCCCTTGCTTACTACAGAAGACAGAGCACTATGGCAGGCATAGCACTGGCATAACTTTTTAATACCAATTTTAAGAAGTATTTATGGATTAGTAGTATAGCACCTATATATTTTATCTGTCAAAACTGTTTGACATAAATTCTAGGAGCTGTTGGCACATTATTGTAGTATTTTACAGATGCTGTGTCTGGTTAATCAAAAATGATCAACTAATTTCATTGGGCGTGATATCTCTGTGATAAATACAATGAATTTCACTGACTGCTAAATGGTCTGGGTTACTTAGGATAATTTTATTATCCTAATAATTATTAATCATTTGTCTGTCCTGTTCATACTTCCTATATCTGAACCACTTTTCTTTCACAGTGAGGGTCAAACTGGCAGTTACTCTCTAGTGTCAAATGTCATGTTGTCAGTGTTACCTCAACAAACCCAGCTGTTAATGACTAGACAGTTTCTTCAACAGACAGAATGAACACAATCACAAAGCTATTTCTGAAGAGGCTTTAAAAAACTCTAGAGAGGAAAGGATGACAGAACAATAAGGAGTTCCTGTGTAGTTTAGGAATTTTGAATTACAAAATACTCTGATATACTCCTGTTTATATTACATTTCAACCTGAGATAATTCACTATTTATGTCTTTTACACTAAAATCCTGAAATCATTTAGAAATATAACAATTAGTAAGTAATGATAGTAGCTTTTATTTGCATACTCTGTTTAAATGGGCTACCTGCTGACTTAGCAGAGAAATTTTGCCCCTCCTCTTTTCTTTTTGTTAATTTAAAATATTCAAATCTAGGTCTACTGACTAGGAGATAGGTATTACAAACCTAGAATGTGTCTGTCTTCTGGTCAAGGTTGGTCTATACTAATGTTTGCAAAATTAAGCAGTTGTCACATTCTTTAAATATAGCTATCTTGCCTGGACATAAGAAACATTCAGCACAGTTGGCACACAGTGTAAATTACTTCAAGCTCTTCCTAAGGAGAATTTTCTCAGCATGGTTTCTATGATGCATGCTTCTCTCATTAGAAGAACAGCTTAAAGAAATAGAGTATGAAACTACAAGAAATGACAAAGAGCTGTAAAATTAGCTTTGTATTTTGTGATAATGTCTGTGAAATCATTCCTTGTGTGATACAAAGTGGGCATGATGTAAAAACCACATTGTGGACAGAACTATAACAGAAGTCCTGACAGGGCACTGTTCTAGCATGGCCAAGGATGTAGACCTCTCTTGCAAAGAAATAACCCAAGGTAGTGCTATGTCATCATGTAATATTCAGTTCCAGTAGTTTGCCTTAGTTTAAATCTGTCACCAAGAGAGGAAAGGGAAGGAATGTTGGGCATGTGTATAGTTGTGATAAGTTATTAGTGTTCATGCAACACTACCATCCATCAGCCTCTGAGGGAATGGAATTCAATGCATCTGCACTACAGTGAGGATATGTTTATGTTGGATTAGCCTGTGCTAATGCAGAGTGAGATTTTCACCATTTTATTCATGCCACTATGGTATCTCTTGTAGACGAGCCACGTTACAGCCTTACTGCGGTGGGCTGTGGCTTGAGTGCTTTTCAGATGTGGAAGAGGTTTGCTTTGTGTATCTATAGTAACCTTCTGCTGGCATTTTCACTAAGTGCTGTGCATAGGCTGAGGCTGTGTGACTGTTATTATTATCTGCTTTATAACTTATCCCAGAAGGCAGCGTAGTATGTGGAAGATAAATTATCTTGAAATAAAACAGTTCATGATCTGAAGTGCTTCAGCTCTGGCAGCAAAGATGCTAATGAAGTTTAATTGACCTTTCCAAAAATAATTGTACAGAGAAACCTTTGGGTGTTATAATTTACCTTTCTTGATGTGAGAACAGGTAAAGTACAGTGGCTGCGTGGGCTGTAGTGCTCTCAGCTCCTATCACTTCCCTGAATGGTAGATATGCCTTTTAGTTAGTGGTACAGCAATCAGCAGCTGAATTTATGTTTCATCCAAAACATCGCTTATAATTAAATGTCTCATCTCAGTGGTGCCTAGTTCTGCTGAACTGTTTTTACTCAAGTAATAAACATTCCTTTGCACATTTCAAATAGCAGTAAATGTGGTGGCAGTTTCATATGGTGAAACTCAATGACAGCATCTTATCTTACCTATGTGTGAAAGGCAAGAGGTTTTATAATTGTGAAATTACCCACTGAGCAAAGTTTCTTAATAATTCACTAAAGAAATTAGTTTGAAGCAACTGTAAGGGTAAAGAAATAACCAGAAACCAAAATAATCACATTATTTTTCCAAATAAAATGCTTTAAAACCTGTCAAGCTGCCACTGCTTGGCTTGTGCCACTATGCCCCTTCCCTAGTACCCAGCAATGTGTGCTTAGGAGCTGTTGATTGCCTCCTCAAATATTTTTTTTGTACCATCTCCTTTGGGTTGTGGTGGTAAAACATGAATGGACTTTGGAGTAAAAAGCAAGGGGAATTACAATCACAGAATCATAGAATGGTTGAGCTGGAAGGGGCCTTAGATAGTAGCTATTTCCAACCTCCCTGCCGTGAGCAGGGACACTCCACACTAGACCGGGTTGCTCAAAGCCACATCTAATCTGGTCTTGAACACTTCCAGGGATGGGACATCCACAACTTCTCTGGGAAAACTAATAGTGATACTATGATAGCAAATTAGTGATGTTGTGATATATTGTGATATTAGGGAATTAGTGATATTGCAATCAATATTAATTTGTTGATGTCTTTGCATGTTTTCCAGTGAAAGTAATTATGAAGGAATTCTGTCTCTCACTCTATGTTTCTTGTCACCTTCTCTCTGTCACCATTTTACAACAGGTATTTTGTCACTAAAGGCTATTTCTTAGTAGGTAGTTATTACAGAGCATGAACTAGCATATTACAAAATTTGCTGCATATGAATTTTATACTGTTTGTTCTAGGATGTCTTGTGTATGTAGAGAACTATCATAACCTAAAAATACTCCATTGCCTCAAAAGCAGAAATCAATATAAGAAGGCTTCCTCTATATTGTGAATCTGAAGTCAGGTGGAATTCATGTTACATCACTTTGTAAATTATGTGGTTTTAAAACTGTGGTTAGCAGCTTGTTCTGATATTGGCTTTCCATAAAAAAGTTAAATGAGTTTTTGAGAACAGGGCAGGATGTTCTCTGCCATGTCAAAAGTGAAAAGTGCAGCTTCAGATGCTGGAAGTTCCTGCCAGATGACACAGTTTGTATTAAATCTTCCAACCCTTATGTTGATACTTTACTGTGCTGTTCTGCCTTGTGCAGAGATGGTTGAAAAAGATTTGTCCTTGCAAGAGAAGGTACGTAGACTAAGCACAGTCATCCTGCTTTATTGCTGTAACATCAAGACACTATAAAATCTGCAAACAAAGCAGATGGGAATCTACAGCTTTCCTAATTAATTTACGTAATCTTTAGCTTTTCAGCTCAATTTTTATGTACAAAGGTAGTATCTCATCATTTGTATGTACAATCTTTTACCTTTCCCATGCACATAATTTTAGAATTTTTGAGGTGTCAGGATTCCTTCACATCTTTGAATATTTTAATTATGATATCCTTCTTGATTGGTTGAAATTAATCTCCTCCTAAACATCCACAAGTAATGATGGTTGTTGGCTCATTTTTATACCGTTGCTGATAAAACAGCAGATGATGAGTGATCTGACAAGTATTGCAACATTCTGGCTGCAATTATTTTTTAAATTAAATTATACATGATAATATAGGGTATGGGCTGCTCTGCTGTGAAGCCAGCCTGTATGGGTAAGTCTCAGTTTATATTCCCTTACTGGGTAAGGGAATATATATAAATTCCTTGTATTCAGTGAACTATTGGGTAGGAGTTGCATAACATATAACAGCTGACCTTTTTAAAATTCATACTCTAGATTATGCAGAGATAACATTTTGGAGTTAAAATATCCATCATTTTCCTTTTTTTCCCAATCTTGCCAGAACCCACAGTATCAAACCTGTAGTTCTCAAAGGCATGGAAGAGAAGTTGGGTATGAGTTTTAAAGCCTGCCTTGCTGACAAGGCATTAAGTATAAAGAAACATGATAACACCAATCAGCAAATCATCAGCTTCTGGCTCCTCCCAAGTTTCAGCTGACTTCCTACCAGACCTGTGAAGCAAGCTGTAAGAATTATCTTCCTCTAGGCTCTGGCAGCAGGTTCCAAGTCAGCTTGCTCCACAATGCCTGCAGATACTTGGTGGAAACAGCAGATTTTATCTTGCCTGGGGATTATAGTCTGCTGCCTGAAAAGATGGTGTTGACAGTATGTTCCCTATTAAAAATGCAGTAGTACAGTATACAACTTACATAATCATCCACTCAGTAATAGAACTCTTCAAAGCACATCCTTACCAATCTCCTTTGAATATTACAGAGCATGGAATAGGGACAATAACCTGGGGTTTATCTGAATACATCTGAGGAACAAATTCTGCTTTTAGGATGCCCTAGACTGTTCACGTATTCATTTGTACCTGTATGTCAGATAGGGAGGTTGGAATCATCTAGACTAATCCCCATGCCCAAGCAGCATCAGCTAGAACCAGTTGCCCACGACCATGGCTGTCAAATTTTTAATATCTCCACGAGTGGAGATTCCAGAGCCTCTCTGGGCAGCCCATGCCAGTGTTTGGCTCCACTCACCATTAAAGAAATGTCTTGTGTTCACATGGGCTTGCCTGTGTTTTCATTGTGTCCATTGCCACTTGACCTATTGCTCGACACTACTGGAAAGGCTGTCTCTCTCGTTCTTGTTTCCTTGCATCATGTATTTATTGATTGATAGAATAATTTGGGTTGGAAGGGACATTTAGAGATCATCTAGTCCAACTCCCCCTATGATGAGTATGGATGAAGCTGTGAGCTATACCCTTCCCCAGTCCATTACACCCGTTGATGTGCCTGAGCTTTCTCTTCTCTGGGCTGAGGAGTCTCAGCCTCTCCTCATACAACAGATGCTTCAATCCTTTTATCAATTCTGTGCTGGAGGACTCAATCCGTTAAGTCCATGTCTGTCTTGTGTCATGGTATGACATGTCAGGCAGTCCACTCCTGGTCGTGCAGTGCTCCAAACTATGGTCACACAAGTGCTGAATGGAGGGGAAGGATCACTTGCTTTGACCTATGGTCCTTGCATTTCGTATTACCCAGGATAGTGTTGGCCTTTTCTGTGAAACTGCGCTGCTGGCTTGTGATCAGCTTGTTGTCCACCAGGACCCCAATGGCCTTGCCTGCAGAGCTTCTTTCCAGCAGGTTGGTCTCCAGTGTATATGGTGCTTGTGTTTATTCTTCTCCACAGTTCTCTTCAGGACTTTGCATTTCCCCTTACTAAGATTCGTGAGGTTCCTTTTGAACCAGCTCTCCAGCTTGTAAAGGTCCCACATGGTAGCACAACTATGTGGCATTTCAGCTGCTCCTCCCAGTTTTGCATCATCTGTTAACTTGCTGAGGTCCACTCTGTCACATCATTTCAGGTCATTAGTGAAGCTGTTAAACAGTATTAACCCCAGTAATGATCCCTGGATTACACCACTTGTGACTTGCCTCCAGCTGGACTTTGTGCTCCTGATCACCACCCACCAAGCCTGGCCATTCAGTTAATTTTCAAGCTGTGTAGTTATCTGGCCTTTAATTTGTCAGCTTGTCTTTGAGGATATTATAGGGTCTGCCATAACTCAAGCTGAGGTAAACAGCTTTAGCTGCTCTCTCCCCTCATCCAACAGGCTGCTCATCTTGTAGAGGGTTATTAGATTGTTAAGGCATGATTTCCCTTCTGCAAACTTATACTGATTGCTGCCAACCTCTTTTATTCTCTTCATGTGTTTGGAAAATCGTTTCCAGGATGATTTTCTCCATCATCTTTCCATGGATATAAGTTGCTGCTATATTGTTTGCCTGTGGTTGCAGAGCCCAGATAAATAGATTTGATAGGAAAGCTGTCCTATTCATTTTATTTTAGAGACACTTAAATGATGAATTTCCTTGATCCTGGATTTTTTAAAAACATCTCTCAGTAATCTTATGGATATCAAATTGAAATTTTTCTTGTGGCCCAGTGAATGGGATGAGGCATGGAAAAGGAGCATGTAGAAATCCTGTAGAGCATTGCAGGCAGTGAGGCTTCAGGGACTGAGGAGTGTGTCTATGAAATACTGTGTTTGCAATTAATTCAAAATACGTATTTTTGAAATTCAAAAATGTATTGAACAAAATTCAAAAATATGTATTTTTCCTGTTTTCATAGTCTACTCCTATTAGAGCAGTGCTACATTGCATTGACTTGATTAAAAAGAAGTCTAATATTCCTAGTTAATGCCTGTATGTATTTTATAAATGAAACCCTGAAGAGTGTTACAAAAATCAGTGGCCTTGGAAAGATTTGGGAATATTGCTATAAACTTTGTTCTTCAAGATTATTTAGTTCCATTTCGGCTTTTCAGGATTCCGGATAAACCAACAGGAATGTGTGAGGCCAACTCCCATATTCCATTCAGTTAGGTATCACCAGAAGTAGATCTGTAGGGCATACTGGTGGGTTTGTGTGGGCGAGATATTACCTACCAAACTAACCATGGCAGAGAGGGAGAGAAATTGGAAATCTGTCAGAAGATGCCTCAAAACAATGCATATTATGATAGCTAATTTTCATTTGCTTGCTAATCAAGGAGGACAAAATCATTCTTGCTACTCAGACTTTGGGGTTTTTTTTATTCTTTCTCTTGAATGTAAATATTTATTCTCTTTTTAGGTGTGGGTAAATCAGATGAGAATCTAGTGGAAAGGCAATCAGAATGAAATTATGAGGCTTTATAAATAATCCTATTTTGAATATACTAAATATACTCAGAGAAGTTGTGTGATTGGATGTGGTGTATGTAAAATCAAAGGTCCAAGAGAAAAATTGAAGACAACTGTCAGAAGCTTTTTGCTCTTGTGATTGATGCTAGAAAAAATTAATTTCATATCAGCACCACATTGTCAACAGTGTTAAATGGCCTGCTTACTGAGGCAATTAAAAAAAATACTATGAAAATTAGCTGTGCTGGCCAGATAGAGAAAATAAAATTTTAATTATTACTATGGCTTGTTTGTGAAAATGGTAGTAAGAATTCATTACACTTACTCTTTTGAGAACAAAACCACCAGGCCTCCAAATTCTTTCTTACTGTTTTTAGCTTTTAGGTCCCTCCTTGGAGTTTAGAATTTTGCCAATGAATTTTGAATTTTGGCCCCTGTATTTTCAGAATAGGTTCTGAATGTTTTTCATTGTATTCTGATCATTATCTTTGTTCTGTTTTGTTTTGTAGTAGTTTACAATTTAGCTCAGTATTCCATCTGCTCTTCCTATAGTACCAAAACAATATAAATAACACATTTGTCATGTCTGTGAACTATTCTATTTTAGTCCATCTCTTGCAAAGTGTCTGCAGGCACAGAAGTGGGGAGTTTATCACCATGATGAGGTTATTTGGTACAATAAACAGCTGGGAGATGAAAGCTTATATGTTGCAAAAATGATTTATCTCATGTTGTGAGATATTTTAAATATGGAGCAATAGCTGGTAGTTTAAGGTCAATCCCTATATGAAAGTCAGTGCCTACCAGGAACTGCCTAAAATGTGCAAGGCTAGTTCAACTGTTTTTTCTCCTTGTGCTCAGAGCTGCTCTGTTTCAAAGAGTGCTGTTTAGGAATGCTACTGGATGCTCTCACACTCAAAGATTGTAATACAACATTTGTAGTGTAAAGAACCAGCTGAAATTCTGCAGTTGCACTGGAGGATTATTTTTTAATAAGTTCTCATCTGGCATAATGTGCAAGCATTGCTTTATGTTTCTGAAAAGCTGTCTGCCTTTCATTCAATACCATCTTGAATCTCACCATTTGCTGTTGTGACTACTACCATGCTTGCAAATCCCTAATTTAAATTACCTCTTAATAAACTTAGTGTATTTGTTTCATGTGGCTAATTTCTATTTTCACTGTAGCAGAAGAAGGAAGAAGAGCAAAGAGGAAGAGAAGAGAGAGTCATTGTTTTGTGATGACAGGACAAAAGATGTTTCTTTTTGAAATGTTCTCCTTTTAAAAGGTATTTCCACTGATTCTCTCCTTGTAATAGTGCTTAGCATTTTGAATGTTCAGCATTCAGGTAAAGAACCGTATATTTGGATCTCTTGGGATAGCATATTCTAGCTGTAGAACATCCAGATTTGTAATTTCAGGCTTAATGGATGGAGTTGGCAGTTTTATTATCTGCTTTGTCTTGGTGGTTTTGTTTTTCTGTGGAAAGATTCTGATCTCACAGTGCTGCATTCAGTTTGGCTTTGGCATCTAGTTTGTGTTTTTTCCAAGAGGCATAGTTAGTTCTTGCTGATCACCCCTTATGGCTGAAGGAAAATGCAATGTACATTTTAAGATTTTTTTCCTGAAAAGTAGCTTCTGTGGAATGCTTACGTAAGCAGACTGCTGTGTGCCCTGTTTTTTGAAGTCATTTCTGGTACAGTGGATAAAACCATTACCTGTCACTGTTTGTAATACTGTTTAGATTGGGTTTTTTTCATTCTTTTATTTCTTTTCTTTATTAAGTGCTGCAGTGTCCTTTCTGGATCTTTTTGTTTGTACTGCTTTGGGAAGATACTGATTCTAGACATTCTGCAATATTTTTCCTCTTGTATCTGTGCATCTTCTGAAGATTTTTTTTTTTTAATAGAGGGACTTTGAGAACCATGGCCCTACCTATCCCTAGTACTAGATTATCTGTTATTTTTCTAATAATTACTTATGTCTTAGACCCGTATGCTATCTTGTTTCTAATAATAGTTGTTTCATCTCCCATATTCACATTATTAGACTGTATGGGCCTGTTTTAAAATTATTTTCTGATTCACCTTTATTTTGATGCATGAAATTGTACATTCTCAAAAATCCCGCTGTGGTGTGGCATAGAACTTATATCTTATTGAATAATTTTATGTAAGCAGGTATAAGACTTCTGGAGTGGATGTCCTGTCGTGCACAGCCCATTAGATCCATCAGGGGATTCCTTTGTTTCTTGTTGGTCTAAACTAGATGTAATCCGTAAGATCACATATGCTTATTCAGCATGATAATATGTCAAAAGAGAGGGTAGCTAACATGTGGCTATTTCATTGTCATTGCCTTAGGCCAAATTGGTGTCACTCTTTAAGGAACTGGCCTGATGCCTACTGCTGAGTCTGGCCTTGACAATATGCCTATGTTCACTGCTTGTTTCGTCCTGGACTCACAGCAGTGCTCATTCTTTGATCTTTCTGTGCTTTTGTGCTTCTATTGCTGTTTAAATTCTAGGGCTCTTCTAGCTAAATTAGAGCTCTGGCTTGCCTGGTTTTTCTCCCATTTTCTTTTGCTTGAATGTCTTGTGTATCTTAGATCCTTATCTAATCTGATCTCCAACAAGCGAAGATCAGAAGTTCAAGATTAGAGGCTCAGTTAGAATGAATACAGGAACTTTTCCCCCACTTTAATGCTCTGTGATGTTCACCCTGGACAATGCATTCTTCACAATTAATGTATTCAATTTTTCTTTAGAGGTCTGATTGGTTAAAAACATGGATTTAAAAATGACAGAAAGGAAGAAAGGCGAATGCAGAGCCCTGTTGCTATTCCCACTCCCATATTGTATTTTTTTGTCTCGCTTAAAGCATGAGTACACAATTTATGTACAACTCCTAAGGAAGCAGGACCTTGCAAAGTGAAAATGAAGATGATGGAAAATATATGTATTTCGTTGACATCATACCCATGTTCAGAGGCTGCTTCATCTCGTCTGTCCTTTTAATCTGCCTTTGAATCTGTCAATCTGCCATGCTCACTGCTATTGCTTTTTGTCAAGGGAGCTGTGCCTTTGACATTGACAGATTTAGATTTTATCCCATAGATTTCAGAAAAACATGCCCACTAAGTGCAGTTTGCCTTACTGTTTGGTTATTTCTTTGAAAACCTTTCAATTTAAATGGAGAGGCATAATTTGTCCAGCTGCTCAACCTTGCCATCAGGGACATGTTCCAGGGATAAGCAGGATTTAGCAGAGGTTAAGGGGGTACATCTGTACAAGAGCTACTTGTTTATATATTAGTGACGTATCACAGAAGGATTCACTTCGGGCAGGAGCTAAGTGTGGGCTTGGTACATCAGCTGATCTCTGACAATAAGCTCCATTCTAAACTAGATTGCTTGATCTTTTGAGGCTCATCAATTTCTGGAACAGTATTTATTGCTTTTTGAAATGTTCAGGTAAATGATTAATCTGATAAATATTTAGTGGAGGAAGTTCTGTATTCATAGTAATTTTTTTTGATCTCAAGCAAAGTGCAGTGGAACTACAGTGTTAGCTTTAAGTACCCTGACAGCTTCTTCAGAAATATGCTTTCTTTAGCATAAGCTCTTACACATAACCTGTGCCAGTTATGTCTTACATATTAACCGCAAACACGGGATGTGATATAATGAAGCCCAGAGCATATCAGAATTAAATTTGGCTTTGCTGCAGGAAAGAGCCAGTTAATGTCCTTGTGTAATGCTTATGTAATAGATTAGATTCTCTGCCTGACTGTTCTAGTTGTCTGTGGTGGTATATAAAAAGCTTGCCAGCTTGCTAGTGCTCAATTAGCTCATTCACCATGAGTAAACTAGTTCTCCAGCTTATAGAAGCAAAGCGTTTCCAATCCTCTAATTGGTTTATGCATATAATCTTTTCCACAAACCAACAAGTGCAAAAGTTGACTTGCTAATAGAATTGGAGAATAAAAGTGAGAGAGGAGAAAAAAATACAGAAAGATCTATAAAACTCGACCTGTATGGACCATTGTTCATTATTAGCACCATTTGTTACTCCTTCTTTTTGGTTACTTGAAACAGCAGATAAATCTTAATAGAGAAGAAAAGGGATCATAGTCACCTAATGCATAAAAATGTTTGGTTTTCAAGATAGACAGTTGCTGTGAAGCTCTCAAATTTATTTGTTTTATATATATTATTTTAACTTTCTACATATTTTCTTTTTAATGTTTTTAGAGGATACAAGTAGGCTTTAGTTGTTACTTGTTAAAAGTTTTTAGTAGGAAGTTGTACATTTTATAAAACTTACAAAACTGGAAAAGGAAAATTCTCTCTTTAGAAAGCATGTTTGGAAATATCATGTCGATGTTAGTACAGGGTCTTTGAAAAATTATGCCTTATAGCCTAATTTGTGGCATAGAAGATGACCTTTCAAGGCTTTTAGCTGAAATATATAATTAAGCTCATGATAGTGGACCTTCAAAGAATTTCTTCAAAACTTTAACTGTGAACATTGTCAGGACAGAACCAAGACAATGCTGGGCTTTTGTTATTTTCTGGTTTCTCCCAGGGCAGAAGCACGGTGTCTGTTGAGAGATAATCATCCTGAGATGGGATATGTACCTTCCAGGCTTCAGCTGCTTCTCCAACCTTTCTTACTTGTCTTTGTGACATCAAAAAATGCAACAATACTTCTTCTAGAGTTAACAAGGTGAGGCTGGTTATGGTGAGGCTCTGCTTTAAATTTTGTTATTTCAGCCTCTTGTCTGACTTCTCATCCATGCAGAGCCTTACCGTGAATAAACTGGGAAATTCTTGCTTCAAAGGATCAAATTTTCAGTGCAAAGGAAAACTTGAATATTTTATAAAGGTGTCAGTAACATCTACTTCATGTTCAGCTTTATTTAGATGTAAACTCTTCTTAAAAATGCATAATTTTCTTTTGAGATGCTGAGATGTTTTATAGATATTTTTCATCCAAATGTACATCTTCTAGCTTGCTCATCTCATAGCTAATGCGTGTTTAGAAATTTTTATATATGAACATAGCTAATAAAATACTTTTTTAGTTTAAGAATCAGTCTAAAAGTAAATATTAACTGAAAGCTTAATTCTCCTATCAGAGTTTAAGCAGATCCTTGCTACGTGCAGAAGAGAAAGTAATTTTCTTAAAGACTTTTGAGTCTTTAATAATAATTCAAATTTGAAAAATCTTATCAAGTTGTAATTGAAAAGCTTTATGTAGGAAATCAGGGCCTTGGTTTCACTTCACCTATGGTTTTAGCTCCTTTTAAAATTCCAGAGGATATCTCAGAAAATAGGTTGTATTATTTTAAAAAATGGCCTGATCAAAGAAAATATGTATGTTCATGTTGCAGCATGACCAGGTACATTTTACTCTGCCAAAAGCTTTACTCTGTGCCAGTGAACCTCCACTGTTCATTGGACAATGTCTTCCACACAGGCAATTTCTGTGACTGATTTCCAAGACACCCAGTGTTAACTCTCTGAAAGAGCTGCACCTTCTGGGCATTCTCAGGCTGGATACCTGGTTCTGACTGTTACTTGATAAGAATAAAATGTCTTATGGTTTGCCTTTTCCTCTGAGCTTCTTTGAGCCCTTATAGTCCTTGAAGCATTTCTCAAAGAAGCTGGATGTGTTGATTCTCCTCAAGCACACTGAGTCTGAAAGAAAAAAGAATGACACCTTGGAGAAGAGAAGGGCTCCTGGGAGACCTCATTGCAGCCTTCTGCTATGTAAAGGGAATTTACAAAAAAAGGACAGTGAATTTTTATATGGGCACATAGTGACAGGGCAAGGGAGAACAATTTAAAACTACAAGATGAGAGATTTAGATTAGATATTAGGAAAAAATTCTTTATGGTGAGGAGGGTGAGGCACTGAAGCAGGTTGCCCAGAGAAGTTGTGGATGCCCTATCCCTGGAGGTGTTCAGGGTCAGGTTGGATGGGGGTCTGACCAACCTGATTTAGTGGTGGCATTCCTGCCCATAAGCAGGGATTGGACCTAGATAATCTTTAATCCAACTCAAGCCCATCTCTGATTCTTGAGGGGTCTCCTCATACTGACCTGGACAAAACCCAAAATTTCTGAGAGCTTCCATTCCATTTCAAAATGCAGGATACTTTATTTTCCACAGAATGAGGTGGTGACTGAAAATGGTGATAACCTTAACAATGGTCCTTTGACTGTGCTTTACTGCTGTTGCTCACTCCCTGTCCCATGACAGGGTGGATGTATTCCTCAGATGGGAGCAGCGAGGCTGGTGTGTGTGAGCATAGGGGAGGGGAGCACGGCCCAGCAGAGGGAAGTGCCTGGATAGCCAGAGAGCAGGACTGGTGTCTGGGCATGGTGGGCAGTGCAGGCCTGCTCAGGCACCCAGGGTAAGGTCCTGGCCAGCAATCACCAGGCAGGTCCATAGAGATGAGGCAGGGCTGAGAGCAGCCCAGACAGGCAGCCTGTGTGTCGGATTTGTCCATGGGGCTGGTGGCCAGGCACAGGCACAGGCACAACCCATAGCTTGTGTGAGAGACAAGCAGTTGTAGCTCAGCCTAAAGAGAGCTTGTGTGAGAAAGGGGAATCAGCACCAGTGGAGCATCCCCACAGCACCATCAGGAGGCCTCTGCCCAGGGTCACCAGGACCCCTACAGAGGGATATAAATGTGTCTCTAGTAGAACATTTCTAGTGATGGATGCCTTTCTGTGCAGTGTCCAAACCTCATCACTGTTTAGTAGTTTGCAGCACTGATTCCTTGCCCAGTTCCTCAGTCTGCTAAAGGTTTGGGCTGCTTACTGGATGTGATGGAATGTCTGTTGCTGTGACAGAATGCTTAGGAGAGAAGTAAACTCCTGGTGACTAGGAGTTCAATTCTGCTGATAGACATGGGAAAAGTTATTTGAGAGACAGATTCAGTTTTCTGCAGACTGTTAGCCCAATGCTGTCTTTAGAATCTGAAGGTTGACATATTAGCAACACTGCTTGCTAGCAGTGATCCACCATTATGCAATCATTTATATCCAATAGTATTGAAAGGTTAAATGTTCTCCTGCAGTGCAAAAGTGAAACATGAGTCTTGCTTTAAGGTCACACATTGCTTTATCTGACACTACTGGACAATATATTGCAAACAAGATGGATCCCAAACCATTCATCTTTTATAATGCTTGTCATAGGGAAGAAGTCTAATGGATTTTACAAGCCTGTATTATGCCAAGCATTGTGAAAACCACTCAAAACTGGCAGAAGGTTTTTTGGACTGTCAAACCTCTTTGGAAAGTTCCACATCCTCTCATATTTTCATAGCTATGATCACCTATTTATTATAGTTTAGCAGATATCCTTTCAAGAATGAAGAGAAGAATGTATTTTAACAAGAAAAATTGTTAAAATGCATTAAATTATATTAAATAGTCCATTTAAATAATTAAAAATAATAATCAAAAAATCAAAATAAGTATGCAAGTTCACTATGCAGAGATGCTCTCTTGTGATACAGGATAGGATAATGAGCTTTCTGTTTTTTGATTATCATACCTCCATCATTTACAGACATTTATTTGGGTGGAAGTCAAAGTAAAGAGACTGGACTCTGCTTTGTTTAGTGTCTGTGCCTTGAAAAAAGGGATTGGCATCCATGAAATTTTTCAGAGACTCTGAGAAGGAAAGCCCTTTATAAAGAGAAGACAGAAGTGCTAATTGTGGGAATAAGAATGTTTCTTGTTTATGACAGAGGTTTGCTTGAGGTTCTTTGTTGACTCTTGAGCAAAGTCCTACACACCACGAGTACAAAGCAATAGAAATGTAAGTTATGTTAGATATTAGGAAAAGGTGCTCTTCCTCTTAAACAGTACATATTTTAAAACTATTTTCTTTGAAGAAAGGTTTCCCAGTAGCTATAACAAGTTGTCATCAACCTAGGCAAAGAAATACAATAAATCTTTGCTTGACACTCAGTCATGGAAATTGCCCCCTGATGAAAAAGAAGCTTACTAATTAATTATTTACCTCTGCTCTTGCAATTCCTCTATATCCTCCTGTCCCTGTCTTTTGACATGTGAGGAAATTTGGCACAAAATGACTGGATGAGTATGGGAAATGAGCAGTGGCCCAGTCTCATGTGGGTTTCAAAATCTAGTCTCAACTTGCTACAGGGCTTGTCATTGTTAAACTGTTGGCAAGAGAGACAGGAAAGGTCAAGGTGAGGATTTTCTGTGTATCCTTAAATATCATATAATTATATAGCTGTGTCCTTTTTTCCCACATTCTTGATAGTTTCTTCTTGAGAAGATAATGCAACTGCCAGTACCAGAATGTACGGGAATTTGAGAATTAACATTTTCAAAGTTATGTTTTTATCCTTAGAAGCCAGAAATTAGTATTCAAAAATAATTTCTATCAATTCTCTGCTTTGCTCAGGGAAAAAAAAAAAAAAAAAAAAAAAAAAAAAAAAAAAACACCATTTCACCAAAAAAAAAAAGCTGCACTTTACCCAAACCGGAATAATTTTTACTCCTTTTGATTACAATGGATTTGAACTTCAGTGATATATTTTGAATATATTCTTATGTCTTTCAGGAATTTGCAGAGGAATAGTGAAATAATGGTCACCAGCACCTCTGGTTTGCTTAAGATCAAAATACTTGGACCAGCATTGCCCTTTTCATTGCGTTTACATTTTTTGTTTCTTTGCATGTCAAAAACTTGAGGGTGAAAGATGTGGTTGACTTTCAGCCAAATCCTTTTTATCACACCTACATTTAGAGGAACTCATTATTATCAGTCATGAATTTCTCATTCTTTTCTCCCTCCTCTTTCAGTTTGTTAGTGTTTTTATCCATTTCCTATCTGTTTAATTAGCTATTTGTAGACCTGTAAGTCCCTGTGCAGACTTGGTGTACTGTATCTAAAGGATCAAATCAAGTGGATTACATTTCTAATGTAAATAGTTGAATTGTTTCCAGTTTAACACATATTTATGGTTTATCTTATTTAACAAAAAAATCTGTAGAATTACCAGCAGATTATAACTATGGCAACAAGAACAGAGAAGATGGAACAATTTCTTTTCAGGGTGTAATAGGCAAATGAGTCTCAGGTTTTGTTTCCATTGCTGATACTCTGTTCACAAGTCAGAACCATTAATGTGTGGTATCAGAAACATTTGGCAGTCTCACTTCTATGAAATAAATACAATGTGAAATCATAGCATGATTAACAGTGGATGTTAAACAAACCTGTCATTTGGAGAAATAGTCTACAAAAGATTTGGTGAAATTTCTGAAATCCCAGAGAATAGCTCCGTGTTATGTATATAGTTGAAAAACAGTGGAAACAAATAATTTTATCAGTGTCAAATTAAGCAATTACAATATGAAAGTAATTATACTTTTCTTAGTAATTAACAATTAAATATTCACAAATTCAAAGTTATTTTAATGATTATTTTAACAATGTGTATACACTTTCCACTACATACAATACAAAGGTCTGTCTTCAAAAATAAAACCCCCTAGTTTCTCGCTGGATTGCTGTAGTGAACATGATGAAACTTTAAGCTCTTTATTTCTTCTCAAAGTGAAAAGCTGTGTCAGTGATTATTATCATTATTAATCATGGCTTCAGTTTCCTCTTTTAGAGAGGTTTTTCTCTACTGAAATGTTCCATGCAACTTGAGCCTCTCTGATTGCATGCTCTTCATCTCTGCATAGGTTCTCTTGGAAGTCTGTGGATGAGTTCTCTCGCAGCAATTCCAGGGTCAAAGGTGACTGTTCAGTGAGTTGGCATGGAGGAGAAAGGACTTACAGTTCTGTCTGCTGGTCATGAACGCTTGAAACCATCTGGTGCTTCATCACAGTTTTGGTCTCGCTCTCGAACCAAATACTTCTTTCATTCGCTTTTCTGTGACTTGTTATTTTTTCTTTCCTTTCCTTATCACTGAGAAAACAAAAGTTTCACTCTAGTGCCTGACAGCTCTTCTGTAGCCACTGCCCATGGCATTCTGTGTTTCCCATTTTATTGTGATTATTTAGCAAAGTCATAAGAATCAGGCCAGAGTCCAAGTCAGACTGAATGCATCCTCCCACTGGAGGAGAGAAAGCTCAATGCCTCAAGTGGAGAGATTTCACTGTCTCATAATTGCTACCTCTGATCATTCTCTGTGCAATTAGCTCTTGCCAGCTCAACAGCAAAAGCATGAGCCTGAGCTCTACCCAGGGCTCAGGGAAAATCAGGACAATTGAAGGTTTTTCATTCAAGACTGATGCTGTGGTGGAATGGCTCCTTCTCCTAGGAACTTCTGCCAGCCAGGTAGCATTGCCACTAGGGCTGAGCAGAACAACTTTACTGCAGGCAGCAGAGAAAGGCTGACCACCTCTAGCACCAGGAAGCATTTGATTCATCTGCTGAGCACCACCGAGGGTCAGTAATATGATTATTGTGATGAATCATCCTCATTCAGCTGAAGACCATCATGGAAATCCTATGGGAAACTAACCCTTTTGAAGAGAATGAATCAGCTCTTTTTAGCAACTGATCTTTTGTTCAGATTGTTCATGATGTTGGAGGATAAATTGGTCTTCAGTGAGCACTAAGCAGTGGGACAGAAGAACAGTGTAACTCCCAACAATTTGTTGGAGTAGAGATGGAGGAGGCAAGAAGAGGCCTGCAGACCGATTTAGAGGCTGAAGCTCATTTAACATCTCTACAGACCTGGTAGCTGAAAAGAAGATGGGAGAAGCAGATCTCCCACAGGAAATCCAACTGTTGCATGCAGTAGCTTTCCTTATGCTACAAATCTCAGCTTCTTGCAACTTCTGATGACAGATTTGTGGGGTGAAAGTGCAATCCCAGCATGGCCTCCTTGTGAACAGGACATACACAGCAATCAGGTGGATAGGTGAGTATTTCTTCACTTATCTCCCAACACAAAGTGTCCAAAGGATAGCCAACCAAGGTGACTCTCCCTTTCTTCTCAGGCTGTTCCTCCAAATGATGAGTGAGTGCCATAAGGCCCAGGAGCATTCTATCCACATTTCTGTCCTTGTTACACGTGTGTCTCACTGCATTCACCTAGGTCTCAAATTTCTGCGCTATCTGCTAACAATGTATCTCGTCTTTCTGTTCATCTGTGTCCCACCATTCCCACCACTGGAATTAAGGACCTTACCTGTGTTTAAATTAACATGGGATCTAGTTGATAGTAGAGGACTGTGACTTTTATATTTGTGGGTGAGCCCCATTTGTGTTTTGAGGACTCCTTTCTGAACTACCTGTAGCCTCTTTTGACTGGGAAGGTTTGGTTAAGAATTAGGGGAATGAGTCAAAACAGTGTTTGAGAAGAGGATCAATAGCTGAGACAGAGGAGGAATAAATGGACTGAAGTATGAGTGAGGAAGCTCGGCTTTTGGGCTTTTTTTTTTTTTGCCAGGCTTGTTAGTAGGGGTCTTGGCTGTGACTTCAGCATTTATTCAAATAAATAAGTACAATTAGATTTTTTATATAACCACACATTTTTAGTTGGTTGCAAATAATCTCAAGTGCATGTATAAGGAAATAACTTTATTCATATATCAAAAATTAATCAGTTTTAGATTTAGAAATGCAGATGCTTATAAGAAGGACCAAGGGAGGTTTGCAGTACAAAAAAAAAAGTTTCTGGTAAAGTAGTTTAGTTTGATAGTGATTAAAGGATTACAAATATGTAGAAATGTGTACAGATGACACACATTTCCTATTTCAAAATTAGTCTAAGTTAAAAGCAAATATATATGTATATAGGTGCTTTATTTATGTTTTAAGTATCTGTATTCAAATTTATGTTTTAAGTATCTGTAGTGAAAGGAGGTAGGCTATGTATTTAATTAGTAGCTTTAAATTAAGAAATAATAGCTAATGAATCTGCTGAATCTCCTGACAAATCTATGTGTGGGTCCAGCTTCCCTCTCAGCTGGAGCCTGCTCCTCTACCACAACTCTTGTGGAGAAGTCCTGGCTTCTGTTATTTTGTTTGCAGAATGAGTAGTGACCTAAAAGCCTTTTAGTGGAGCTGTGTCTCTTGTCTCAGAAGATGTTGCCGTGTAATTGAGAAGGTGTTCTTTTCAGTGGTACCCAAAATACTGGTACTTTATGGTTGTGCCTGACCATTTCAAGGTTCGTTTTCTCAGTCAAAGCAAAAAATTATGAAAGCTTTTAATTAATCCACCTGCACGCTCATGCATATTATGCATTATGGAACCGAAAACAAAACCAAACCAAAGCAAATGGAAGGAGGGAGACCTAAAGTGATCTTTACTATGCGTTGAAGATGCTGATCAGTGATAAGCAGGCGGAGCGCGTCTGCTGCGGTGGCTGGGTCGCTGCTGCCACCCGCTGGCGCTGGGCTGGGGCTCCCACGGTCCCACCCCAGGCTTCAGGAAGAGCCAAGTGATCGAGATGCAAGCGATCTTTTCTGGAATTGTGCAGGAAATAGGTATAATTTGTCTAAAGAACACTGAGAGTCTTTAAAATCGACGGGTTTGTCTGACAACTGCCACATTAATACAGATCTATTAAGTTTTTTGATTCGTATTTTCTGTTTAGTATTTTAATATTTTCGTTCCTTTTGTTGTTCTCATGACTGTAATTGTGAGGATAGTATGTATTAGGGGTAGTGATATTTCATTCGCAAAAAGCACCTTACTGAAAACTGTCCCTTTTAGTAATGTCTAAATATAAAATAGCACTTGTGTGTATAAAAGACTCCCAGTTAATACCTGTTTAGACAGTAACAAGAAATCCACCCCAGAGCAAAACAATACCAGTGAGACCTTAGAGGGTTATCTCAGCTGTAACAGAGACCTCTCCCCTTTGATTTACTCAGATGGCTCAATCTCTCTAAACTCCAGAGCAAACATTCAAGGTTGAAAGGATGTTTTGAAGGTCAGCATGTTTTGGGCCTTTCCAGTGAAAGTATTGCAAAATCACTGTTGAGCATTCTGCCAGGATCTCCCATTATTTGTAGATTGAGTTTGATTTTGCTGGGCACTGGCCTCGTTGCAGCACAATGTCTCTTATGAACATTTTAGGCCTTAATTGCCCTTTAAAATGTTTTTTAGGATGTCTGTGGTTTAATAAAAGATTCACATCTATTTAACCTCAACATGTGTGTGAGCTTTGTGACTCTACTGCTTGTTATACAACCCATTTTAAGGTACTACTTTTTAAAGGAAAGGTTTGCTAAGCTAGGACAGAGATTACACAAATGTGAGTTATTAGAGACCATAATGATTAACTGCCAGGTTTTAGCTTTCTCAATTTCTTCGTCTCAGTGCCTGTCTCAAATCTTGCAGTTGTATCCTCTATCCCAGACATGGCTTATGTTACAAGCATCCAAGGACTCCATTACTCTCTTGTAATATGAGTTGATTGAGATATATAGATATATATATATATATTCTTGAAGGAGCTTACTGTAAGACTGAGGTTACTCTTCTTTATTTCTGTTTCTGGAAGCTAACTAAAGCAGAGGTCAAGGATATTGAATCCCTAATTTAATGGCAATATAATTTTCTATTTCTGCTGATATGATCTCTCTGGCATCCTTTCAATGTGACATAGACAGGGGGAGTTAAAATTTTTCTTACCATATGAGTAGGAGAGTTCAAGGTGGAATAGGGGTGGGAGTTGATTTATTACTCTCCAAAATAAATAGATCAGATTCTGGATATGGTAGCCTGTTACATCTCAGGATAAAAACTTTATCTTTTGCACTCATATTGAGTGCTACTGACAACTGTGATAGTTCTTACATAGTTTTACAGCATGTCTGGATCTGACTGGTGGAGAGAGGTGATAGAAAGTGGTACAGGAGGACTTGGCAGCCTCCCAGCCCTCACACGTGGGGTGATGTGCCAATGGAGGAGAAAAGGATAGTCAGAGTGCCCCCTGCATGTTTGGGTGTGTTTCTGGGATGGATCTCCTGATTCACATGGTGCAGGTAACAGAGGCTGTGGTGGGAAGGCAGACATTGGTAAGGAGTGTATTTTGAATCAATATATTTTGGATAGATGTGATATTTTTTGTGGTTGTTTAAAAAGCCGTGGAAGAAGCTCTCCATGAGGAAGTAAGATGCAAACAAGTGTAAGAAATGCAGGCGAGCAGTGGCAGGCTGTGGGTTGCCGGTGGGAAGGTGCAGTGTTGCCTTTTCCCACGGTGTGGTGCTGAAGGAAGCTGCGAGTCTGCAGCAGAAACCAGGACAGCCTGCACTGCCCTGTCTTCAGCTTCTGAGCCTCGAACAGGCTTCACAAGACCAGAGGTATCATCTCCCTCAGACAAAAGAGCACTTCAGTGTCCATTTCTGTGATAGTCTCTTAATATCTTGTTAATAATATACGTCAGTATAGGCAGTAAGTCAGTAATTCTAGACTCAAAAGAGTTTTACTTGAGTCATTCTGATAGTTTTGTCACTGTATAATCCTGGTTTTTTGGTTTTGTTTTCTCTTCTTTCTTTTAGTGACCAATCTTTGTTGTTTGTTTGTTTGCTTTCTGTTTGTCAGTCTGAGACTGTAGCTTTACAAATTATTTTGCTAGTGGCTGATCCAGGTACAGACCCTGCCACTCCCTCTCAGCTCTGCACTGTCACCTTGACTTTTTACTCTGCTATAATAGTGGTTTCCTTGATAGCACTATCTGCTAAAGTTTTGTAATAAAAAATTCCCTTTTATAATGGGGATTTTACCCTATGTACATACCTTATGCTTCTCTTCTGTTTTTAAATTTGTGATAATATCACAGGTCTGTTTAAGAGAGTGGTGAAACAAATACTAGTATTGAGCAGAACTGAGATAATGGTATCTTCAGCAACTGGCTGGTTGATTATGTGGTAACTGGAGGCAAAAGGACATTTCTATTCTCTGTATGTGACCCTGTATATTTCCTATATATTCCTTACATGGGAACTTTTTTTTTGTTTTTAACAATATGATGTTCTAGTTCAAGGCTAAATTTTGGCAAAGGAACCTTGCAGCTCTTCACAGGAATTTGCTCTCTGTCAGAAACATTTGTTCACTTTCAGAATCTGCCATCCACTTGAGATGCTATGGTGTTGGTCATGTCTTGTAAGCTTTGTGGGATAAGTATATGGAATTCTTTTGTGCCCGCAGACAGGAGACAGCCCTTCCAGGCACATTGCATTGCTCATGCATTTACACTGTTTTTCAGGAATTATGATATAACACTAGAACTTTCACAGGTTGAAACTCTGTGTTAGCAATCAAATGGCTGAAATATTGTAAATGCTGTGTGAGTTTAATAATGATTTGAAAATAA
This sequence comes from Pycnonotus jocosus, assembly GCA_013400435.1. Lineage (NCBI taxonomy): Eukaryota > Metazoa > Chordata > Aves > Passeriformes > Pycnonotidae > Pycnonotus > Pycnonotus jocosus. The sequence goes on along the minus strand of VWYP01002236.1, from coordinate 243,341 downwards.
TTCGACTTGGTCTTTTGGCACTTGAATTGCTTTGGGATCCAGCCAGTATTTCAGAGCTTCCATGTCCAAAACAATTCAGTGCTGCATCCATTTTTAGGATGTAAAAATTACTGTGGGTGGCTCATCTTTATGTGCATATTCAAAGGATATGCAATGTCCTGATCGTTTTCCTTCAGAATCGTAAAAACAACAAACATCAATAACAACTTTTTAACATTGATTAAAATTAATGTGAATAGTCATGGGGTCTTTCAGGAAAGACGGTTTTCCTTGCTAGTTTAGGACCAGTGTGAAAACATTCCCAGGACAGTCTGTCTTTCTGCAAACACATTTCATATTAAAGATGAGATTTCATCAGTCATTATGTTGATTTGTTTACCCACTATTTGTGTTGTCCTCAAACTATTTTGGCAGTAGATAGTTCTGTATCTTGAATTTGGAAGTACATGTTGGATCAGAGCATAGTGAGTTTAACTCAGTCAACAAACTGATATAGCCAATGGGAAATAGAATGTGATAAAGCAAAAACATTTGCTTATTGTAGATTGTATTGGTCTTCCACTAAAATAGACTCTTTTGTGACAGGAACACTGATGTTATTGGTACATTATTATTTCCTGTTTCAATTAAAATCAATTTCTGGTAATGACAGGAGCCATCCCTTTTGTAGCTGAACACATTTCCAAATATACCTCATTGTTGATTTTCATGAAGTTTTTTGTAAGGTATTTATACAAAAGCCTATTAATGCTAGCATTGTTGAGAATAAAAATACTACTATATTTATGTAGTCCTTTCAGAAGCTGTGCCAAGGGGAACCATAAGAGAAAATAACCCTTTGGATTTAATTTACCTTCTCCTGGTTAGGCACTTGGCTGCCCACAGCCAAGTGAATATTCATTTAAAGTGAATGAATATGCTGTGGCTGTGAATAATGACTATGTTGTAGTTGGAACAGAGTTGTATAATTTTTCCAGTTCTGGTATTGCAAATATAGCTTCAGTTCAAATTTCTGCACTGTGCTTCTATTTTTTGCACACTTAAATAGAACTGAAGCATCTGAGGAGCATATATATATATGTGTGTGTGTGTATGTGTATGTGTATATATATATAATTTGGACATAAATAGAAAAAAACAGAGTTGCTCCTCATATTCTATTTGAAATTACTCATAAAAGAAGATTCTGTATTTTTTTAATGTATAGCTTTACTGTTTATGCCCTATGTGAAGTTGTTTTTACAGAATGTGCTGAAAATTGTAATCAGCAAATGGTTTATTAAAGATAATGCAAAATTGCTTTTGCACTAATGAAATGTTGAAGGTCATCTCTTAGAGAGCTCTTATAGCCCATTTATGTATAGACTCTAATTCATAAAACTATGCTGTGAGACAGAATTCCTGTCTTACAGGCCAGTGTGCAAAAGACAGAAAATAAAAGACTTATGCATGAAGCTGTGTCAGCTGTTACCATATTTTGAAGCAAAATTCAGGTCCGTGCAGGTTATCTCTGCCAGAAAAAGCATGAAATTGTGTATTCTAAAGGCAATTCCCCTGTTTATTGACAAGTAATTAAAAATACCCCAAAGAACCAAAACACTTTTTTTTTTTTAATCATAAGAAGACTAATTAATTTCTTAGGATTTCAAGAATTCCAGTCAAAACTTAAAATAAATAAAAGTAATTTCATATGGTAATCTGTGAGCTCACAGTATTACAGGATGATTGGTCAGGAAGTCTTTTCGAAACTTCTTGTACTTCTGTACAATTACCCACCTCTCAAATTGTGTTTTTGAAGCCAGGCTATATAACAAAAGTAGTGTATATAACAAAGATGCAGGTAGGAATGAGCACCTGGGGCAGCAGAAACAAAGCAGGATTGCTCTTAGCTTAAAATTAAGGTCTTAATGCTTTTATAGCTCCATTTTGATGTTACTTTTCTGGAGTTTTGTTCATGTTTTTCTACCTTCCTGTCACTAAAACAATATCCAGAAAAAAACCCATTATTTTAATGATAAAATTACCTCTGGCCTTCACCTAGGCTTTGTTTTGTGTACACTCAGTGCCGGTAGCTCCGTGAGCAGCTGCAGTGCCAGTTCTGGGGTCAGCTCTGCTGGTGAGAGCCCCAGACAAGAGGACATGACCTGGAACCAACCTTTGCACAACAAAGGGCACGGGCACCTGTGGGGCCAGCCAGGGGACAGGACGCTCACAGACACAGCAGGAGCTGAGGACTCAGCTGAAAGACCCCAGGCTTCCCTGCACTTTGGTACAAAAGCTCAGGGGTTCCTTTGCTCGGGGTCCCTCCTTGGAGGCACCAGCTGGAGCTGTTACTCTGTTATTGCACCATGATTCAACTACTGAAAGGATCTAGAGGTCTGAGACTCTGATACGGAAACCTGGTCTAACTTTGTGAGTGCGGAGTGAATAGCTGTGAAGTGGCCTCTGTCCAAGTGAGACTGTCAGAATGGCTCATGGATGGTCAGACAGTCCTTGACAGTTTTAGAGGAACTAGTCCTTTTGTTCCAAGTGAGAGCCTAAGCAGAACTCAGATATGTGCAATATGAGTCTTGGGAAGAGCTGAGAGCTTGCATCATTTGATAACATAAATTAAGTTTGTGTACACCTCTGCTTCTTATTATTCTTTATGCATATATTTCATCTGTGACTAGTATCCCTAGTCTTTTCTTTATCTCTGAGTGCAAGGACTGATTAATAAAGAGCATTTGACAAAGTAACAAACCTTTTTATGAAGACAAGGATATTCAGAGCAAAACGAGTCTAGGGAATGTTCAGAAAGATCAAAAGCTTGTTTTCTTCATTATGCTACTAGGCACTGAAAGGAAAACAATACATTTGTTATCAAAGTACCATGCTGTCTCATTGCAACACAAATAAAAAAGGATCTAGTTTATAGCAAAGTTACTGAACTGCTGGCCTGTGAACTGCTTGAGCTGAAGGATGAATTTGTCTCAGGTCTGTAAAATTTTCATACAGTTATGCTGAGCATCTGGTTCCTCAAACTACTGCTGAGCCTGTCCATCTCCAGGAAATGATAAATTTGATTTCTGGGAGGCCCAAAATTCATACCAAGCCACAGTTCTTAAAATGCTAGGCAGCCCTGATTGAAAAATAAGGGATTTCATTATAAAAAAAATCTGGCAACTTCTTTTGCTTTTAAAAGAAAATAATATTAAAATAATATAAAAACAGAATACTGGACTATTTGGTATGTCGTGATATAGTATGACAACTTGATAATATAAATAATTCTGTGTGTTGACAACATCCAATAACATATGTATAGGATGTGCCTGTAATAGAATAAGATAAAAATAATAATTATAGGCATGAAAAAAAGTTTTAACACAGCATTTTTAGTTATATTTCAAAGGAAATATTGAGAGTACTTGTGTATTCTGAATTGAAATGAGGTCAGATTTTGAAATGCCTTTGTTTCGTGTGAAGTGGAAATTTGAAGTGCTGATCAGTTCTATTTCTAGAGGAACTTTGTAACTGATTAAATGTCAGACTAATTACTAGTTCTTGTTTTCAGAAATCCAGAGAAGGAAACTGTCACTTTGAGTTCCCAAAATTATTTTCTATATGTTTGTTGCAGTTTGTACATCTTTGTAGTCTGTCTAGTCTTCACACAATCATGCATTTGGAAATTTCTCTTTGTTAATTACCTTTTTTCCCCAATCATCAATAACTGGTATACCAAACATTGCTTTTATATTTGCTTTTCCATCTACCATCTGTACAGGAGAAACCATGGGAAAACCTGTTCTTTGAGAGCTCAGAATCCTGTATTAGGCTGCAGTTATTTTGTATATCCATGTACTGTGCAAGAGTAAACATGATTAACTCCATGAACTTAGAAGTCTTTTCCATCTTAAATGATTCTATGATTGTATGAGTAACTGAAAATTATGCTGCTAAAATCTTTTGTTCTAACCTATTTACCTGATCAGCCTGCACACAATTTTCAAGGTTGGCTATTCAGCTTCAGCTTAGATAATTACATTGACAAAGATTGTTAAAGCTGCTATTGTGCAGTTTCCTCATTATAGACAATGTCAGGATGAGTTAGGAGATTCCTGTTTACGCGCATTCAAATTCTGATTAAATTAAATGTAAATCTCAAAACTTGCAACTAGTATTTAAAGTTATTATGTATTCTACATTATATTATTTTATATTATATTATTTATATTATTATGTTATATTATATTATATTATATTATATATCAGACACAGCCAGCATGGGTTTAGGAGGGGTAGGTCATGTTGATCATCAGATCAACCTGATCTCCTTTTATGACCAGGTGACCTGCCTGGTGGATGCANGTCTGGGCCAGCTCTGTTCAATATTTTTATTGTTGACATGGATGAGGGTGTTGAGTCTGTCATCAGTAAATTTGCAGATGACACTAACCTGGGAGCATGTGTTGATTGATTAGAAGGGTGAAGGGCTCTACAGAGAGACCTGGAATGGTTGGATGGATGGGCAGAGTCCAATAGGATGACGTTTAATAAGTCCAAGTGCCGACTCCTGCATTTTGGCTACAACAACCCCCTGCAACGTTATAGACTGGGGATGGTGTGGCTGGACAGTGCCCAGGCAGAAAGGGATCTGGGCGTGCTGGTGACAGCAGCTGAACAGGAGCCAGCAGTGTGCCCAGGTGGCCAAGAAGGCCAATGGCATCCTGGCCTGGATCAGGAATGGTGTGGCCAGCAGGAGCAGGGAGGTCATTCTTCCCCTGTACTCAGCACTGGTGAGGCCACACCTTGAGTGCTGTGTCCAGTTCTGGCCCCTCAGTTCAGGAAAGACGTTGAGACACTGGAACATGTCCAGAGAAGGCAACGAGGCTGGAGAGGGGCTTGGAGCACAAACCCTGTGAGGAACGACTGAGGGAGCTGGGAGTGTTTAGCCTGGAGAAAAGGAGATGCAGAGGTGACCTTATCACTCTTTCTCCAGGCAGCAACTGTCAAAACAAGAGGACGAAGTCTTAAGCTGTGCCAAGGGAAATATAGTTTGGATTTTAGGAAAAAGTTTTTTACAGAAAGAGTGATGAAGTACTGGAATGGTCTGCCCGGGGACCATGCCTGGATGTGTTTAAAAAAAGACTGGATGTAGCACTCAGTGCCATGGTTTAGTTGAGGTGTTGGGGCGTGGGTGGACTCGATGATCTTGAAGGTCTCTTCCAACCTAGTGATTCTGTGAATTCTGTGAATGATGAGAGAATAACACACCTCAGTCTAGTGAAGTACAGGCATGTCTTGTGGGCATTTTTACATTATTTCATCAGCATGTCTCCACTGATCTTTTTATTGCTGTTACACTGAAAGAGCAACAGGAGCCCCCAAAGAGACTCTGAGTGAAATATAGCCAATGGGATTTTACTTTGAAAATACTTGCACAGTATTTAATGAAAAAATGCCAGTGTACCGAGGATTCTTTAACTGTTGTATGTTGCCAGCAGAGGAATCATAGCTTTTCCTTTCCTTCAGGCCGTAAAGGCCAACCTTATGTCTTTATCTGACAAAACAATGATGTGTAAAGCTGTGAAAAAACCTGTGGTAAAGTGTTTTATTCAACAAAGACATCCTAGTGAAAAATCTGCTAGTTTTTTGACCTGAAGTTCCACACTCTATCTTTGTCCTTTGAAATCTTTTAAAGAATCATAAAGAACATGTCACTTAACAATTTGGAAGTGCATCAAATACATCCATTTTTCATACAGAGTGAACTCTTGCCAGGAAAATTTAATAAAGTAATTTGCTGAAGCAGAAGACTGTTGAAAATGCACTCAGCATATCTAGCTGGCATACAACACTGGCAGCTAGTTCTTCTAGATAAATGAAGGATTTTAGATATAAATGTCTAAGTAAAACCCAACATGTAGGGTATCATCACCTGGCAGTAAAAAAGAAATTAATTCCCATAGTATCTTAGAAGATTTTCTGTTTGCATCTCATCATTCCAGATTTTCATCTGAAATGGCAAAACAATGTTATAGAAATTTCCCATCCAATAGACTCCTGTGGCAAATGCCTTATCATCAGATAATATGAATTCATAAGAACCAAAGGCTTTTTCTGGTAAAGGATGGTTTTGCTGAGTTGTTTTCTTGACTTATTTAATTTTCAGGTTTTTTTACAATATTGCTTTTTGAAGAATATTTTTGCTTTAATTAGAATTAGAAATGGAGGAGACTCAGGAGATCTGATAAAAATTTTCAATTTAAAATTTTTACTGAACTAATCCAATTACCTGTGTGGGATACTTGGAAAAAGAGGAAAGATGGAGGAATTTCTAAATGTTATTTCCCCTTTAATTTCAGATTTTCCATCCCATCATAGTTTGAAATTTCGTTTTTACATCAAAAATACCTTCAAGATTGGCTTGAGGTTTCTGAATGATTTGACAGCTCTATCTATGGAGCTTTCTGGCCACCAAAACTCAAAAGGAAATCACTGTGTTTTTTCTGTTGTGGCCATTACTCTTGCACCAATGTAGGAGTGAGCTGATTGAGGAATGGCATATGTGAATGTTTTGCATGAAACCTTCTTGTGCTGGTCCAATAGAATCATAGCAGCTGGCACATGTAAGAGCCATGAACAATGAAGAAACATAAGTTTAGATCTACTGGACTTTCACAACTGATATAAGATCCAGATCTTCAGATGGTATTATTTTAAAATCCCTGATAAACAGCTTTTTTCTGCTCGAAAGTAATTTTAGTAAGGAAACTGGATCAAAACTGAGATCAGGATTTCAAATTATACTGGTATATGTTATTATACTTACATGGGTGGAATTGGAAATCAAGATTAAGAAATTATATAACTGTGCATGAATTGTGATTACAAAATATCAATATGGAAACATACAAGAATATGAGAGTTTTCATGTATTTGTTTTTCTACCATATGGCTGGGGTAGACACCTATGCCACAATAAGCACAAATATTGATTTAATCTTTTCCCTCTTGTGCTGGGATGTATAAAGTACAAACTAGAAGTCAAGTGTTTAAAATTAGACTTAGCTGATGTAATAGCAAACAAATGTGCTATATCCAGATTTCACCAACATGTAATCATCTGTGCATTTATAATGAGTATTTTCATAGAGCTATTTGTTTTGAAAATCTGTGGCAATCCATCTGTTTTCTTAATAATTTGACTCTGGTCATTCAGGTAATTTGATGCATTTTTATGACCTCACCTTTTTTTTCCTTTTCTCTTTTCCCCTTTTTTTTAATTTTTTTTTTTTTTTTTAATAGATGGTGCTCTCTTAAATGAGTTTTGATACTTTTACTGGAAATTCTACCCATTGAGGTACATTTAAGTTTTATTGTGTAAATTATCTATATAATCATGAGATGCTCTAGACTGTAATCTTTTATATGCTAGGACAGCTGGCCACCAAGAGAAATGTTTTCTAAGGCAGGAAGATGTGAAAGGTACCCAATCCAGCAAAAGGAAGAGAAATGGCCTTAGAGAAAAATCCCTGAGAGAAGCTGCTAAGCCTCTACTGTGGTAGTCTTTGTTCTCTTCTGTTTTGTTGGACTGTAGGTACAGTGAATTTATATGTATATGCATAGTGAAATTGTGTCTGATTAATTGTCACAAAAGCCTTACCTTAGCCTTTTACAGTTGTACTCTTCTCCTGTTTTATGTTGGATGGTACTAGGCATTGGTGAAATGCCTAGTATTTGGGAAGGTTAGTGGCTTCGGTGCTAACTTGGTTATATCCAGACTATTCAAATCTTTCTTTCCAGTGATGAAATAACCTTGATAGATTTAAATAATCTTGAAAAGAGTTTGTCAAATTGCAACTGTAATTATTCATCAAGTAGTTGGATTGCTATGGAAGCACACTCTGCAAGGTTTCAGAGGAGGCTGATTTCATTGACATAATTTCCCACTCCTTCAATTGCTGGGATATTGTGAACACAGTGAGGTGAGTACTTGTTTGAGCAGCTGCTGCCAATAATGTGCCTGTCTGAAGGCTGTGCTAGCTGCTGGAAATTCTGTAATCATATTACCACAGTATGTGCTTCTCTTTGGAGGCGAGGAAGCTGTAAAGCCTTAAACATTGGATCAGCTAGTATTCTATTTGCTCTTGCAAATAGACTTTGGCCAAGCTGAATTTGTCATTTAAAAAGCAAAACCTGGCATGATATTTTCACCACATCCTTTCAGATCTGAAATAGGCTCAGAAATGGGTCTTGGTGGTATAGTAGGTTTCTGTACAATAGAAATTCAAAGTTGGCTGTTACATCGCTCACACTATGACTGACTAATCCATTATAAGGTGTTTAAATCTGGCTCTTGCCAGATTTCTCTTCACTCTTATGAAACTATAACATGTTATCTGACCAAGACTTTTTGCCTAACACTCTTCTTGGGAGACAAACTGTACGAAGTCCTCTGGAGCAGGATTTTAATCCTTTCCAGCCTAAGGGGAGCTGGTCTCATTTATGCTCTTTCAGGGTTCTTGTGCAGTCCTCTGAAGGACAGTGTAGAAGTAAATCAAAGTAACTTGTCAGCTACAGCTGCTCTCCTCTCTAAGGACTGGAGAACCTCAAAAGAAAAAGAATTTCCAGTCTGATAATAGTTATTTTGTATCTGTCTGAGGATTTTTTTATCATCAAGTTCATTTTCCTAATGGCAATTACATAAAACTTAATTGACTTGTTCAGTGGAAAAAGCAAACCATGTGGAAAAATCACACAGTGGATTCATATTCTCCCTTTTCTTACAGGAGTAGCTTTAACTTAGTCCAGGTACAGTGTTAGGCTAAAGTGCTGCTTTTAAACTCACTGGGTGTCTCTGCTTTGCTGTGCTGTGCACTCATACCCTAGCAGGAATGCTAAAAAGAAAAGGCCTGTGAGCTTGACTGCAAACTGTGCTGCATTTAGAGTAAGAAAAAGAATTGCTGTTTCAGGTTTCTTATTTGCATGGTCCTGTTGTTTCACAGGCTTGTGAGAGGAGAGGAAATGGCTGAACTGTTCACATTCAGTGCAAATTAATTTGTAGTTGAGCCAGTAGGCTCCAAGTGAAACTGAGCTGTGCTGTCTTAGGGCTTGTATTAGCTCACCTCTGCCTTCAAATGTCTTAGCATTCAGATAAGAAAATCTAACAGGATTAGAAGGAAGCAGGCTTAGTGAGGTGAAATTACTGTGACTTTTCTTAATTTGTGGGTCCAGATTCTCCCATTGAATTAAACTCCTCTTTCAGGACAGTAGCTATGTCTGTTCTCTTTTTTTTTCCCCCAGCCATATGTTCCTTAGGTAATTAAGACTAAGCAAAGTCAGGGGATTAAGTTTTTAGGTATCTTTGGGGAAAATGTCATTACAGAGGCCTGATTATGCAAAACAGAAGAGAAGAGTTTTCCACTTGGGAAAAAAAAAAAAAGCCAGTTACCTTTTTCAGTGGCTTAGTGTAGGAGTTCAGCATGATTTCCATATTTTGAAAATAAGAACTGCTGAGAGATTAGAAAAACATGGATTGCAAAAGAACAGGTATCATATTCTAAAAATTATTGTCTTCACAGTTTGGAGTAAACAGGACATATAAGAAATGGTGTTATATGGTTTCATTGAAGAAAATAGAATTGCAAAATCAAGCTTCTTTTTTCTCACTTGTAAAACTTACTCATTTTTCAGTATTTCTGATTTTCAGATTTCAATATTTAAATTTTCAGATTTAAATACTTTTCTTCAGGAGCTGTCAGATGGAATTAAACTAATTACCAGAGCAATGCATTTCACTTAATTTCATGTCCACTGCATCTCAAGTGAAATCCACCAGCAATTATTACCATTCACTTGCAAAAACTGCTACATTCATAATTTATGTTTCCCAAAATGTAGCCAGTGAGAGAAAGTGTGAAATGCTTCTGTGCTGAATTGAAAACATGAAGTGAACTCAGAATTTTTGGCTTAGATTGAATTTAAATGTAACTCAGCATTGATTGAAAATCTCCTAGATTTGCACTTTTAGGTTTCAATTTATACTAGGCTTGAGTAAGTGTTGTTAGCTGCATGAATAATGCATTATTTTCTTCAGCTCAGCTCATTCCTTTTACATATTTATTCATATGTGCTGTTTAAATGAACGCATATGCTTGTATTGGTAGGTATTCACTGGTGTTCCTGCGAGCTGCAGGATGGACCAGTTTCCTCAGGCTTAAAACAACTGCAGAACTATTTACCCAGAGACCACCTTTTCAAATGATCATATATACTTACTTGCCATCTGCATTCAATGACAAGATCCACTCTTTTGTACTTCTATATCATTATCTTGAATAAAATTCTTGTAAATTTATATGTATTTTTGTAATTTAAGTCTGGTGTCAGGAATAATAATTCCACTAATTTGTGGAAATGAGAAGTAGCTTTTATGACAGAACCCAAATGCACCAGGATTTGGGGCCTGAGGATATGCTTTTCCTTTAGACACAGGATACCATGATCAATCCACACCTTTCCAGAGCTCAGGGACTGAGCTTGTGAACAAGGGCTTGGGTAAACAGAAGGAGGAAGTGAGGCTGAATTTGTCAGGTTCCATTGTTCTAGGAGCTGCACAGTTCTGTTCGTGTCAGCTTGCAAAAATGAATTTGATCAGAAAAGAAAGACTAATAATATCTCATTTTAGATGAAACTAATTTTGTCACTTAATTGGCAATTTGTGTTTTATAATTCTACAGTTTAAATGTCACAAACTTTGTTTTTATATTATGTCAATTATTGAGGCTTGTATGGATCCACAGTTTTTTACTGCCTGTATGCAGATAATGAGCATATTTCCTTTATATAGTAAGGTTTAATAACAATTGTTAAGATAGCACATTATTATTGTGCTCAAAGCACAATAATAAATAAATAAGTAATGATTTTAATCTGCAAAAAAAAAAAAAAAAGCTTTTAAAGATGTTAGTGATAGGTATATGCCACACAACCTATGGCTTTTTTTTCCTCAGTTTCCTACCATGAATAATATATTTTCTTCATCCCAGTGTTTGTGGTGTTTGATATGCATTAGGTACTGGGAAATGCAAACAACATGCAGGCAGTCACAATAAAGTCTGCAATAGAAATGGAACTTAATTTGTGCTTCTTGAGTCCATGTTATTGCCTGGATGCTACTGTACTGCCCATCTTTTTTATACTACAGTTGCAGCTTTGAAAATTATCTCTAAATGAGGACTTACTAGCTATTTCAGTTATTCAAATGAAAAAGATGAAAAGAATCTGTCTGTTATTAAATCTCATCCTCAATTCCCTCTTTCTGTAACTGGTAAGACTTTTAAAAAAAGAAAAAAAAAGAAAAAAAAGTGAGAAAAATAATTAAGTGAAGTTTATTTGTGGTGCTGGGTAGAATTTCATTTTCTGTGTTATGGAAATTGTAAACGTATGTGTTACGGAAACATTGCAAAATTTTGCTGTAGTGAAGTGAGATAAACCTTGAATGTTTTAAAATTTAACCCAGAATGAAAATGTGAATAATTCTTTTAATTTCTGAAGCAGAATTTCTTTGAACTTACACAAGTCACTTATGCTGGTATGAGACAACTTTTCCGAAGAAAAAATTCCTAGTTGTTTTATATTAACGTTCATTGTTCCAGAGCCCCATGTAAATTTCTTTAATCAAATCTAGAAACAAGCAGCTATGCCATATTTATGAAATAGCAAGACTCCTTGAAACGGTAAGACTTTGAGGTATGAGCTTTGAGGTGTGAGCTGTCGCAACTGTTACTGTCTATCAGTTTAATAAGACTTTCTCAGAAATGAGCAGAGTCTTTTCCAGTGCAGAATACAGAGTTTCTGTCGGCCCAGTACAGATAGAAGTACCAGTCATTTTCAGAGAAAGTTGTATTTCACATGAAAAATGAAATAACAAAATGGTCATTAAGGCTCATGTAAAATCCAGTGAAATGACCCAAGGAATGATAGATCCACAAGCAGAATCCCATAAAATTTTTCCCATTTTTCATGTCTTAGCTCTCTTGTGTCAGTCAGCTTAGACCTTAAAACACATTTCTGCTGCTTGTCCTGTTTCTTTTCAGAGATGATCCAAAAGGGTCAGTGTATTGGGTTTGCACGACCAGCTTTTGGTGGCAGGACAGGGCTACAGGAGTGGCTTTTGTGAGAAACTGCTGGAAGCTTCCCCATGTCTGACAGAGACAATGCTAGTGGGCTCCAGGATGGATCCACCACTGGCCAAGGCTGACCCCACCAGTGATGGCAGTAATGCCCTTGGGATGACATATTTAAGAAGGGGAAAAAATTATTGCAGAGAAATAATTGTGGCCAGAGAAGAGAGGAGGGAGAACATGTGAGCTAAGTCCTGCAGACCCCAAGATAAGTGAAGAAGGAGAAGAAGGATCTGCTCCAGGTGCCAGAGCTATGACCCCCTGCAGGCTGTGGTGAAGGCCATGGTGAAGGAGCTGTGCCCTTGCAGCTCATGGAGGGCCACAGGGGTGCAGAGATCCACCCACAGCCCTTGGAGGAGCCCCACACCTTCTTGAAGTGCTGTACCCTGTGAAAAGGGATCCATGCTGGAGCAGTTTGTGAAGAACTGAAGCCCATGGGAAGGACTCACACTGGAGAAGTTCATGGAGGACTCCCCACCACAGGAAGGACCCCACACTGGAGCAGGGGGAGGACTCCTCTCTCTGAGGAGGAAGCAGTGGCAGAAACGTGTGATGAACTGACCATAATCCCTATTCCTCATCTCCCTGTGCAGCTGAGAGGGAGGAGGTAGAGAATTGGGAGTAAAGCCCAGGAAGGAGTGGGAAGTCAGGTGAAGGGGGATTTTTTCAGCTTTTGTTTTACCTTTCATTATGCATCTCTGATTTTGATGGATAATAAATTCAAGTAATTTCAGTATTTCAGTGATAACTGATGAGTGGTCTCTCCCTGTCCTTATGTCAAGGCACAAGCCTTTGATTGTATTTTCTCTCCCCTGTCCAGCTGAGGATGGAGTAGACAGAGCAGTTTTGGTGGGCACCTGGCATCCAGCCAGGGTCAAACCACCACAGCCTGTTAGACCAGTGTGGCAGCATTCTGCAGGACTGAGATCACTTTGGAAATAACTCACATGAACTCTGTGCCTTTCAGTATGTGGATTACAAAAGAGCTATTGGGTGACAATTACTTCTAATTGCTCTTAGCAAAGGTTGGATCCAAAGTTTTAGAGACATATGCTCCCCCTAAGCTGCCTACATAAGCTCTGCTTTTTGTTAGTCTCATTAGCAGTCCAGACATTTAATGATTCGTTTGCTTCTTCCTCCACACATGTGCTTCCTTTTCATCAGTGTTGGCACACACTGCACAGAGTGTGGGGAAATGCAAATATCTGAGATAACTGGCAGTATAATGAATGGGAATTAACTGACACTAAGAATGGGAATGCTGGACAAGGAGATCCCTGAAAACAAAGGAAGACTGAACTTCATGAAATAGTAACAATGTGAAAGTAGAACTTATTTTTAGCAAAATAATTTTCATGGCTATTTCCTTTGATGGAAACTTATTGGAATAGAATTTATTTCTGGTGAGATGTGCAACTACCATGTTCTGTAGGGATATAGCCTTTTCAGTCCTTTTAAGGACCAGTTTCCCAGCTCTCCAAAGGTATTAGTCATGTGAACATTACTAGTTTTTCCATGAGAGCACTGACCTGGTGTTTCTTCAAGTGTACCTAGTTCTTAATGTGCCTTTCAGGGGCCATATATGCATGGTAGTGATGATCTGCCTCATGATTGACTCTATCTAGAATGGCCAAATGTTCTAGCACCTATCAATGATTGGCACAGCAGAGCCAAAAATATCATTATATGCACCAATGCCCAGACTCTCACCCACTGCATGCTTCTTTACTGCTGGGAAAGAACTTGGACATGCAGCAGTGACATCCAGCAAGGAAAGAGACTGTGACTATGTGCTATATATGTGATGATTTTTAACAGCTTATGTAGACTGTAATGTGTCAACATGAGAACTCAAGCATGGCTGTAGAAGATGTGGTTATGTCTTAGCAATATTTAACTATACAGAACTTAAGGGAGAATGGATGAGAGAACTGTGGGATAACTTTGGCAGTGACATTGAATAAGCATAACTATTTATGGAATAAACATGAAAATGGCAGTGGATAGCTATAGTAGACACTAGCAGCATTAGTCTTTCAACCATGAGCAGCACAGTGTTACGGTTAGGGTAGCAAATTCCTGAATTGTCCCAATCCAGTAAGTCCTCAATACCCCACTCTTGGCACTCTGAGCCCACATTCCTGTCACCTACCTGGCATCGAGGCCCTAGGTGGCTGTTTATCAGTGTAACTATCAATTCTTGGATGCTGGCGTCTTCAACTCTGATCCTCTTCTGCTGATCCTACCTTGGTGTTCTAAGTTGTCTTTTTATGCCTTCAAGGTGCTGTGACCTAGCACCTTCTGTACTTCTCAGTATGTACTTATGTAATCTCTCAGAGAGATTATTCATTGCTTCTGTTGAGTCAGTTCAATCTAAAGACAACTGGTCATTGCTGGTCACCATGTCCTCACCCTGCAGCTGTTTCTAGGAGTGACAATTCCATGAAACCATTTCTCTGTCCTCATGCCATGGCAGTCCTAATGACACTATTATTCCAATATTTTCCTGTATTTTATTAATGACCTTCAATCAGAAATGTTACATTACTTTATTTTAGTTCAGCATTTCCTATATTGAGGTCTTTCATTTTTGACCAGCTGTTTGGTTAGTCCTTATGTTGCCATATGTTTGTGCAGGGTTAGTGAAGTTCCATCCAAGTCAATCTTGACTTAGCAGTTCCTTGTACTTCACTGTGATGATTTGCAGCATAATACTTAACTCTTTCTTGGCTCAGAGAGGGCTGGCTCAGCTTGGTTATTCTCAGCTCCCTGACACATACCCAAAGCCCACTTGTTTACAATTCTGTGAGATGTTCTTGTGTTCTTCTTCTTCACTCTGCAGATGAAGCACTTTTCCATTTGTCTTTGTTGAGCTCCATGATGTCTTGCCAGACCCCTTCTCCAGCCTCTCATGATCCCTCTGAAAAGTATATTGACTGCTCTCCTTGTTTTCTCTTTCTGCTGCTTTGCTTTTTTCTCCTTTGTCCATTTTCTACATTTTTTAGGGTGTGAGACCTCAGCAAGAGAAGGGAAGAGTCAAGGGTCCTTTTACTGTATTGGCATAGTGATATCCCCCTGTTCTATGGTGGAAGAGCAGCACCTTGATATAGTGCTCAGTGCTGCAGTGGAAGATGGTAACGTGCACTCTGGAAAAGCACGGGTGTGCTGTTGGATGCCACCTTCACCATGGGAGCTGTGGCTGCTGAGGAGGCACTCCTGTGTTGGGTGCTGGGCTGTGGGCATGCCCTCCTGTGTCCTGGGAAGATTGTTTTGGGAGCACTTGGACAAGGAGCTGCTGTAGTGTACTGTATGTACTTGCCATGACTGCTGAGGGCAGGGGAGATAACGGGAGCAATACCCTCTCTGAAGCCCCCTTGCAGGAACACTGGGTTGGAAATGTGTCTTCATGACCTTGGTACATTTAGGAATACAATTTGGCCAGAAGGCTCTGATGTTTGAGAGCCCACATAGGATGTACCCTGGTGGTTAATTGCTTAACACAGCTCCCCTGTGATCATTCTGGCAGTGAATTTACTGGCACAAAGCTGCTTGTGCCACAGATTGAGTCAAGAGGTGTAATAAGATTTCTTGGCATCAAACTGACCACTTTCTGGGACAAGGTGGATATGTAAAAATGAGTATTCTGTGGCACAAAAACTACTGCCAGCTCATCACTCAGGACCATGCAGTGACCTTGCACTCAGATATTAATGTCCTAGTCGTGATTATTCTTCAGCTGGGGATAATAATTCCTTCCCCCTCTACCAACACTACTCTGACTGCTGCTGATCTGACATCTGAACCCCTGTGCCATGGCTGTGGGAGTGGCTGGCCTTGGCCCATGCAAGGCTGGAGCCAGCAGTGACCATAATGGACATGACAGTCCAGCTTCCAGAGCATCCTCCAGAACCCTGCTGAGGCAGTTTCTTGATACCACCACTCAGACCACTCTCATACCATGTAAGGGAGCCTCATTTTTGTCACTCAGAGGAAATTAATATAGTAGTAAGTCCACCAAATTTCATTATTTTATCAATTACTAGTATGTGATTAATTATTATTAATTATAAAACTTTTTAGCAGTTATTAATAAAACTCACATACATAAATACACAATATATTAATTAATTATGAAACCTTAAAAAATCTTACTATTTTAAAGTAAAATAATTGCAGGTTTGGTAATCAACAACAACAAAAAAAGAAATTTCTGGCTTATTCCAGCGAATAAAGATTGTTTAGAAATGACACTACCCTCCTCAGAGGAATTGCTTACTCATTAAACATTATTAAAAGCTGTATTTCACCTTTTGAGTGCCTAAAAAAGTGAAAGTGATGTTTAGATAATACAGAAACTGGAAATCTACTGTGGAAGTATTTTCTTAATCTTGCAGCCATTAGGAGTGATTACTGAGGAAGGGTTTAGGTACTGCTATCAGTATATTGTACATAATACAGATTCATTAATCTGTTGAGGAATGTAATTCATCATAACACTTATTTTACATACTACAGGTGAGCTGACCAAAGCTGACCAAAAAATAACCCTACAAATAAAAACACCTAAAGTATTCAAACATGGAGTAGTTCATTGATCAGATTTGTCACCTCAGCCCACAAAAAATCTGTCTGGGATCATGATTTGGACAGTCTGGGGTCACCTTAAGTTTGCACTAATGGAAAGAAAAAAGTATATGGAGTTAGCTGGCATTTGTGGATTAATTAATTAATTTATTAGCATAATACAATTAAGATCCTGATTCAGCAAAGTATTTTTTTCAGCAAAACATGTCTTATCTTTCACCATTGTCACAAAGTAGTCAGTACAGGTTCATTGCACTTTTATGTATATAAATATCTTCCCAGAGGACTCTGTATTTTTGATGAAAATATCTCAAAGTAATTTTTCTGCTGTCATGCTGTAGACAGGATATCATTATGCCAAAGCAAAAATGAGATTAAACTGTTTATATTTTTCAATCAAATTGAAGAAAACCAGATCAACCAACATTACTTAAGACAAGAAACAAGTTTGGTTTTCAAATGTTTCTGCTTTAATGAATGATGGGAACTAAAGGAGCAAACATGAATTTTTTGCAATCTTTTAACATACCAGTAATTATTTGTAAACATTGCATTATACCTTTCCCGTTTCAACCCTCACTGAGCATCTCTGATTTTTCAGCTTGTCCATTCTTCAGAACAGGATATGTTTGCTCAGTATCTAGAACAAAAGAGCTCTTGATCTTAACTGGGGCCTTTGGCTTCTATGATAATCTGAGCTATTGGGGAGCAATAGCCTACAAGACTGTTAGCAGTATCAGCAAGGACATTTCAAAGGCCATTAATAGCAGTTAATGTTTATGTATCACATGAGGCTGCTATTACTATGAAGTTTAAAATGGCAGGAGCAAGATATTATTAGTCTTATAAAATTCACTTTGCTTTTATGGGCTAGGATTTTAATGACATCAAATTACTAGTTTATAATCTGAATCTTCTGATAATATATTGGATAGTAACTTGGAAGAAATGTGTAGGTGTCTAATGTCACTTCTATTTATTCTTTCCATCACTAGTGACCTGCAAACTCCAAGCATAGAATCCTTCAGGGGATTCATGTTTTTGAAGGAAATAATTCTTGATACATGGAATCACTCTCTGCTCTTTAAGTCTGTATCTAGTGATTTAGGAACTGTGATTCAGGCAAAGGCAAAATATTGTTCTTCCTGCAAAATGAGCAGACAAATGTAGGGTTGTTAGTTTCATCCCATATGCTCTGTTTCTTCTTTAGTTACAGGAAATAGCTAAAATCATAGGCACTATGATGGCAAATTCAATTTAGGATGAACAATACAGTGCACTTAAAGATTAGAAAAAGGAAGCAAATATAAATTAATTCAAAGGTAATGATAATAAGTAAGCAATAATGGTTAAATGATTGTCTATAAATAACAGTTAATCAAATACTGTTGTATATGCATATGTCATTTCATGTCCTTGCTGTCACAAGCTGTTGATCCTGTAACTGTGTCCCTTCTGTCAGTTCTTCTCTTGAATGAAAATGCTCTCAGTATTGTTTAAAAGTCTCCAGCTGGGCTACCTGTTAGCTCAGGTTAAAGCAGGCTCACATTATCTAAAAATTTGCAAATCTTGCAACAGCCTTCTTTATAATTTTTCCAGGTAGGTAAATAAGTTCCCATGTTGTTGATTTAACTCACTTAATGTCCCCATAGAGTGGACAGAGAGGTTGTAGTTGTTCAGGGACTTAAACTGAAGAGTTGCCAGGCTGGGAAGATCCTGGAACTCAGATGCTCTGTGATGCCTACTCTAATCAGGGTAATCACATAGGACTGAATTTCTTCATAGTTAGTGGGCTTATTTTATCTACTTTTTTAAAATGTTCTTGAGTTTTTTACTTCCTGGTATGCTGTCTTTGATCCTTAGAAGAGTTTTCTCCCTTTCTTCCTTTCCAAGTTTTACTCATGTCTTTTCTCTGAAGTCCCCTTCCAAGCACCACCTGCCCAGGAATCATGCCTTGTTGGGAGAACTTATTTTAAGCTCTCTTTTTTGGTAGCTAACATCATGGGCGTTTTTTAAAGCAATTTTTTTTTTTACCCTGACTTTTTTTTTTTTTTTTCCTGTAAGGAGAATATGTAATTACTTGAAGAACACAACATAAATATCTGGCACTACAGACAGGCTGGGATTTATGAGAAAGCTCAGCTTCTAGTTGATGTGACAACATGTGATTTTGCAACCCTGAATTAATCCCCTCTGCTCCCTATTTTGCTCTCAAAAATTTGTGACCATGCCCTCTGTTATCATAACTGCTTTTCTGTGATAATTGTAGCTTGTTGAAGTTAGAGTAGTAGTGGCAGATAGGAAGAAACTGCCAGACTTAGACCGGTTCAGAGACAGCAAGCTAATAGGATGAAGACTGAATTTATTGTATTATTTATTGAAGGAACCTATTTTCCAGTTTTAAAGGGCACTGTCTTGTGTAATGTAGCTCATCTGGGTACTTGATATATTCAGCTTACTTAATGAGGAATGTCCTGTGAAGAATGATACCATATATCCTGTTCTTGTCTTGTTAAATGTGTCACCCAGAGGCATATTCAGAAACCATGTAAATTTGATGAGGAGGAACTGGCTCCTTTTTTCTCCTCGGTGCTCCAGATAAAACAGCTGGGAGCATAGGGATGTTATTACTAATAAAGGAATTGAAGAAGAATTTTGTCTCCATGATAAGATAGCATAAAAGAAATATTATTTAGCTAGAGGTTTATGCAAAACTCCTAACCACAGTATCTGAATATCTTTTTAACAATGAAAGCTGTCTTGAAAATGGAAAGTCCTCTTATAATGATTTACAAGGTAGTAAATGAGCTGTTTCTTGCTAACATCAGTACCCGGAAATATAAGCCTGCACATAGCACAGCAGGCTAGCTTGTAAATTGTATTCACAGGCTGAGTTCCTGTTGGAGCAATATTAACCCTGAGAGTAGATAACTGAAAGTGTTAACTCAGAGAATAAGTCATTAAAAGTGCCAATGCATGAGGTAGCCTCTCGTTGGTGTACTCCAAGGTAGTCTACATGAAAGAGTTCCCACAGAATGGTGAACTAGGCTATGAAAATTGGCTTCCCAAGCAGGTTTACCTTTAGGACACCCTAAAATGTTCTCTATCTTTTCTCTCATAGTCTGAAATTCATCCAGCTTCCTCAATTTTTCTTCTTTAAGATCAAATTAAAAGAGGAGATAATTAATTATAGAAATAGCTATAAGCATTAGAAGTATTGTTGTGATATCCTCAGATGTAATTCATAAGAATCTGACATGATTTTCAAAAATGTGTCAGAATGTCACTGAGGCTTACTCAATAATGTTTTACAAACAAGGTATTTGTATTCTCACAAATAAGTATCATCCTTTCAAGTTCATATTTCAGATCTCACATTAAGAAGATAAATTATAAAAAAGAATAATTTTATCCATATTCGGGACATTGCTGTCTTCTTTTACATGAAGTCATGTCAGTATGATGGTTGTGAAGCCTGAGTAGCAGGAAAGGGAAGTGAGAATCTCTCCAACTATTAGAGCTCATTGAGCAATTAGACTAAAAAAAATTTTAAAAGTATTCTTTCAGGTTCAGCTTTTGTTTTTTTGGGTAAAGAGAGGGAAAACAAAAATTTTGAGGGCTTTGATTTGTATATAAAGTATATGAGTAAAAGTCCATCTTTTGCTGTGATTATGTAATGGGTTTACATGAAATATTTTCAAACATTCAGTGGAAGTTTTTAAACTGGAACCCTGACATTAGTCACATATTTTTTTACTCTGAAACAGAGAGCCAGTAACTGCTGGGTGATATGGGATTTCAGCTTACACGGGGTGGTCCAAGTGCAATGACAACAAAAATTAATGCTAGAATCTCCTGAACATTTACTTTTTTCAGTTAGATGTTGAAAGGAGCAATTACTTTGTGAAAATCACCTAGATGAGGAAAACAGCCACATGTCCTAAGGCTGATATTTCCCATGATTGGATTTTTTTGGTCAAAAATACTCCTTTAACACCTTTTGTTCTGGCTTATAGAAGTAATGTATTTCTTCTGTCTGTATTCTTAGAGAAAAAAAAAGAAAAAGAAAAAGAAAAAAGATCGTGTTCCTTTACTTTGGGACTGATATTGGATGATACTGTATATAGAGCAAGTCTAATGAGTTCTTTTGAGGCAGTATAACAAGAAGCAAGGTCACAAGGCTGCTGGATTTCATCATTGAATAGCACTGTCAATTTTTAAGGCACAAAATGACATTGCTGTTCAAGATTAACAAGAGGATCTGTACAGGAGAGAAATAAAATAAAGATAAGAAAAATGCTAAGCTTTTGGATATCTGTAACAAATGAACTGAAGTTCCTAGAGGCTGCTTTTTTTTGTCAGTAGAGTTCAACCAACTGCCAATGTGTCTGAGGAATGATTTTCTTTTATGCACACCAAAGTCTGTAAACCAGAAGTGTCCTTTTAATATTTATACAGAAATTATTTCATTATTTACAAGGAGATTTCCTCTAAAACTCTGTTCAGTCTATAGGATTATGCCCTGTAAGATGTTTGGAAAATGCTAAGAGCAAGTAAAATTTCTTAGTGAGAGAAATTCTTTCTTGTGAGAAATCTGTCCTGCTTTAAGAGAAGACTTAATGCCCTCCTTTAGGTCTGTACAATATAGGAAAAAAAAGAAAGAGGTAGATGTTTTGGAAATATAGGAGTATTTCATTAAAATTTCTCAAGATAAAGATAAGCAATGTATTTTCACAGAATTAAATTAAAGAGGTAATATTGTTTGTCTTGGAAGGCAAATTAACCATTATGGATGCGGTAATTGAGAAGTGAGTTGGCAATAGTTACATGCCTGCTGAAAAGTAAATAAATAATATATAAACATAGTTTTAAAAATCCTTCCTGATCTGGGGCTATTGCTCATGAAAAGCTAATAGAATAAGTATCCCAGGAAAAGCACCAATAAAGAAAAAGCTGATGAATAGCCAGCTGATGAATACATGTAATGTTTGTAGTGTTTGTGATAAAAGACAAACTATCTTTTGGGCATTAATCCTAAAGCAGCTGTTACCTTGACAACTGCAGGTAAGGGATGGTTGCAGTGTTCATCTCTCCAGATTCGCTTTTAACTACTAATAAAATATTAGAATAGCTTTTCTTTTTAAAGGCTTTGTGTGGCTTTCCAAAGATTTGGATTGATCTGTTCCTGAATGGCAGTTTTGCCTATAGGATTGAATTTGGGGAACCTGTCACATAGGAAAGACAAGCAGTTATTTATGAGGTCTTTGTGACTGCCTTAGTGAGAAGACTATTATGGAAATAAAGCACGTTCTGTTTCTGTGCTGTATTTTCAGTGCAGGTCCTCAGGCTGTGTCTGAGCACAGGCTCACCTTGTGTTGTGTCACGGGAACACAGGCACAGCTGCTGAGCTCCTGGCCTGGGTGGGCTTGGAGGTGTCTCCCTGTGGAGTGAGCACATTCTGTCCATGCCTGCCTGTTCAGGTATTCCACTGCATCCCCCATACTGCATGGTGGCAATGTTCCCTGGCATGCTGGCTGGGGTTCCTGGGGGAAGAAAGCAACCTCAGGTGGCAGTGCAGCAAAAAGTATCTCTTGCAGCATAGTCATGTGAACAATGCATCAAGAAGTAACTCATGTTTTAAACTTTACTCAAAAGCGACTCTCTCAGTAATCTTCTTTTATGGACTATTCTAGGTCAGCATGGTGTGGTTGGTGAGCCCTCAGAAGGGATAGGGAAAGGCCATTTTGGCATTTTGTGCTACCCTAACAACTGACTGTTTTCTCCTGCTCCTGCTCATAGCCTCACAATTAGAATACAAGCCTCTGCTTCTGGGGAAGTGCAGCCTCACTCAGATCTGAACAACATCTTTATGTAGGGAAGGGAGTGTCTTACTTGGAATTTGAGTGATCCTCATATGATGTACTAACCAAGGAACAATGTCTACCTTGATGGTTCTTGACAACTCTCTTAAAGGAAATATAATATTAAAGCTTCAAATTTTCTATGTGCAAACTGATCCTTGAAGATGTCGTTAGTGCTCCAAATTGGATTCCCAAAAAATTCACCAAGGTTAGCAAGACTACAATTTCCTACTTATATTGCAAACTAATATTTTGGATATGCTAAAGTTTATAGTTAGTATGTGGATCCCCTAAAAAGAATTGTTCTTTCAAAGGTCCTCAGGATGTGCATGTGTTTTGTCTGTTCATTTGTTTACTGAAAAAGAAAAGGAAGTTCAGCAATAGAGATTGGATTTTGATAGTGGACTTGTAACAAGTTATACAAATATCCTTCTGGGCGTTTTAGTAGATTTTCCTCTATGGAAAATACTTGTTAAATCATGTACTTATTTCTGTCACACTCTGATATGTATTTTGATGTTTATCTTCTCTAGTACTGAGGCGTTATGTTTTCAGCTGATGTACATCCAGTTACTTAGCAATAGAATTTAATGTCTTCTATATTAATAGGATTGTTGGAAAGTGTGAACGGTCCTTTGACAGAGCTATTAAGTCAGCCCTGGAAGCTACAGCTATTTTTATACATGAGAGATAAACAGAGAGAAGTTTAATATTGATACTGAAAATTTTAATCTGATCTGTAGCACCTTGTGATGTATGGCATAGTCTTAGGCTATGAGCTCAACAAGCTGATCCCAGAAAATTGGGTAACTGTTTGCTCAGTTCAAGCTTTTGTCCTTATATTAACAAGTTTTTGTTGCAGAAAAAAATTTTCAATTCCCCTCTTTTTGACTGCAGAAGAAAAATACTCAAGGTGCAGGACTGTGAGATTATTAAAAAGCCACAAGTCTTATTCTTGGCAATGAGATTAAATTATACGTAAACACTACTGACATATTCATCAGTTTGATTTGTTCTCTAAGACTTTACAGAGCAGCAGAAAGCAGCAGCTTCAACAGCATTTGACTATTTAATAGTGCAGCTATTTCTGCACTATTTCACAACACAGAGTTATCAAAAATGACCAACCAAATATGGAGACACGTTCCAAAACATTGTCAAGAGAATCAGTGAGGATGATTTCTGCCTTCTGCCCTTCTGCTTGTCTCCTGGGATCATCTGCCTGCCACCATCATTAGTTTTATCTGGCCTTCTAGGTCTACTAGGCATTGAATGTGCTTTGTTACCAATGTATTGGAGATTCTGGTCAGTAGGGTGATGACAGCACCTATGGGTACTGAATAGAGAAAACTTGGACATACACTGAGTGTCAGTTTGAAGGCTCATCCTGTGTTATAGCAGGTGTTGGCAAGATTAGTACAGTTAGGAGTATATATACAATTGGACAGATTACATTGTATCATTTGATAAGAGCCAGAGGAAGAGATCTTCCTCTGTGTTACAATAAAGTAGAAATTGTGTAACACTTCCAGCAATTTCCTTTACAAGAAAAAAGAAAAAATTGAAGAAGTAGTTACAGTATTTCCACTGGCCTTAGTTCAAGGTGGAAATAAAGAAAATTAGCATCACCTCCTTTGCTGGGTCACTGCAGAAGGCTTTTTGGCATTCTAGCAAGAGCAGTTTGGTTGCCAGGAGACAATAAGTTAATTTTGGAAGGTAATGCCCTCCAAGCAAGTAATGCCAACCTTTTAGATCGGAGTAAAATCTAATGCTCTGAAGCCAGAAGATAGCCTTTTAAAAGGATTTACCTCTCTACCTGACAATAAACAAACTGTGCTGCTGCATTCTCTGTTGCTGGCAGAACAAAATCCTGAACAGTAAAATCTTAGGGTGCTGTTAGGTAATCAACATAAAAATAATGCTGGAGCAGGCTCATCTAGGTTATGCCATCTGCTAACTCTGTTGGTACATATGTCAAATGACAGACTGCCGAAACTATTTTTCATGATCTTAAAATACAAGGGAGACCAATGAAATGTTACAAGGACAAATTCAAAACAAGTCCGCAATTAATGTGTGGCATTAATTTCACCATATGGGACATGGCAACTAAAGGCTTTTGGGACACTAAACATTTACTGATGCTGTTAAAATCTTTACACAAAACCATACTGACACCTCAGAACAGAAATAGCAGCAGAGCAATGCAAGAGACACAAGAAGCTGTCTCTCTGATGGTGGTGCCAAGTACAGCAGTACAGAAGCATTTCTCTTCAGTCTAGCTGCAAAACTGAATCTTCATATATTCAAGGTCAACATTGTCAGAGTTACGAAGAACTCATGGAACATGAATATTTGCGATGAGAATCACTCATGAAATTGTTTGAGCTTTTCTGGGTGCAGATGGGATTCATAATCGTAGGGATTAGTCTGAACTGAAAATTTTTTGATTATTTGGGAGAATGGGTAAATAGGCGACTGGATTGCAATGGTCAGCACATGGTGAACTCTGACAATGAATAGTTTTGACCTAGCTCAGGAGAGTTTTGCAATCAGTGACTCATGCACTACCTGAGAAAGTTCAAGTAAGTTAAGTCAATAAAATCTACCTGACTGCTAAAATTATTGTAAACTGACAGTGGAATTACAGTATTTGCAGAGGAAAAAATAGTGAGGCCTTGGAGAAGAACTGCAACAGTTATTTGAACATTAGAGAAAATGTCTTATAATGGCATAATTAAAGATTATAAGATAACTGTGAGGTGATTTGATTATAAGTGCCAGGAAAATATCATCAAGTAGTAATATTCTCTTTCAGTCTAAAAAAATTACACCACGAACCCCAGCATCTGGGAATAAAACCCAAGCAAACCTGTAATCAGATGTAGAATCAGGTTTTGATCAGTGTGGGTGATAAACTTCTGCAATGAAGTGGGTGCTTTATGAAGTATGATATTTTGTGAAACATAACATAATATGGCTTATTAGAGAAGTAATAGGGCTTGTTAGAGATGCAGATGAAATGGCTCAGCCTGTGATGTCCAGAGGGCTGTGATCAGACTACTTGTGGTCTCTGCACACTATACCATAAAATATTTTTAAAAGTGTTTGAGCTTCAGTTGAAAATTTGTAATGGTCCACACATCCAGAAAGATTGAAAACTGACAGAATGCTAAACTGGCTAAGAAAGCCAAATTCATAGTGAGATAATGTCTTTATTTGAACCGATAAAGTACAATTGTATCTATATGTCATCATTTTAATGTATAGTCTAAAATACCTATTTTAACTTCAAAATTGTGAAGTCTGAATCTAGTAATTACATTTTCATTCTTAAAATTACTGAAATTTTCACAAATAATGTAGCAATTTTCAACATTATTTATGATGTAGTTTTAAAAGTTTCTGTTCTAAGGTACATCTTGTGTTTCAAACACATTAAGATAAATAAGAAAACATTAAATTTTAATTTTTAATAGACTTAAGAGTTTTCAACTTCTGATTCTTGAACTTGAGTTTAACCATGGTGGCTATTCCTACATGAAAAATAATAAATTTATGGTTCTTGTTATTAAAATGCCTTATTCCAGCTAAATTCCTAGGCTTTTAGCCTAGAAATTACCAGTTCAAGACAAAGATGGCTGCAGCAGCTAAATTGGCAGCTTTGACAGAAGAGATGGAGTTTGATAGATAGCAGTGAGGTTATGCAATGATGCTCTTTGTTCTGCTGGATGAAACAGGGAGGACTCTCCTGCATTACTTCCTATATGAACGGGGGGTGGGAGAGTCTGTGAGATCCAGTGCAGAAGGTGGACTGCAGCCTACAGGAAGTGCAATGGGAGTACTCTCCAGCATTTCTTTATGGTGTGTGCATAGCTGGTTTTGGGCCCAGACAGATGAATTGTTTTACCTCAGGCACCCAACCAGAGTGTTGCTGTGTCAGATGTTACAGGGCCTGCTCACAAGCATTGCTTGGATGCTGTTTTGATTCTGAATGTACATGTTGTGTGACCACTTACACAAGAGTTGGAATCCCACAAGGTTTTCAGGAAGAATAAAGAGTCTAGTGCCCTTTACCTTCCCTATCAAGCTAAAATCAGTTTCCTTAACATCAACTGTGGAGTCTCCCCACTGTGAAACCTAGGGACAAATCATTATAAAATATACAAACCCTTATTGTCCTTGTTCTACCAGAAGAGAGAATACTTAGGAGAGCTGACAGAAGTGGCTAAGCTTACATGAAACTCTTAAAGCAGCAGTTGATGGTGGACTTCAGGGAAACTTGCAGAAGATTTTGTTTTGCAATTGAGCTTGTCCTTATTTAGATGGGGGGCTTTTAAGCTGAGGAAGGGAAATCACATGGTAAGTGGTGCTACAAATTGTTCTCTTTCTGAAACAGTCTAATCCCAGGTTGCCAATGCAGTCTCTGGGCTCCCTCAGCTATCATCAACTCTCACAATTGAATGAAAAACCAGGACTTGTAATACTGTAACAAAGTACTCATGATGTTCTGATCTTAAACGGATATTAACTAAACCTCCTCCACTCCATTTTTCGTCTCCTTCCTTTCCACTTTGTATCTTGATCATTTTTCCAAATGTTCTGGTTCTTATGGCCATATGGTTCATGTTTGTAGGTGTAATGCCAAAGATAATTTTCCCTGTGTTTTTTTAGTACATTTTAGAACATTTTCATAATGTTAAATAAACTTAATAGGGCATAATTCCATCTTCCCTTTGAAGTCACTTTAGCGCGTCTAAATGTTGGATTTATTTGGCCTTCCCTTTCCTTTTGGGTGTTATATCTATAGTAATTTTTAGCTTCTTCCCTCTCTTTTTATCATTCACTTCTTACAGACTACTGTAGAACCACAAAAATAAAACCAACAGTTTGAACATTCAGAACTGCTGTTATTTATTTTGTTTTATTATTTAAAATTATAAATTCATATATATAAGCAGATTAATGAGACCAAACTCACCTCAAGTGTAAGTGTTCTCTACTTATTATTGGAGATTATATTTCTGTTCTCTAGTTATACTGGAGAGGAATGAACTTGTCACGTCCTTTATGTTGGGCTAAAATCTGGTGCCTTTAAAACTGTAAGAAATTTTCATTTTACTTCAATGGAGGCAGGATATCATTCATTAATTACTGAAAATGAAATGTTTAAAAGTAAGATTTTCCCTAGGAATGTAGCACCCACCAAAATGCTGCCATGGAAATTAGGTGGCAGAACAAATCCAGAACATAAAACAAGTTGGGGGTACTAGGAGCTATAAGAGGAAAATTGTCTCCTTCACTCTAATATTGAATGATAATTGACAAAAAAGAGAAGAAATTTGTCTTTTTCTCTTAATGCATAAATTGCTAATGAAACAGTATATAAAATAATTAGGAAAACTATAGAAATTTGAATATCTGGAACAGTTTTATTAGTAATACCTGAGTCATGTATTGTGGAGTACAAGAGTAGTTTTGCAATGGGAATGTTAATTTTGGTAAGATGAAGCTGTCCATAGAACAGTAACAAACCCTTGTAGAAGGGATTCTTTCATTATGATCTGCTAAATTTCACTCCTTTGACTTGTCTGGATTTAAATTTCCACTTGACATAATTTTTGTTCACATATTATCCAATATATTTAAATTAATAAAGAGCTAATTGGATCTTGGCCTTTGAGAAGAAAATAAATATCACTATCTACAATGCTTTAAACAGTGAATCAAAGCTTCCTCAGCTAGAATTAAATAATATTAATTATCATTGCTTATTTTTTACATCTGCTTGACATAAAAATTTCATATTAAACAAGAAGATGGTAGATAATACATAATGACCTGTTAATATATTAGGATGGCTATTGTTTTGGGTAACAATAAAAGTAATGAATATTTTTTTATCATATTAATGTATTTAAAGACATTTCTCCTGCTGATCTTCAATCTCAAAACTAATCATGGTTTATCCAAGTAAAAGAATTTATTCTTTTCAAAGTGCAAGTAGACAGTTTAAGAGACAAATCAGCTTGCCTTTGGCTTCCACAGAGAGCTGTTTATTTTGCCTCTTGCAGAGCTGGACATGTGCACTGAAGATGCAGTTTGCTTTTGCCAGATAATGCCAAGCTTCCAAGCATTAGAGTTACAATTCTTATTTAAATTTGATACAATTTCCAGTGTTGATATTCAAGACACATTTAGAAATACTGCTGACCCCAGTGTACAACCTGAGAGTACTTTGATCCAAATGTAAGCTGATACAGAGAAGTTTTGTGAGCCTG
Source organism: Pycnonotus jocosus (assembly GCA_013400435.1). Lineage (NCBI taxonomy): Eukaryota > Metazoa > Chordata > Aves > Passeriformes > Pycnonotidae > Pycnonotus > Pycnonotus jocosus. Next base: position 214,445 of record VWYP01002236.1, on the reverse strand, counting down.
ACTAATGTAGGGTGTAGGGAAATTCCTGATCCCCAAATTCCAACCTGATTATTGAACCATTAATTTTATGACAGCCAAGGAGCTACAATAGCAATGAGTCATCCCTTGATTTATATTGGAATTTTCTGCCGATGGCTGCAGCATTTGGAAATATTTTTTTCATTAAATTTCTCTGACATCTCCTTGGAAGTCTATCTAAAATGAACTCATTCTTTAAGCTTGAAGCAAAAATGATACTTTACTCTGGGTTCTACTTGATTTCACCAACATTTTAATGTATAAAAAATAAAAACAGAGAAGCCATGAGGGTTTCAAGAAGTTATGATAATTATTGAAGATCCTTATTTACATAAATAAAAAGAAGTGACTAAGTTTAGTAGAGGAACTGAAGACAATGTGCTGTCAACTGCAGTATATCAAAACTGGTGTGCAGTGGATAGCTCTTTTNTATTTGTAAATTGTAAATTGTATTAGGTATTATTCCAAAGGCAAAATGCCTGCCAATCACACAAACACACACATATTTTTATCCCAGTGTTCTCAGTGCAGTACTCTCAAGTTTGCAGTGGGATAGTAGGATACAGGTTCTGTATAATCAGGATTAACTCACAGGAATATCAGACATTAGACCTTATTTCTTCTCATTACTTGGGTGCCTAAGGGAGCCATGTTGGTATAATGAGAGCAAAGACACTAGATAATTTTAATGTGCTTAAGTATCTCCATTCCAGAAGAATCTATTTGGTTTTATTACACAGTACAGTATGCAATTTAGTTGATAATAGCAGAACTGAGCCTTGAAATTAAGCAATGCAGCTAAGGAAAGGCTGTGTGGCAAAATGTGTTTCATGTCTGTAATTACAGACTTCAAAAACCCTCTCTTCCCTTGAAATCTCTTAAAGATTGCCATCTAAAGGGAAATTTCTATAACTGAGTTGAATACTGGATATTTTCAAAACTCATAGGGGAGAATCACAGTAACATAAGACTCAGTAACTCTAAGATTGTTCTAGTTATAATTATTTTGCAAGAATCACCTTTTCCCTAGGAAGGCAGCAGTGATTATGATGCATCCTCTAGAAAGATATCCAAATGTTTCTCAATGCATATCACCTGCAGCTCAAGGTCTAATTACTCATTTTCACTATCCTCTTGTAATAGCATTTTGGTTTTGCATAAGGCTGAAGATAATTCATGGAGGAATTGTCTTCCAATCATGTTAGCATCCATTCACACAGCTGCTTAAAAGGATTTTAACAGGAGATGCTTATTCACTAGGATGCCTCAAAAAATTGGATTCTGCAAAATGTACCCATATGAAAATCTTCATGCACATGAGTGGCTTGACTTGAACAGTAACTATCATTCAACAGTTACAGAGCTAATTTCATGACTCTGAAACTTTTTAGTCTGATAAAGCTGATAGTTATTTCTCTGGTGTTGGTAGTTATGACTTCAAGGTGAAGTCATAAGAAGAGGAGCAAAGCATAAATCTAGGCTTTCAAAGCCTATTTCTACAGCTCCTTAATTCTTTCAAATACAAAAAATCAGCACAATTTTTCCTGATGTGTTTTGATGTTGGAATATCATATTTTTCTCTGGTCATTACATGTGGTCTTGCGCTCTTACTGTAGGACTGTAGAACATTAATCAGGATTGTAGTGTGACATCTTGAAGAAGCAGTAGGAAGAAATCTGCTGCCTCCTGCCCACTCCTTCAGTGAAGGTGTTCTGAAGCCCAATACAGTATTTAATTTCTATTTATGTATCCCCTCACTTTGACTGGGAAGTTGCTCTTAGATCTGTGGGAGGAAACTGACGTTTTGTGACATACACATATTTGAGAAAAGCTATGAAACTCTATTATTTCTGTATAGTGAGTATAAACACAACCAGAAATGGGACTTAAATCCCATAATGTAGCCTCAGGCCAGTTCTTTTTAGGGATGTATATGTCAGAAACATGTGGCAATAGGGAGGTGAGATGAAATGCTGTGTTACAGTTGTCTCTGTTAGTCACTGCTAGTTTGGCTTGGAGTACAAGCACTTTAGCTGAGATGACAGTCATGGGAGTACAGCTGTTCTGCTTTGAGGGACAGCTCATCTGGAGTAGACACATGCTCTGAGCTGGAGCAGAGCCTGAACTGTGAGCCCAGCTGGATGCTAGCTGGCTTCTTGCTGTCAAACATCTCCTCAAAGTCAGGCATACTGGGAGGTGCAGCACAGAGACACAGGTGTCTGAATCTCAGCCAGGCTCCAGCTTGGAGTATTAGCTGGAGTTCAGGGCTGGCCCTTGTAGACCTCCCAGCAGAGTATTCAGTAGTGGCATACCTGAAGCTCAAAGAGGGACAAGAACAAAGCTTCCTCAAGGGAAAAGAAATGACAATTTCTTTTTGGATACTTTTCTTTTTAGCTTCACAGTGATGCGTTAATGCTTGGACCAGGCTTGAGGCAGCACTGTGGCCCCAGTCAATGTTCTGGGAAATAAAAAGCCATGATGTCCAGGTGACTCTGTGACATATCTGGGCTTGAGTGTTATTCATGCACATCTGTGAGCATGTGAAACTACCCTGGCAACCCCCTGTGTAGCTAAAAAGTAGAAGATTCTTAAGAAGACAAGAATTCTACAGCAAATGAGGGAAAGGGTTTGCTGGTTATATTGGTTGTGGATGAGGATGGAAGGTAGAGTTTTTTTAGTAATGAAAATATTTTAGAATAAATGTGTTTGTTCTTTTTAAGCACAGTATATTGTCTGGGAAAGCCAAGTTGGCTTCTGTGTAGAGGTTTTGTGAGAGACCTTTTCATTTACCCACTGATATTTAATGGGATTAGATAGCCTTCAGACACAATTGTCATTGATTTGCTTACATATTCTGGAGAAAGTACCAGGTGAGCAGTGAGGCTCTGTGGTGTGTAACTATTATGTATTTGTCTTGCCACTTAGCTTGAGCACTGCCAAAGTTTCTTTCAGGACTTTCAATAAATCTCAAGGGTATGTTGTAAAAAACTTCTATATGAACCCATTATTAATTCCCAGACAATGTCCAGTGAGGCAGAAGCCTAGGATTTCTTAAAATTAAAATACTGCACAGAGGATTGGATGAAATATTGTAAAAAAATATTTGGAATACTATCAAGAACTTTATTATACAGACCACCTGATGATACAGACTACTGACATCTTTCTTTTTTCCCCATGAAAAAACATTTCCCATTTTCCTGTAATAATTGAATATAGTATGTAAATTTGCTCCTTTACTGTATGTTTAGAAGTGGCTGTGTAGTCTCTGTCACTAGCAGGACTCCAGCAGATCCTTATCTCCCAGAAACAAGAACATGTAGCTCATACCTGAGGTATGGTTTAGATATTGATTACATATTTCCCTGTAAAGTTCATTTTTTCCATGAGTTAGATACAGCTTCCTCATTATCTCCTGTTTCTATCACTTTTTAAACCTCTTTACTCTGTCTACAATCCAGAGGATTTTTTGAGTATAACCTGTTGAGACCTTTTCCTCAGACTCAGAAACAGGTGCTTCACAAATTAGTAACTGTCAGTTCTTACTGAGAAGTTTTTGGACATCAAAAAATGGCTGTCCCACTCATTGTTGACATGCAAACCACAGCATATTGTAATTAAAAACTTCCTCACTGCATCTCTCCTGTGGAAAATGCCGTGTGTGCAGCAGGTAGGCTATCAAGGAAAATCAGGCATTTTAGGAATTTTGCTTGCTTTACTTCAAACTGGGCAAAGAAAATTTTGCCTTGAGTAGCAGATAATGTGTAAGATATGATTTCTTCTTTTGTTTAAGGAAAAATGAATCCCAATAGCCCATCAGTTCCAAACTAGTTTAAGAAAAAGGCCTAAGGACTTTTATGTCTTCTGCAGTGAGTTACATATTTATGTTCAAATCGATTGGACATTAAGAAGGAAAAAAACCCCAAAAGCATTTGTCAGAAATGTCAGTTTCTATTCAAGAAAGCTTCATCACAGATGTTACAATTCTATTACTCCCCTGCATGCCAAATCAATCAGAAGAGCTTGAAAAAAAAAATCAGACATGCATTCTTAAAAGATTGTCGTTCTTTAAATAAGTCTCCAAGATCTTTCAGATGGCAAAGCCAACATAAGGATTTTTCTAAATTTTTGTTCACGAGGCTTTCTTGTGTTAGATTTAAGTAGGCTGCATACACTAGCTTTTTATTTTTGTAAAGTACTATGAAGCCAGCTAGAGCCAGACAATATAATTAGTATTTCTTATTCCCTGGACAGTCCCTGTAAGGCTGTTACTAACTTTGATAACATCATGGAGAATGACTAAGATAGACTTCCAGATAATTTTCCATTGAAGCTAGATGGATAATTTCTATTGTAAAAAAAGGCAGATAATTAATGGCTCTGATTTTATTTAAAGTATTTAAGCCTTGTCAACTCTTTCAGAGTTTACAGAAATAATAAAATGAAACTGAAGTGTAGAAATCTAATTGCTGAATATCAATTATAAAATGATTAATTTTTCACTAAGATGCTAATGTGAGCTTTAAGAAGCAGCTTAAGTAGGAGGCAAGATAGAAAATTTGACCAATACTCTGGCAGAGAACAGTGTGAAGACAGAAGGCAATGTCCCTTAGCAAAGGGACTTTGGCTAGGAATGCAGATGGGTTTCTTCCTTGAGACAGATACAGTGCTCATCATTGCCAGCTCTGCTCTTTTGGGCATTTGTCTGTCTCATGGCATTAACAGTTTGGCATCTGCCAAAGCTCATTCATATGGTGAAATTTAACCACATCAGGATGGCAGTCATGGAAGATAGCACAAGGCTCTTGTCCTCAGCTGGCTTCTGGAAAATGTGAATAATGAGGTTTGTGGTTTTAGGGAAAAAAAAAATCTACCTTTCCTAGGAGTTAGATTTCCAAATCTGAAGTATTTGGCTCTTTATCTACAGAGAATTTTCTGGAAAAGTCTAATGCTATTATTTCAAAAATATAGCCTTATATTCAGGGATTCAATAAAGTTGTCTTTCAATGCTCTTGTCTGACACAGAGAGCTTGTGCTTAGGTCTAGAGTCTCCCTGAGGTTCAGTGCAAAGTTTCCTAGACTAGAATTTAAGTGAGCTGGCTGTAATGCTGAATGTGGGCATACGTGTGTGGATCTCCTTGGTAAGTAGATTAAACCCTTTGTATTGCACTTCTGCTCAAGATGGTGAACAGAAAGGTTAGATACTTAGATGTCAGAGCCATTAGGGACTTAAAAACATATCAATAGGCAAATAAGAGTAATGGCCATTCCTGAAAATGCAACCTCACACATTTGTGGTAGAAAGTGAGGTTGAAAAGAGCAGCCTGAGGCTGTAGAACAAGAGGTTGTCCCCAAAAACCCACCAAAGGGAGGGGAAGCTATTAAGAGAACTGTTATCTCAGATCTTAAAAATATGGACTTTTATTTGCAACTACAGCAGAGGTTGCTTCTCTGTTCAAAAATTTTGCTGAAAACTCACTAGAACATGAGAAAACTCACGTTCTTTTGTTTCTTTCTTTCTGTCACTGATGCTTTGTGCTTAGTGAATGTAGCTGTCTACACTGAAATTACTCATGTACCTGTAGATTGCTTTGTAAGGGGACATCTTTCTGACTAAACTCCTTTGAACACTAATGACCAAAGAATGTGGTATTTCAACGTTTCTGTTCTTCTTTTCTTTTATAGAACCATGGAATCACTAAGGTTGGAAAAGGCTTCCGTGACCAACCATTTACCCAAAACTTTTATGTTTACAACTAAACCATATCCTGAGGTGTCACATCCACACATCTTTTGGACAGTTCCAGGGATGGTGATTCCATCAGTTCCCTGGGCTTGAGTGCTTGACCACTTTTTCAGTGAGGAAATTTTTCCTAATATTCAATCTTGACCTCTGCCATAGCAACTTGAGGCATTGTCTTTTCACTTGTTATCTGGGACAAGAGACCAACCCTGACCTTGCTACAACCTCCTTTCAAGTGGTTGTAGAGAGTGATAAGGTTCCTCTTGAACCTCCTTTTCTCCAGGCTAAACACCCACAGCTCCCTCAGCCATATGACTTATGTTCCAGACCCTTCACCAGCTCCACTGTCCTTCTCTGGACTCACTCCAGCCTCTCAATGTCCTTCTTGTAGTGAGGAGCCCAGAACTGAATACAGCACTCCAGACATGGCCTCATAAGTGCCCCATACAGGGGGACAGTCACTGCCCTGGTCCTGCTGGCCACACTATTGCTCATACAGGCCAGGATGCCACTGGCCTTCTTGGCCACCTGGGCACAGCTGGCTCATGTTCAGCCCCTGTCTACCCCAAGGTCCTTTTCCACTGGGCATCTTTCATCCACTCTTCCCCAAACATGTAGTGTGACCAAAGTGCAGGACCTGGCACTTGGGCTTTTTGAACATCATACCACTGGACATGGCTTGTCAATCCAGCCTGCCCAGATGCCTCTGCAGAGCCTTCCTGCCCTCCAGCAGATCAACACTCCTGTGCAGCTTAGTGTCATCTGTGAACTGCACTTGATTCCCTTGTCCAGATCATCAATACAGATGTTAACAGGACTGGCCCTATAGCATTATACACAGCAGGGGAGACTTGGGACTTGTGTCCAGATCATCAGATGCAGCCTACTCTCACTGACAGAGTCTAAATTTGGTATTTCAATAACTTAGTATCTCCCTTTAATCATCCAAATACAGAATATGTCAATAATTTATGTTTAGTCTCAGCCTGATTTTGCTAAATATCTTTAGACTTATTTGGATTAGTAGACAGTTAACAACTTACTTAACTAGGAAGCACTGCTCAGTGTGAGTGGTGATAGTGAAATCTGACCCTGCATCTGCTCTTTGCTATCTTTCTGGCTTTGGAAAAATTATAAAACAGTTACCTTGCACTTAATTGTCTTTTTTATTCAAATCACATGGCTTTGTTGGGGCTGTATTCCTCTTACTTGACCAGAGTCATTTGAGCACATTATTGGAGCCTGGTACAAGGGACGACTGGAAGGCAGATCATCCCATCTTTAAGAGTGTGACAAACTGCCTTGTGCAGCTGTCTGTCTCTCTCTCCCTACTAGCCATATGGGAATATGGACTGTTAGGTAGGTAAATACACCTGGTCAGACAGGGAGTTTTAGTACCAAGTTACCAGAGGTGAATCTGTCAGAGATTTCTTCTTTTTCTTTTTCTTTTTCTAATTGAGAAATCAAGCAGGGACCTATAAAGTCCTGTTTATTTGTAAAATAGCACAATATTGGCAAGGAAACTGCTAAGGAAAGATTCTGCTACTGTTCTCTTAAATACCTAACGAAATAAAATTACTGACAATGGAAGTAAATAGAGAGATACAGTCATCATTTAAAACTTTAACCAAGATGGCAAATAAAATATTTTTATGTGCTTATGGGATTTAATTTGCTAAAATAACTTCTCTGAGATTCTTGGAATAAGAAAGCTAATAAACTGAAAAGCTTCAGTGTTGCCAAAATGCTCTGTAAGCATTTGGTTTGAGAATTTGTGTGAGCTGGAGGAAAACTCAAAGAGTTATATTGTCTTAATTGTACTTAAATTTGAAATCCTAGGGATACAGTCTTCTAATACAGAGGTATTATAACTTTGAAAGAGCTGAGATAAAGGAAAATCAAACTATTTACAAATAAAGCTTTCTTGCATAAAAGAGAGAAAGCAATAACTGATACGGGTAATGCACATGTTTATATTTCAAATGTTCTCTGCCAGACTTCCTACAAAATATCAAATATTCAAAGATATTTGAGCTATTTGTTTATCTTATTCCAGATGGTAAAGAATTGCTCCATATTGTAGAAGTGAGCATGACAACTACAAGTATGCACCTAGAGTAGAAAGGAAGGTGCCCAGTTCTATAATATAAATTTATAGCTCTTGGCTTGATGGTCATTTGAGGCAACTCTTGCTAAGAAGGGGCTGCTTGTGTAAGAGGAAGCTGTAGGTAAATGGATACTGCACTTTAGTTCTCAGAGAAGATACTGTGGTTATCACAGAACTGGCAGTCCTTGTCCTCCTGGCTGATGATCTTGTGATTTTTGATGTCTCCTTCTCCCTGGAGCCTTCTTATTGCTGAAAGGAAATGTAACCAGCTATGAGCCTGGGCACTTACATCTCCTTTGAGGAAACAAGGGCAAGAAGTGAAGCAGCACAACACTGGCATGTACTGACCAACCTTTCTGGCAGCAAGAATCAGCCTGCTAGATGTAGCTTCCTTTGTGAAGACATCATATAGGCTATAGTGTTGATTAGAAGGGTGAGAATCTTGTCCCTGTCTCTTCTTATCTTCCGCTGTCCTAGTGGCAGCCTTGGAAAAGGAATGTACAGTCTGCTCTCTGGAGATCAGGAATCTCTTATCATGATAATGGTCACTAAGAGTGGAGAACGTTACATGAAGAACATGCCTGCCACTGACCAACATGTGGTTTGTGTTTCAGAGCAATAATTTTTCTCTGATTGAGGCAAATTCTTTCAAAACTTGCCACCTCTCCTCCTCAGAGCAGACAAACAGATAACCATTGCTGAAATATAACTTTTTTTTCTTTAGAGCCCTGAAAATTCTCAATAGTAAAAGAGTAATAATAATAAACTTGTGGAGCTTGAGGTATAACACAGAAATAGGTTTCCTTTTCCCTCTGTACAGTCACTTCAGAAATACCTGCTGCCTGCACTGGGACCAGCCAGCCAGTCCTTCTTGAGTTAGGCCTATGCAGAGCAGAATGTAAAGTTTGCATCATCCTTGAGTGATCTTTTGATCTTAACAGCTGTATGTCCTGAATGCATACCAGCATGAGCTCTGAGAAGATTTGTTTATATGATCTTCATCAGACTACCACCTTCTCACAAGACTCCTGAATAAGGTCATCAGTACTTATGGAAAGGTTTCAGAGTCTTGAGGTTTAAAAGGTGACACAACCTAGCTTTCTGCCATAATGCAGAATTCACCTCCTGCATCCTGGGGTAGTGGGGTGTCCACTAAACTGATCTCCAGACGCAGATAAGAGGTTGAAATGTGCGAGCTGAGTTAAATAGACAAGGCAGAATCATGGGATTACTGACTGATCTAAACCCCTCATACTACCCATATGCTTGAAGAGTGATTCAGATGCTTAGATGATGAGTATGAGTTGAGAGTCTGTGCAGAACAGAGAAATACAGTTAAATGAACAAATGAGACACATGTACAAAGCAAAAACATTTCATTTGCAACAATACCAAACAGAAACTAGGGAAAAATATCATGACTCTTGGGGAAAAGCACTGAAAATGTCTGATAAATGTTTGTTTCTGTTATTAAAATATGATCTACATATAGATATAATATAAACCAAACTGTGGAGTAATACAAGTAAGACAAGAACTACTAATGCTGTAAAATAGTATTAAACTCCAACAAATTATATGTTTCCAAAAATATTTTAAATTAATGTCTATATAGTACCAAGGAAAGCCAGTCAAATTTCTAGTTGGTCTGATTGTAAGTATTTATCAAAGCAGCACAAGAATCTCAAGGGGAACTTCACATTAGTAGCAAGTGCAAATTTGGGAACAGAGTGTGGTCTTGTGATTCTTACTCTGAATCAACCAAAAAAACCCCTTTTTTTTTTTTTTAAGTTAAGACTCATAAATTCTAACATCCCTACATTTTGCCATCTGAGCTCCTTTCTGAACTCCAGTCTAAATACGTCTCATATTGACTTAAGGAATATCTAGATATTCACGCAAATGAGGACAATAAGGTTCAGTTCAGCAGTCTAAGTCTATTTCAGTGCCACTTGTGATGACCCAAGGAATGGTGCCAGGCTTCCACACTTCTGCAGAAAAGCACAGGTTTTGTACGGTTCCTACTGTATTTTCTGGTCTTGTGGGGGTATTTCAGATGCACAGTCCCCTTTCTCTTTAGCCATCTAAGCTGAGATATCTTCATCTGTGAGGAAGTACTTTAACTTAGGTTATATAACCAAACATATTTTCAAACAGATGGCTCAGCAGCATATCCATTTGTCTGATTTAGTGGGAATTGTATATGTTGTCCAAGTGCAGATATGTAGTTGGCAAGCTCTAAAAATCTTTACTGTGGATGCAGAACTAGTGCACAGCTATGTGACAAGTGTGATTGGAAGTGGTTAAACTGGTAGAAGCCAAACAACTTACTGTGTAAGCATATCCAGAGAAGGTAAAGAAGTTCCCTGCTCCCTGTCCCTCTGAATGCAATAGCATTCAGCATCTTGGCCTGTACCAGACATTTCCCTTCACGTCTTTGTTGCAATTCCTGTCAAAATACAGAGATGCCAACCTAAAGTCAACTTGTGCTCACAAACATTTTACACAGCTTTTCTATTTAAAGATTTTGGGAGTACTGCATTTCAACCACATCTTTTTACTCCTTATGCCAGGTGCTTTTCCTGCCACTGGTCATTCTCTTGAGGCCTAAATGCTCCAAGTAAGATCAATGGAGGAACATGTTCATTTCTCCCTGCTGGTGACAACAGTATGCTTCCAAAGGAGAAACCTGAATGTTCTTGGAAAGTAAGCTCTATGGGTAAGTCTATAATAGCTAACCATTTCAAAGTCTGCTAAAGTTCTGTTGTGTATTTTGGGTGATCTCACTGATATTAGGATCCTTCAGAGGCAAAAGAAAAGTGAACCTACAGCTTTAGTGAACTGAAGAAGGTATATTTTCAAGATGAGAAGTGAAATTCAGAAAGACAGTTTGTTTTAGAAAGTGAAAAAAAAAGCTTTGTCAACAATTATGTGAAAACCTCTGTTGAAGACCCAGCTGGAAATTACAGGCAACTCCCTTCAAAATGGAAATAGTTCCATAATATACTACCAGGATAGCAACTCAGTGCTTACTGCCCCTGTGAGTGTGGTGAATCCTCCTGCTCAGCATGGGTCTTCTTGAGAAGTAAAGCTGAGGGAGCTAATGCCTGGAACAAGGATGAGAAGTTTCCAAGCAAGGTAGTGTTCTTTTGTGCCTGGAGCTTCAATGGACTGGACTAGCTGTTCAGCAGCCTTGTCAGGATTTTCCTCAAGATTTTTCTCCTTTCTGGAGAAGGAAAAGGAGAGTTATTAAAAAGTTTTAGATATGGAAAGAGATTAAGATTCCCAGGACCTAATAATTTACTTAATTCCTATCCGTAGCATAGCTTAGGGGTGCTTTCACATCACCTGCACACTTGCAATTCTGTAGCCTAGTAAGGGGGCACAGGGATTTAGGAGAGTAGAATGTGGGTAGTATATGATATACAGTCTTTTCTTCAGCCCCACAAAGCCAAATTGTGAAGACTTGCTGATCTTTTAATCAGATATCCATCATAGCACTGTCTGGAGACTCTCTTTTGTGAACAACTTTTTGTCTGAAATTAGAGATGGCCTTTGAGAAAGATCTGTGATGTGTGGTCTCCAGAATGCCACATCATTGTTCTTCAGCATTCATTCCACTTGCGTTTCTGAATCTGAGTTTCCTCTTGCTCATAGGAGGATGCAGAAAGATAGATTCTGGAATGAAGCAGTCCAGGTAGAAGTTTTTGGTGAGACTGTGATAAACATGCATAGAGATTTGCCCATTCCATTCCCCTTTGTGGAGACCCGTAGCAATAATAGGAGTTCTTCCTAGATCTTAAGGAACTCCTACTTATTATTGAGTTAACTGTTATGGGGTTGAGAAAAGGGTTCTTTCAGACTGAGAGGACTCTGCAACTCTTCAACACATGTTCTTTACTTGGGTTCATTTTTAGTAATGTTCTCTTCATTCTGGGAATTTTTTTTCCAAATATCTTTTCATAAAACTAAACTAAACTAAAAAAGAAGGGAGGGAGAATCAGTTTGCAACGAAGCATAAGACACTTCACTTTGTTACCTTAATGTAAAAATGGGCAAAGGCAAAGGTCCTGGAATATAACAGGTCTATGAGTCATCTTTAAGAACTACTTCAAAAAAAAAAATCCTTTCCATCAATCCATTTTTAAATACAAAGGAATGGAAGAAACTTTTTCAGTGTTTCACTGGATTGAGTATGCAAGAGGAATATCATGGGAGTAAGTTTAGAAATACTGAGAACTCAAATTCAGACTCTTTGATGTTAACAGCTTTTCTTGCCAAGACAGAGTATTTTTCTCTACTTAGGATAGAAATTCTCACTGTTACACATATGCAGCTAAAGTGAGAATTTTCCTAGTTCTTATGCAGGTTAGATAAGAAGCATATCACATTTGTGGAGCATATCACATATGTTTTCTGCTTCTTGGTAATCAGAAGAATTAAATTAGACTAATCTCCCTGCCACCTCCTCTTCCCCCGATGAAATGGGCTGATGGACAAGAAAGCAGAACTCTGTGCTTTGGGTCAAGATTAGCATATTGGGCTATTTAGTTCTGAGAGTTATAGGATATGGGTACGCATGGGAAGAATAGGAGGCCCAGGCACTATAGAGAAAACTCAGAGGACTCCACAGCCCCAGAAAAACAGTTTATGCTTGGAGCTTAGGGTACCAGAGATCTGACATATTCACGCTAGTTCAGGTAGCTAGTTCAGCAGAGAAAGAAAATATTTAAAGTGCTAATCTAAGCTCATCTTCCTGCTGAAGAAAGGAAAAGATAAGAAAGATGCACATGGTGTTGCTGTAATGGATCCTGGTCTGCTGTCAATATGAAGAGACTGTGGACATGGTATCTTTCAATGCTGCCCATGTGGCTGCTGCCAGCATGACACACAGCACTGCCAATTAATGGTGTGTGATCCATTCCATGGAGGGACTGATGGGATGCTTGCTTACTGTATTTCTTTCTGTACAATACGATAGAGAGTGGCTTTAGCAACATTTGAAAACATTTGTTGATGGTTCTGTTTTTACAGTATTTAAGTGTTTCTTGCTCAATACACCAAAAATCACATGAGAACTGAATCACATTCACCCGTTCCAAACTGTGTGTGGCAATCTGCACAGTAAGAGAAATTGATAGCAGTCATTGTATCTTTCAAGCTCAGTAACTCAGGCATCAGAAGAGCCAACTGTATTTTTTTCAAATTCTAACTAGATTTGTAATGCACCTGGTAAATATATGCCCTTTCAGAAACACAATTTCACTTCAGCTGAAATAAGCATCAAGAATACTAATGCAGGTCAAGTAGTTTATTGTTGGTATGAGCAAGACCATAAGTAACCCATAATGGATCTAAAATGAATGACAAGTAGCTGCCATTGTATGATTTAAGATCCTTTAAACAAAAGAGAAGGCAGTAAGAAAACCAAAGGAAAAGGTTCCTGAAAAGACAAAAGAAAAGAATGTTAGAGCTGAGTTGGCTTTCTTGCTTTTGCTGAGACATTGTGGTGGAAGAGCCACTGCGGAGGTGAATGGAGCCTCAGGTAAAGGCTTGGAAAAGCTCAAAAATGTATTGAGACCAAAGAAGCCCTGAATCTCTGCAAGAACACTTTTGAGCTTAAAGAGCTGAATCTGAATGAAGAGTACTGTCTCCAGGTTCCCACATCTCCTGGGGCAGCTGGTCAAAAGCCTGGTCAGACCCTGTTAACAGAGTGCGCTGAGTCAAATTTGCCACCACACACAAATCGTTTCTCTGGATAATGTGCACCACCCTATTCTAGTCTGTTTTAAGCTGTTTCTAAATTGAATAACTAAAGCAATCTGGGACAGGCTTAGTGTCTAGAAAGGTAAGTTGAACTCTGGCTTATTCATGGACTTAACTTGTGTTTTTGGACAAGTAATTTGCTCTTCTGTGACGCAATGATTGGTATGAACTTCATAGAGGAAGCAAAGTTTATGATTTCTGAAGAGAAGTAGAAGCATTAGAGGCCTGTAGCTTCCTTGACCCAGGAACGGACAAGAATCTCTGCTGTGCAAGTACACTATTCACCCCCTTTTACCTTTACTTATCTCTAAAGCTGAATTTCAGGTCATACTGGAGACTGTCAGTGAACTGAATTTTTATTATATGCTTCAATTGAGATCAAAATGTCAAAACACTATAGAAAAGTAATCTTTATTTTTAGCCACAGAGAGGAAATGCATATACTTGAAAAGGCTGTCCTTGTGAAATGACTGCAGCACTTTTGCAGAGGCAAGAAATGCAAGTACTAAGTGCTTTGTCCTGAAAAGACACTTCCATTGAATAATAATTAGTCCTTGTAAGGCAAATAAACCCAACCGTCCTTCTCATGCCAAATAAGGTCTTTGTGACTTCAGGATGCTGAGATGCAGCTCAGGGTCCAACAATATGCCACCTTAACCTCTACAGTATGTGCCTGTCAGCAGTCCTGGCAGTCTATCTCCAGCATACTTAGGTGCAAAATCATGTCATATTATCCTGTTTGGCACTGTTATTTTATTAACAAACATTTTGTCCCTTTGCTACCACAAAAAATCCCAATGACTTCCTGCTGCTGAAAACTGACATTACAAAACAAGAAAGACGAAGGTCTATATCAAAATTAAACTCAACAAAGCAATTGTATCAGAACAAGGTGTTCCCAATCTGATTAATAAAGACAACAATCTGTGTTCCATCTTTCTTCCAAAGTTTTGACTTAAATAATCTAAAATATGCATGAAGAAGAATTTACCAATGTACAGATTTTACCCATCCCTACTGTCACTTGGCAACATTTTCAGCTGATAAATTTGGTCCATCTATAGATCTAGGATTTGGAGTTCTACTTCCTGGAGAACAGTCTGTGGATCTACTTTGGCAAGATAGGACATAGTAAAAATGACAGTACTGACACATTTAAGGAGGCCTGCATTTTTATGTGGATCTCTATCATTACATTTCATAATACTTATTTTTCAACTAAGTTTTCTGCAATATCGCTACAGTTGTATCTCACTTTAGTTTCTGCTAGTGAAACAAGACAGAAAGTTCCCTCTTTTGTGGTCAGTTCTGCTTGCTTTACCTCTTGCAACAACTGTACTGAAATCACAAAGAAATCACAAAGACTCTTTCTAGTGAGGTGAACATGAATTGTCCTGTAAAACTTAGTTGTACTTAAGTATTAAATAATAGTGCTTAGCACTTGTGCAACTTAATGCCTTATAATCTTCAAAGCACTTTACAAATCTTAGCTAGTTAATCCTCACAGCAGCTCTGCATGGTAGGCTATGAAGGTCACACATTAGAAATCTCCCATGATACAAGCTCGACTGCACAGTAAGCCTATGGGAAAAAATATCTGCACAGTTTTGTTCCTGAAGCCATGAGTGTTTAATTTTACTGGACTGTAACATGGCTTACTTTCAGATTTTTTCTGCTTTCTTATCCCACTCAAAGTAAATCCATTATACCCTGCAGCATGGCTCAGCACACAGTATTATCAAAATTTTGAGGATTTTTTTTATTATTATTAAAAGTCCTAGAAGCAAATGAGAAGCAGAGGGTATGAATTTTATTCAAGAAATCAAGTTCCTATTGCCAGCAATTGTAAAGACTATGTATGGGAAAGGGTCAGAAAGTCCCTAAAGACTGAAGCAATCAGGACAATAACTACCATTTTTAGAAACTTCTTTTGAAAATTTCACTTTTGTGATATTGAGATTGCCAGACAAACAAAATATGCTTATACTCAATTTCACTGAGAAACTTAAGCCTTTAGTAACCCCATTTCATCTGGGAGATAGCATGGTTTTTCTAGCTCAAATTTTCTTTGGATTTTCAAGTTCCAGGAAAAAAAAATCGTTACTGCTAAAGAATATTATTTCTTTAGCCTTTTCAGGTCTAAAATTTCCCACAAAGTGGAACTACTGCTTTTAGTTCACTGTAGTACTATCACAAATACCACTGCTTCCATCTATTGTTAATTCTGGTGGAAAACTTTTAAAAATAACATTACAGTTTAACAGTAACATTATAATTCCACGTAAAGACCAAATTCACCAACCAAAGGTGTAAGTCACTAGCTCAGGACTACCTCTCAAGCATCTGCATAAAAAATAAGCCTCTCAAAGGTGTTTATTCTTTGTAACAATTGTAGAGAGGAGACAATATCTTTGACTGATGAGGCCTTCTTTCAATGGGAGCAGACATAAAGTAGAGTTTTTGTCACAAGTTTAAAAAAAATAAAAACAACACATTAGTTTTCCAGAATGTCTACTGAGACACTGCAGCCTTATTTATAAATACAGCATGATCCTTCCCCTCCAAGGCACCAGGCAACTTAATGCCTCCTTTTGCTTTCAAGTACAACTGTCTCTTTGTAAAACTTGTAATTTGAGAGCTGATCCTTTGTAATAAGGAAGCTCTATGATACCATGAAGACTGACCTCGATTCCTTACTTCCCTACTGCTTCAACCTGGAAACTTAAATTTCCTTGGGTTTCCTTCTCTTTTTTTTCTCTTGCTTTGTTTTTATTCCTTTTTCTTTTCTTCTTTTTTTTTTTTTTTTTCCTCACCTTTGGAGAAAAGTGACAAATAACCTTTGAAGGAATAATTAGCAATTGCTGTAACCCTATGGTAAAACCTTTACCTGACCGACTGCAAAAGGTTATCTAAGGGTAAAGGTTTCAGACGGACCAGGGAAAGAACAATCTCCAGATGAGAGATGATAAGGGGTGAGCACAAAAGACATGCTAGAAAGTAAAGGAATAAATGAAGGGGAATGCAAGAGGCAACATAATTAGCCAGTCTTACATGCTTGCCACTACATAATTTCAAATGTTCCAAATGGAGCCTGTTATTCTGCAGACAAACTCATAATTAAGTACAGGGTTGCAATACACAGGCACAAGAGGTCTGGATTAAGGTTTCATGGGCAGCCTTCTGGCTTTCCCAACGTTTGGTCACTTAATTTAGTGACCTAAATCCTTTTTAATATAGAAAAAAATTATTTTAATGAGGTCTTTTAATTGTTTAGGAAGGAGGGGTTGCTACAGATGGCAGTTTATTATGTAATTGTAGATGCATACTACTCCAAAGGATAAGGTATTCTATTTTCATTCTGCCTAAATTTGTATGATGAGACCATGAAGAGACCTTAATAAATGTGAGCTTTAGGTTAACCTTAATAAAAATGAAGTGGATTTTTTTTTTTCTAGAAGTGTATTAAGCTACATGACTAACATCTATTTTAAAAGCATCAGAAGCAGGAAGTCTAGAGAGAATCTATAGGACTGATACGTAATTGTAGTTTTAAGAAAAATCCAGGGAAGATTAGGTGGTAAGGGGAAAGGCTGTGTGAATTCCCCAGAGTAGAGTTTTATGAGTCTACATCAGAATCTCTTTCTCAGAAGGTTGAATTTGAGGCTGTTATTTCAAACTGAAGAGCTTTTAAAATAAATAAATATTTATGTTAACACATCACATAAGGTGGTATTCACACTTGAGGAATTTTACCTGAAGGAAGAATGAGGCATATATGGCATCATCTTCCATAAAAGGTATCCAAGAGTCAGGGAATGGCAGAACTGAACTTGTCTGTGTTGATTTAGCTGACACTACATTACAGAATTAGATTAGCAGAATGTACATGGAAGTTGGCATAACAGGGACGAGTCAGCACAACGTTTGCAAAGGACATTCATGTCTTAAAAATTAGTCAAAGCTCTTTGAAGGTGTTAAGAAGATTGGTTATTATATAGCTATTGAATTCCTTCATAATGGAGACCAAGAGTTTCATTACTCTGTGACTTTCATACATTTAATAGAATATTAGGTTTATATGTTTTCAGTATGCTTATTCTCATCTTGTTCTTGTAATCATCCCCCGAATCTTTTCATTCAGGTGGGATTGTCAAAATAAAGGGAATGCATGTTCTTGAGTAATTTTGTCAGCCTTGAAAATTCCATCAATACACAGTCTCGTTCCTCATAATCCTCTCTTCAGGTACCTTAAAAATTATTGAGCAAAAGACTACTTGTAACAGTAAATAATTCACTACATTCAGTACTTTGTGCAAGGTTGTGCAGAGCTCCCTGCCTGTCATACTGGCTGGTATTGTTTCATTGCATTCTTCTTTATCTGTAATCTCTTATACATAATTTATAAGTTCTTGGGACAGGACTATCTCTTTAGCTCCTGTTTATAGTGCTAATTGTATTGGGTCCTGGTGCATGGCTGGGCTTTTGTGTACTTGTCTAATAAACACCTCTAAGTATATGAAAGTATAGAAACAATCTGCCATTTTTAGACTGCTATAATAGGAATCAGTGCGGGAGTAGGGGAAAAAATCATTCACTCTCAAGAGTCACGGGATGGGAAGACTTGCAGACAGGACCCAGTCACAAAGGTTAGCTTTGCGCTTAACCTTTAAATGAGCAAGGGCTAATCTTCCTTGGCCGCTTTTGCCACCAGCAGACAGCACGGCTCCCACCAACCTCGCTTTAGAGGAGCTCGGGGTCCCTGCTGCTCCCCGCCGGGAGCCCCCCACTTCCTTGCCGGAGCATCCCACCGCCACCATCGTCTCCATCAGCACCACCCTCCTCGCGGGAGGCGCCCAAGGGACGAGACGAGACCGCAAGGAGAAGAGTTAACAGGGAATTTATAACCCGGCCCTTTTTTTGTCTTACCCCGCCTCCTCCCGCTTGCGGGGAAGTGAGGGATCAGNGCACGGCCGAGCGCCGCCCCCGGCGCGGGGATGGAGCCGCCGCCGCCCCGCGGGAGCAGGTGAGCACGGCGCGGGCACGGGAAGATGGGCGCGGGGGATGCCGAGGGCACCCGCTCCACCCCGGGATGGCCTCGGGGGCAAGAATAAACCTGGCGGTGGGGAAAGCGCGAAAAACCCCACCCCAGCCTCACACCAGCCAAATAAAAAGGAAAAAAAGAAAAAAAAAAGCGTCGCGGTACATTTTTGCAGATCGAGATGATCATCTTAAAAACGCTGCCCGCAGAGCCGGGAGTCGCCCCTCTGGCGCTGACCCAGCCCGGGAGAGAAGGATCTGGAGATTTAACTAAATTTTTTAACACGTGCTGTGTCCCCACAGCTCCCCCCATGCCACATTTTGATTGAACGGAGCCACGGGTTGCGGAGCTGGGAACTAGCCTGGATGCTGGAGCTGAATTTGATGTAGCAGTTGGGGAGGGGAGTTTTTACGAAACGTAGGGGGAAATTTACCACAGCAAGAGTAAGTTTCTCCGTGCTCGCCTGATTAGTTAAAAATTAAGTACGCGCTGTGCGTTGGCAGACAGTCCTTAGCAATGACCTGGAGCAATCCTAAGCCATGATAGTTCATAATTATTTTCTTTTCCTAGAGAATTCTAAATACTGAGTATTGCCTCCACATAGAGCTCTCACCATTGCAGAGTGTTCGCTGCTTAATGAATGTTTGTAGAGGGATTTTCATTCCCACGGAGCATCAGTGGGAGCAGCCAGAGCTCGGGGAGTCAGCTCACCCATGCCTTTTCTTTTGCAAAGAATTTCTGGCAGAATTCAGCAGCCCTGCTGTGTTGACGAAAAACACAGGATGACATTCCTGACATTCCTTGCTGATACAGCTGATCAGGTGAAGCGTGCTGCTGGAGTTTACAATTTTGTGCATGAAACTCGAGAAGGAGATAAGAAAAACCTTCAGCAGCCTCTGCATGAGCAGCAGAACTGATCCTTTCATGATTTTTTTGTGCCTCTTAATGGACCCCGGAGGGTTGGCTTCGTTTTAGTAATTTGTTTTCAGTCTAGTATATAAATATATTTATTTCAGTAATATATGCTATTTATAGACCATGTCTTTGAACAGAGTTTGAAATCAGCCCTACATCAAGGGATAAACACTTCCCATACAAACTCTCAGATTTACAGGTATTCTGCCATGCATTCTGGCTGGATGAATCAGAAGATGGGACAGTAGGAGCAGTATAAGACTTTGAAAAATATTGTTTGCAAATTTCTGCCTGTAGTTATTATGAATAGGCTACCTGAGGTCAGTAAGATGATTTACAGCATAAAGTTAAGCAGATGTCCATGTCTTTGCAGTACCAGGATCTACATGGGCCAGTTTATAGGTAGTAATAGTGACAGAATACTCCTGTGTGACAGAAAACCATGGCTTGAGGGCCACATGTCTCTTAAATTTATGAAGATTAAAGAGATTGAAAAACTATTTCAGGCTTCTATATGCTTATGTAATAATTTTTGTGTCAAAAAATGAAAAGACACCAGTACTTCAAAAATTATGTGTGTACCCTCATAAACAGGCATAGAAATATCAACTGAATGACTGGGAGAAAAAGAGTCTAACTGTTGAAAAATAAGATAAATGCTTGTGTCATAGCCAGGCTTTATGTAACTGACTTAAACTTACATGACACAGAATCCTGGCTGATTTTTTTTCCAGAAAAGTTTAGGTGGAAGACAGTTGGATCAAAGACACTGTATAACTTGCTTTGTGTTTTGCTGTTGAAAAATATTCCATTTTGAAGAAAACTTTACATTCATATCAACATGTAAAAATTTCAGAGAAGTTAGTTACTTACAACCCAAATTTCTTCTAAGCTAATATTTCTTCTGATACTCCAGATATTGATGTTTGTAGGTATCAACTTTTTTTCCTTGTCATACAATAATTTCCTGATTTTAAGAAAAAAAACATACACCTAAAAAGGCCATGGGATTAAAATATTTTCGAAATAGAGAACTTTAGTAGTGTTTATATGAAATTTCAGCTCCTCCAGGGAGCCTTTCCTTTCCATGCTGATGAGAAAAAACTTTGTTTTTCAAAGGCCTTTTTTGTCTTTAAAATAGAAGGCTTAGAAATAGCAAGTTATGTAAAAAGGTAGCACTCATGCTATAATGCATTTAAAATGAAATAATCTCTGAGTGAAGGTCTGGTGGTTTATGAAAACAAAGGATCTTTTCTAGGTTTTTTGCCTACAGGACCACTAGGCCTTCACACTGCTCAGTCTACTGCACTTACCACTGGAGGAAGCTGTTGGTGACAGACTCTTCAGAGGGTTTTTTTTACTCCTCAGCCTTTTAGTAACAACATCATGCAGTTTTTCTGTGTCTAGGTCTAAATCTGAACCCTGATAGGATTACTGGTGTACCTTCAGGAGCCTTTGTCAGCTGCATAAGCACCCAGTTACTTTTAGACAGTACCAATGGCAATTCTAAGCACTAGTGTCAAACACATATGAGATGCCCTTTCTTTTCAAGGAAGGAAATAGAAATACATGACTTCCTATAACTGAAACTCACACACACAAAAAAAGTGTATCAGTCAGATTTTTTTTAGTTTTGTAGGTTAAAAAAAGTGTCATACTGGCTTTGATTTCATTCAGGTGGTCATCTACTGAGGTAACTTAGTACACAGTACTGTCTACCACAAGATCTGTTCTTTTAAAACTGTATTTGGCCAGTATGCTGAACACTGAATACATTTGCATATGAATATTTTAAGATAGGAAATTACATGTTGAGTTGTAATAAAGATGATAATCAAGAGTAGTTTATAAAATGTATCAAGAGAAACCACTTAGTAATTCTGTAATTACTGTAATTGATTCTACAACATTTTATATCTCATCTTGAGATCAAAGGTAACCATTGGCAGCCTCCATTTGAGATCCTCCTTGATAATGTGCTACTTATCTTTCTGTCTCTGAGATTTCAGCAGAAGATATGTTTTCAAGTAATTGAATGTCTTAAGTCAGTTTGTAAATCATTTTAAATGGGGAGGTTTTGTGTATTATACCAAGTACCATGTAAGCACCACAAGTGATGAGCTCTATGACTGCAAAAAAAAGAGAATTATACTACATAAATTAAAACTACTCCAACTGAAAATAGTATTCTAAATGCAAACCCAGAGTGTGAGGAAACAAAAGAATTTTAAAAAACTGTAATTCCAGAACTGTAGAATGACATTCAGGAATCAAATATTCCTATGAATATTCCTTGGTCTATAGAATCAAGACAAGTGGAGAGGATATTTAGAATGACAACAGTACTTGTAAAAGACCACCTTGACTGATTCAACTACTAAATATTTCACGCGTGCTTAACTGCTAGAAAATGAGGAGACATGATAATTGTATACAAATGTTTGAGACATACAGTGACCAGGGAGAAAAAAATAGCTGTATTGAAAGCTTATGGGTAGATTGGCATGGCCAGAGGCTTTGAGATACTGATGCAGGGCACAGTATCTCAAACTTGACACCTGACAGGTGCTTAACTGACTTAGATTTTTAACACCCCATTGGTGGAAGGCTCCGTGTCCTACCCAGTCCACAGTCATTTCCAGGGCTTTTCTGTTCACCTTCTTTTGTTTAAAGTGCCCTATCCGTATCTTCCTTGTAACTTAAGCTGTCTTTTGTCTACTCTTCAGTTTTTTTAAACAGATATTTCCCTTCACTTTGCAATAGCCCTTTATGTTATGAGATGGTCCTCTCTCATTCTGGACCAACACTTTGAAACAAATTTCTTTCCTCAGGATTTATGTGATTGCTGATCTCTTAGATATATATAGAGTATCTCATAATTGTTCTCTACTATTTTATTCTTGCTTGGAGTTGAACATAATTTTCCACCTCGTATGCCAGCAGTGCCGAATGTAGGAGAAGGAAAATTTTATGTAACTTGCAGGTATCTGCCCTATTTCTGTGTGCTGATCCTGATTTTTTTTCTTTTTTTTTTTCTTTTTTTGGCAACAGTATATTGCTAAAATCACCATAACAACATAGCATGTATGGTGTTAAATCTGTGAAATGTTATACAGCCCAGATCCACTTCTGCAGAGGTGCTGCCAGTCATCCCATCCTGCCTCCTTCAGTCTTTGTGCAGTTGCTTATTCTTATCAAAAAGTAATGCTTTGCTTTTGTCTTTTTTGATCTGTTCAAACATTTGATTTGTAATACCATTATCCAGTTAATTTGAACCCTGATGATTTGGTCTCTCTTCATGTATTGTACAAAGAAATTATTGAGGAGTGTCCAAAGCATATTTCTGGACAGGTTTGCTCAGGGTATCCTTCCAGTGTGACAGTGAATTTTGATAACTACACTTCAGATATCCTCTTCAAAATGGTACCAACTGTGCCATTCTACTGTAATTTCTAAAATCTAAAACAACGGTCCCTCATTTCTTTACTAGAATATGATGAGACCAGGGATTGTACATATTGCCCATAATTTCTCAAAACTAACTTCTTGTGGCTCTGAGACTGTCTAATCTGAGACCAGTGCAATCAAGTTAAAAGCTCCAACCTATTCTCTCTCTAGGTTCTTATCCCTTTGTCACTGAGGTATTGACACCTGGTGGCAATTAATATGAACAGTGAAGAAGAAAAACCTATTTGCTCTTCTCAGCACTACTTACTATTAGACTTTTCTTCCTGCCTAGTAGGCCAAAGCTTTCCTAATCCTCACTTTTCCTCTGATGTCTGCACAGAGTGTTTCTGTGCAGGATCTGAAGACCCACATCAGTGCATATCCAGCATCATGGGTTTTTGACTGTGTGGGACTTCAGTAGGAAGGGGTTCTGTGCTAGGAGGTGATTTGTGAGTTTTGATGTGATAGTAAAGATGAACAGACATGTAATGGGACTTATGTGAAGCTTATGCATGAGTATGTTGCTCCTCTCAGGGTTTTTTAATGGCCAAGGGTCCATGTTTGTGCATTTTCATTTAGCAGAATGGTACCTATCTACAGAATGGAGTTTATGTACTTAGTGAAAATAAATCTGTTTACAGTGCAATGTTTCAGGTACATAGACTATGACCCTAAATGCAAAATAGGAGGGGGAATATTAAATGATTAACTGATCCAGGAATGTGCTGTGAATAGTACTAGGTTTTGTCTGAACTGGAAAATGAAGCTAACAAAATGGATGTGACAGTAAATGACTATCATTTTGAGTTGCTAGAGCTTGAACTATAAGCTTATTTTGTCCAAGGTCTTGTAGGAGCAGTCTCAGTCCTTTTACTGTTTCGTTGGGATAAAGTTCTATGTATTTTGGTAAGAAAAAAATACAATGATAGTGATTTCATTTCAATCAATGAAATTACTTTAAAATGCTCATTTCACAGTTAGTGTTTCAGCTAACAGAGGTTCTTGTCAAATGTGTCCCAGCTCTTTATTATTGGTTTCAGAATTTCCAAAATTCTACTGGAGGAAGGGTTTTGAATCAGGATTTCAGCTCGAAAAGGCTTTAGTAATGCTGCACGGAGCTCCCCTTGCTCTGATTTCAGGCTGTGCATTTTCATGGGATTATAATGGTTCATGCGTGGTTGAAATTAATTACTGGAGCTGTTAGCCTTATGTAAGCAAATCATCTCCTATTGTATACTATTGCTAAACTTTCATTCCCATTAGTTTAACTGTTCATGACAGCATTCCTATTATTTTGTTTTATTATCATTTGTTTACTAATACAGCTGCTTTGCTTAATGATTCATATCTGGAAGCCATTTGTATGTCAGCATAGACCAGTTTCTTGTCTGCACTATTGAAATGAGAAATCACTGTCAATCAGAATGGAAGCTGCGGCTATGATTTATAAATTCAATCCAAGGGTGAGCAAAGTTCTGATAAAGAAATCTTGGGTTTGTTTTACTGTGAATTGGATTTTTGTCTTTGCTTGAGAAAAAGTACTGTGGTTTATAGTCCACTAGGGGCTGTATACTTCGTTTGCTGTGGGTACCTGTATTTGAATGAAAAGATTGGTAAGTTTTGGAAGTAAACTGGAAACATTTCTCACTGAATAGGTGATTCTCCCTATTCTAGAGATGAAGGAAGAAATACAAATTGGACTGCCCCACCTTTTACTTAGGTGTTAGTAACAGCTACAGGTGCATGTGCTGGGAGAGCAGGGTCCTGAGGACGTAGACCTAGCCCTTGTGGTTTATCCTGTTCCATTTAAGCGATTAATTAGGTTATTGCATCCATAGCTGGAGTTGCATGTATAATCAAGATTTATGTTGCTGTGGCAACAAAGAGAGACACAACTGTGCTGAATTTCCTAGATCTTTGAAGCAGTTTTTCTTACCCAAAATGATGTTGAAGATTCCCATCAGCATGTGAAAAAGAGCGTTATCTAAGAGGGGTCCTCATTAATAGGCTGAAATCTTGCACTGAATTCATGCTGCTCATCAAAGGATTAGAGAAAATAGGCAATTGCAAGAGAGAAGGCAAAGAAGGCCTGTGGTGCAAATTAATCAAGAGCAATTGATTTCAAGACAAATAGGAGCAATGCAGGAAAATTACAAGATGGCTCCAAGAGGCTACTGACAAAAACTTTGTGACCTGTACCAGGTATTGTGTTTGGCCTGGATATAAAGGCAAGGAGGAGCTGAACATGAGCCAGGTCAAGACTTCACAGCATTATACAGTATTATATCAAGTTAAATAGTTGTGCTGACATAGCACCTGCTAAAGGAGATGGAGGAAGGTGTAATAAATGAAAAGAAGATGGAAGATGAAAATTGTAGGTGACTTGAGGTAGGTGAGGAGGCATGAAAGTGATTCAGAACTGCAGGTGAGTGTGAAAATCTTTTGGTAGACTGTGGTAGAGGCAGTGTTTTTGGACTCAACACTTCCTCTTGTGCTTCAGCTTCAGGACACCCCAGACATCTGGGAGCCATCAAGTATTTTATCCCCTTGAGGATGAGGTATTTCACACCATTAGTCAACCTTGTAAATGAAATGCTTTCAAAACCAGCAGCAAAAATTCAAACATGCTCCCCTTCCCCCACAAAAGAAAACTCCAAAAAAGCCAAACATGATTTTTAAGAAATGCTGGAAATGGGGGTTAATAATTTTGGTTGTTTTCATTTCAAGGTCACACTGAAACGTATTTCTTACTTCAGCACTGATAAAAATATCCAAGCAACATGACTTTTATTAAAGCAGTATCCTTGAAAAGTTAATTATCTAAAAGGTTGCAGAATGTTAATGGAAAGGGCAGAAATTAGATTACCTTAGAGTCAGAGAACTCTTAGTGAGATATATAGCTATGGAAATATATATCGTGTTTGTGCAATTCCTTTTACCTTCTTGGAAGCTGTAATATTTTTTTGGTGGGGGGGGGTGGGTTGGTTGGTTGGTTTGGGGTTTTTTTAACAAAGAGGGAAAAGAGCAGAGTAGGAAAAAGTCAATGGACTACAACCTATTTACTTTCAAACAATTTGTACCACAGTTATATGTGATGGACTGGTGATCCATTTCCCTGCAAATTCAGCAGAATTGAAAATACAGTTTTTATCGTGTTTCCTCATTTAATAGATCAGCTGCAACAAGGGCCTGTTGTAGCCTCATGACCAAATCACCAGGAGGATGCCCAGGAAGCACTGAAAGGGAAGAGAATCCTGCTCTTCAGTTTTTATCCAAGCTGCTTGTTTGCAGGAGGTGGATGTTTGTTGAGCTGCATTCACATTTTGGGGACTTGCTGCAGAATGACTGAACAGCTCAGTGCCAGTTTGCTGCACACTCCCATCTCTGCTCCAAGCCTCTGCATGAGCCCTCTGACAGGAGCATAAGCACAAGAGGAGAAGAATTGAGTATGGGAAAAGTGTCTATAATTACACCTTCTGCTTCTCTTCTCTTTGCTGGTCTTACCAGACAGCTTCTGGGTAGCTTAAATGAGAACTGGAGCAGATGCTGAAGCAGTGGGATTTCTGGGCAGGTTTTAACTACCTACTTTGCAAAACAGACTTTCCAATTATCCAGGAAGTTAAATCCAGAAGTTGGATGAAATGAATGTTTTCTACGATTCATGTCCAACAGAGGCACTGACTGTTACTTTCAAAGCAAAAAAGTTGTAATGGTTGTTTTTGTTCAGAAAGAGAAATAGGGGCATTGAATTCGTCTTGTAGTGTTAAATTGGTCTAAGTTTCTGTGGGGTTTTTTGTGACAATATACTTGTGTGAAAGTGGTACAGCTGCGGGTCTGGGCAGACTCCATAGGTTCCTTGCATTTTGTATATACTGAAATGAAGAGGTTAACTGCTGGGACATTTCCTGCTGTGCTGCAAAATAAAACCTGATAGTATTATGGATCTTGACTGGAAAATCAAATTGGCAAGTTTGATTTCATCATGGGCCTTAATTATTTGCCAGATATAAACAACAGCAAGAATGGAAATTGTTACAAAATGGTGCACGAAATAATTTGTCTTTTAGTATACTACCATTATTCTATTATGACCAAATTATTTTCTTGGCAATATTTATTAAGAATATCTAAAAATAACAACCTCTAGTACTGCGTTGAATACATGGAAGTTTCCAGCATGTCCTGTGTAGCTGAAGACTCAGTACCAGTTCCAGTGAACAAGAAAGTTAAAGGAAGAATTAATGGTCTTGGATTCAATAGGAAACTAAGCCAGATCTCAGTCTGCATTGGAATTCAATTTAGACATTTTAGGGAAAAAAAAGACAGCGTTTGGAATTCTGTGTGAATGGTTGAAAACATTCTGCCTTTTCAGGTTTTTTTAAGAACTGCAAAGATTGAACAAAGAACTTCAAGTGGAAAGATAAAAGAAAGCACTTGGATACACTGAACCACATAGTAACTAAACATGAAATATAAATTAGATCTAGGAGCTTATGAGGCAACAAAATAAAAGAAATGATTGTTAGTCTTCGGAATTACTGCTTATAAATAGACAACTCCTAGGCAGTTGAACAACCAAACAGAGTATGTTTTGAAGCAGAGAAGAAAGACAGCTGGAGACATGAAACACCTAATTTATTTTATTTAAGGGTCAAATGAAAACAAGGATTGGGCTTTTGACTCTAAGGAATACTTACCTGAAACTACTGCAACTAACCCATTCTATGTGACAACATAACTTGAAATGAGTTTTGAGAAAAGTTTTGATTGAGTAGCTTCTGGCACATGTAATATAATTTCAAGTCTATGTTGCTTCTCTTGTTCATTCTGTTACAGCTTTTCACTCTTCAGTGAAACTGAAAATGTGCCTATTAGCAATGTACTATACTCTTTCTGAATTTAATTTTTATGTGTATGTGTATATTCACCTATCAAAAGGTCAGCTAATGCAGGATAAAAGAAAATTGTGGATCATAGAAAAAAGATAAAGTAAGGATTGTGAAAATATTGAACATAAATGTTTTGAAGAGAGATGTTCATAGATACTACAGTCAGAGTAGATTGTGAAAATTGTTGTGAAAATTTGTCCCCACCTCTTACACAGTACCAGTGAAATGAATTGAGCCTTACATACTATTCTGTAAACATTCACACACACTTGAAGTATACTATTATTTTCAGTCACTGGGGTTAACTCCCATTTTTTAAATTAAAAGATTGTATTTGTAGAACAGGTGTGGGGCAGATGTGTCTGCAGAACAGCTGTGGTGACAGCTCACATTTTTTATTATACAAACATTTAAAAAATACTTTAAATTTTTTTTTTCATATATTCTGATTTTTTTTCATACAAATGTATTTCAATACTAAAAGTGACAGGAAGAAGAAATTTTTATTATGGTTCCTAAATGTATATTATTTGGAAATCAAGGAAGGTAAATTACAGCCTTTGCTTCTGACTTTTCAAATGCAGTCAAAGGACTCACTTTTATAATTTTATCTTGATAATACATTGCGTAGTCTGTTGAATGTTTGGAAACAGGCTGTAATCTCTGTTGAATTCTTGGACCATTGAATAAGTTTTGTTTTAATAATGGGAAGAAATATTTCCCAAATAAACAGGCAGTTTAAATTAGTTTGAAGAATGCCTTAACACTTTGAAATGTAATCTCACCAGCCTTCATCAGATACTCAAACCTGACCTGGTTGGTCCTTGGATGAGAGGATATGTTAAGGAAGATATAAGATTCTGTATGAAGGGATTCAGTGTCTGCATCCACTTTGTGTTCTACAGGAGCTTAGGGGTAATAGTTAAAGTCTACGAAGATACCACTTCTTGAATCACTAAACTAAATCACTGTGCTAAGACATGAAGGTAGTGGAGTGGAAGTAGGGAAATTGAGGTTTTGTTGCTGAAAAACTTCAGCAAACTGGTCACTTCTAGAGGGCTGAGAAACCACAAATCACTTAGGCATGGTATAAGGGCTTAGATTTCAGGGACCAGGCTGTATTTCAAGTAACATATTAGTAGTTTGCCTATTCACAGTAGCAACAACAGGAAAGTTGATTCTTAAAATCCTGTTCACAACTGGTTGGACTGATGATCGTAAAGGTCTTTCCAAGCTAAATGGTTCTATGATTCTATAACCATTCTGCACTTTCACTGAATATGGCCTCTATTTTGCACCAGATAAGCTTTTACTATATTGGTGAACTTGGGAATGTGTCTATTATTGCATAGGCACGTGCTGTTACATAATGCTTCACAAGGGAGGTGATACATTCACATTTTTTCTTTTATGAAATAAAATCATATCCTTTGAGTAAAGACTATTTTATAAATATGGCTGCTAGATGAATGTAATATTTTTATGAATATAAACATACAAGATCCTGAATTATGCATGGCTATAAAATGTAAAGACTATGCTGCAACAGTTTTTGTTATACATAATCTTCATTATGTTTTCAGGATGGAACATGAGGCTACCCAGCTAGAAAAGCAGCATGTGCACAGTGTGTATGAAAATACAGCTGCCTACTTTAGTGACCTGCAGACCAAAGCATGGCCTCGTGTTCGGAACTTTCTGCTGGAACAAAAGCCTGGCAGTCTCGTTGTTGATATAGGTAAGCCATTCTTGGATGTGGCATGAAAGATTGTTTATAAACTCTGTTAGTTGACCTGTCAATCATATTTAGCTTTCAGGTGAACTGTTTTTTCACTTGTTTAAATCTGTTTTAAAATTATTTTTAAGACCCCATGCTAGATGCCATATACCACTTCTTTTAATTCTTTGGCAGTGTATCACATAGACAGTAAATAATTTTTTTTCTTATTTTTGTTGAGCTAAGTCTTAGTCTATCCATTTCCCCACTGGATTAATGGTCTGTCATTCCCTGGCAGGTCTTTTGAAAAAAAATATGTTAATATCCCCATTATTTAATATTTCAATTTCTTTAGATCACTTGGTTTATGTAATACCAATCTGCAAATTACTGGTTTTTCATTTGTTCTAAAGCTCCTCTTAGCAAGACTTTTTAATTAAGAGAAATCTTCTGATGTGATTGTTATTCAAAAAACATATTAAAAAAAAATCTGATAATTTCCCTAAGATCCTAAATATGGACACCAAAACCTCATTTTCCTGCTATGGCATTGTCTTCCCTACATGAAGTATTTATACCTGTATTTGCTGTTGCCCCTGAAGACCTTCTGGGGGTTTCGAGGTGCTGGCATGTTTCCTTTGCTTGCATTATGACTTCAGTCCTTTAAAGCACATCATTGCAAAACAAAGGCTCATTTGCAGCAATGTGTTTTCTGTACTGTTTAAACTAACAAAATATTTTTACGCAGCAGGGTTTAACAAATGTGCACAATAAATTATGCATCTACTTTATCATGTAAGAGAAAAACATTTGAATATGCTGTAGGCCATATTCAGAAGAGAATATGTTGTTCTCCTGCTGCTGTTGAGCACTACACCATAAATACTTGATTGATGTTATTTTGAACATGTAGCTATTTTCACATGTCTGCACCATTGTCACTAATAATCTCAGGAAATATCCTATGGCATACACTGGCTCAACTGAGAGGTAGACTGATACTTCTCAGCCAAAATTGTTGCCACCTCAATAGAATTCATTTGTACCTGAAGTTCTTTGAGGCTTTATCAGCAGTGATTGCTGAAAGCTTAAGGTCACCCTGTTGCAGTCTCATCTGGAGAGAAGATCAATCCTTACAGGTGCCAATGAGAATACTCCCATTAAGGCACACAAGGTATCTTCTTTTATGAGGTTTAATAAGATCTACAGGAATCTGACCACTGTGTTTACTTTTAGCATGTATTTAAGGCGGAGTTGCATTAACAGCACTAGTGCCTAGTGGCACTAAAATTTTCCAAATGAGAACTTTAACTGGTACTTTTTTTTTCAGTTTAGTACTACCTTTTATTATAATATCATTTTGTCTATTTGCCTTACTATTTTTCATTTATCAAAATACATGAAAATAGCTTGGGCATTGTTAGCTTCATGAAGGAATTCACCTTCCTGATGACTCATTTAAAAGTGGATCTCTGGCAAATGTAGACTTTTAGAATGCTGGGATTATTGGCACTATTTAGCTTCATTCTTGAGAGGACCCTATGCTTCCAAAAACTCTCAGTGATTAAAAAGCACTTCACCAAATGCTATGTATTAAGCAACTGAATCTGCTGAATTAATGATGAATAAATGTGTTCCTCTGCAAACACAATAATGAATAATAATTTTGACAAATTTTTAAAGTTTGTAGTTTTCTAACATGCTGAACTTCATGTATTATTGCATATATTCCTTGAATTGCGTTAGCAATATTAGTATTTTCCATTTCTCTCAAGAGTTACTTCAAAGAACAGTGCTTGCTTTTAGCTGAGAAATATGCTCTTTTTCACCACTGAAGTGTTGTTCTGTTCTGCAATAGTTCCTGTGCTGTCTCTCTAGATAATGGTGCACATTAACATCCCCGAGAGCAGCAGCGCTGCAAGAAGCAGTGATGTTTCTAAAGATAACTCCAGGCCTTTAAATTGAATTACCAATACTGAGATGATTCTCTTTGCCAAGCTGCTACCCCGTTGCTTGGCTGTCAACTTTCAAAAATTATTCCTCACTAGTGACCCAGAGCTGCAGTGAATGGCTCCCAGGATAATTTTGAAAAGTGCTTGTTATGCATAAGGCATTGAGGGATCCTCTGAAAGGTTTCAATTTAGTACAGCATAGTCCTTGAGAAGACAGACTTTTAGGTGGAAGACATTCTGGAACAGCTCATTACATTTGCATAGATTATAATGCATTGGCACAAAGACAAAAAGAGGTTGTGCCTGCAATATGGAAAGAACTTTTATGATTTATGGTTATTTTTGAATCTGTATCCAAAGTAAAAATTTTCCACTCTGACTTGTGTCAGTGGCATTTATGGTTTAGGACTTCTTGGAGAGAAATGGGATGCACTGGAGAAGTACTGCACGGAGTTAAGCAAAGGAAAGAGATCTGTTGCAGATCACTGAAAAGACAACACACTGGCTGCAGGAAATCCCCTGAATGGAAAGTAGTTGGAAGCTGGAAGGGTATTGGGGAAAGGGGCCTTAATGCTTATCCTTTTCTTACCCTCTCTTGGGCTCCCATTTATGCTCATCATTGGTAAGGGGATACCAGGCTATATAAAGACTTGGTATGAAACACCATGGTTGGGGTTTTATTCTCTGTTAACAGTAATGCCTATGGAGGACCATTCTTTCCTCCTCCTACCTGCACTTATCCTTGTTCCCCCCAGAAATACAGATAACCTGCTATTATACAGGGCTTTGTAATGAATATTTTTCTTGGTGATGTTGGTACTGTTACAATCCTAATAGTGGGAACATGAAATTTCAACAGTCCTGTAGCAGTTAGGCTAGTTGACACAAACCCTCATTTTGTTTTCCAGGAAAATTTAGGATTAGGAAAGCCCTCATATTACTTTCACTGCTTTGGGAGGGAGGGCAAACGTTTGGAATACATGACTTCTGATCTGGTATCCTTTTCTTTAGGTTGTGGAACTGGAAAGTATCTCAGTGTCAACAGTCAAGTGTATAATCTGGGCTGTGATTACTGTGAAGGACTGGTAGAAATTGCAAGGAAGAAAGGTGATGAAGTTCTGGTGTGTGACAACCTTAACCTTCCCTTTAGGGATCAGTGCTTCAATGCAGTCATTTCAATTGGAGGTAAGACAACATAGCTGCATTCTGGCTGCAACAAATGAGAATTTCTGAGTGTTCTTTTCTTTCCATGTGGCTTAATTTCAGTTAATTGTTTTGAAACAGTTCCTTAGAATCACAGGAGAAATAACTGAAATGAATGTAGTCAACATGAAAAACCAAAACTCCCATTACTCAAGAGGCGCTGTTGACCAAGAAAATATGCATATCACTTGTTTGTTTATATGTGGTAGAGCAAAGATTTCCTTCCAGCATATATTTTAAACAAGGGAAAACTAATCTAAACATGGCTACTCAAACCTTAAACAGATTACACACTCAAGACAAACTCTTGGTTTCTCCATAGGATCTGTTTTGATCAGCAAATGCATTGAAATGCAAACTTCATAGCAGAACTTGGAACTCAGGTTAACTATTATGTGTTAGATTTATTTAAATTCAGATTTCTCTTACTCATAAGAACTCAGAGTCATACAAGCACTTGTTGTCTAAAATGACCACAGCATCTCAGCATCTTAACTCTTCTGACTTCTGTTTTTGAAAATACTGCTCATAATTTGAGAAGTGTAATTTGCGAAGTGTGGATAAAAAGTAGTTAGAGTAGACCCAGTTGCAGTCTGCATTTTTCTCTCTAGTCTTGATTGAGCTTCTTTCAGGGTTTTTTAATGCATCAGCAAAAGTACAAAGCATGATAATTATTATTGATAGCAATCAACAAACTACTTGAAGTGTGATAGAAATTTATTTTAAAATGTATCTTTCACATAAACAGGTGGAAAGAAAGAGTAACTAATACGCAAGCAGTAATTATATTACTTTACTTTCGTGTTGGCTAGTTAGCCAGTGAGCCCTACCCACATTTTAGGTCTCATAGCGTAATTTCAGTGCTTATCAGATCAGCTGACTCTGAAGGATAGCATACCTATCCAGTGTCTATATCAATTATAAGCCTGACAAGTTTAAAAGTTCACATGCCATTTCAGTACATTTAACAATAATGGATTTTAATCTCTTGAATAGAGACATGGCATGCCTGTGTCCATCTAATGCTAAATAAAGTAGTTTTCATCCTATTACAGAGAAAAACAAGTATTTATGTACTTATTCAAGTACTCTTCTTGTATTTGCTGGTATAATCATGTTTATAGGATTGATTTTTCTGCAGAACCACCAGAGTGATTCTAACCAGAAGGAATATTTAACTCATTAAAGAGTTTGCACAGATTCTGTTGGTTGATTGTCATTTCTTTCTGGTAAACTAAGCTTGTATGTGTATACTGTCTCTGTTAGTTTTGATAAAATTTTGCAGGAGGTTCTGTGGTGATTTATGTCCTAATCTATAAGAAAATTCCAGTTCCCTTCTCCCTGTCCTGTGCAAAAAAAATATTTTTTTTTTCAAAGTTTGAGAAAAGTTTTGTTGCATTCAGGAGTACCTGGAAACACTGACTACATAGATGGGAAACTCTTCTCAGAGTTGTCTATTTTGTGTTCTCAGCAGCTTGTGAGAGCCTCATTAATATTAACTGCCAAGAATGCTTTTCTTGGCTTGTGATAATAAAGCTACATTTTCCCCCCTTGGTAATTTAATCATTGTTTTGAATAAAGACAGGGCTGTTTGGATGCACTTTTCATAACTGCAGTGTTGAACTAACACTGTTTCTACAACTAGAATTGGCTACTGTCAAGCAGCACATATAATCAGAATTTTCTGAATTTATAGAGAAATGTCTTCAGCTAAGAACATATTCTGTTGTCTGCTGTTCCGTGGGTAGATTGAATGTTTTTCATGTAGAAGTGGCTGGCTCCAAATCCACTTGAAACAAATTATGGATTCAGTTCTCTTTACATCGCTGAATCAAATCTAGTACTGATGACATGTAGAACACAACCAATGTGTCCAAGCTCAGTACAAGTTAATGCCTCTGAGAGTTTAGAGTGAAAATAGTTCTCTTAGCTATTCTCTGACTGTTAAAATTGGCTCATTCGTACCCCAGGTGAATAGGAAGATAGAAATAATGTAGAAATCTTGAAATGTAGTGTCATTTCACATTGGAATGAAATTTGAAAATGTGGAAATTGTCCTGGAAATAAAATCCAAATATAGTGATCAAAAGTTTTATTTTAAATTTGACTTTATTTTTACCAGCATAGCATAATGTAAAAAAAAACCCAAAAAACCAAAAACCAAAAAACCAAAAAAACCCTGAGAATTGCACTGTAGACATTATTTTTTACAAAAATTAAATTTAATTTGAGAAAATTTAAATGATGGCAATTATTTGTCTAAATTTTCTCACTAAATCTTTTGCAAGTGTGCTGATATAAAAGTTCAAAGTATATTTTTACTGATTTTACATTTTGCTGTGTTTGTTATATGGCGAAATGATTTTCTGTTCTCAGTACGATAAGTCTGAAAATTGTGGCAAAGGCTAAAGTCAACTTGATATTACCTAATTCACTTAAAGGCCAGGCATTTAAGTGAAAGCTTCCTATATTATAAAGTGTTTATATGTGATAATGCAGAGAAACAGAAACCTCCAGCTCATATGCCTGACTTTTCTTGAATCCCTATTTTGGGGTGAGATTATTTTCCTTCTTTCAGATTCTACTGTTTTTATCCATTGAACAGAATCATAAGAGAGAGCATTCTGTGGTAAACTTACATTGTGGTACCTATAAATTCAGCACTGTTGCTGACTTGCAGCAAGTGATAATTTGGAATGAGGCAACTGAAATGATTGAACATGTAGAACAGGTTGAAGATGGAAATGCTTTGTCCCTTCTAATATTCAATACATAATGCCTTCCTTTTTTCACAGTGATACATCACTTCTCAACTAAACAAAGAAGAATCAAAGCAATAAAGGAAATGGCAAGGATATTGACACCTGGAGGCCAAATAATGATTTATGTTTGGGCCATGGAACAGAAGAATCGTCGCTTTGAGAAACAAGATGTATTTGTTCCATGGAACAAGGCCTTGTGCTCACGCTGTTGTTCAGAATCAAATCAGTCTGGAGATAAGGGTGAGTTTGTCCATTCTGCAAAAGGCCAAGACATACACCCTGCACAGATTGTCATCTCTGAGTGCAGCTACCAAAACAATCTGCAGCCAGAAACTGATTCAAAACATTCCCGCAATATGGACCATTGCTTGCCCAGAGCCTGCTGCTTGAAAATCTCTGAGGAAGAAAACAGATTTTACAGTGCTCTAGGAAGATCTTTCCGCTCGTGGTTTTTCTCCAGATCTCTTGATGAATCAGCCCTGAGAAAGCAAAGTGACAAAATGAAGCACCTGAAACATGAAGGAGTGTGGGCAAACAGTAGCGTACCCATTCAACATTCACGGCACTGCAGTTTGGATTTAGGTCACCATGAGGCACTGTTAAATGAACAAAGTTTGGATGATGATGATGATGTGTTTGTGGAAAGCCTGTCTCTCAAAAAACCACAGCGGTCGCCAGCCACAGATGCACTGAAGGATTTAAGTTTAAATGGAGATCACCAAAGTGTGGCTCAGAGCAAGGGGGACAAAGCTTCATTTATAAATGGCCCAGTGGAAGACAGGGACCGCGTCTGTGGTTGTAATAAAGATGATGCTGGTAAGTCTGATGCCAGCAAGATTTTCAAAAGAACTTCAACAACTGACTCCACTGACTCAGCTTTGGATTCAGCAGTGTCTGTTGGGGACCAGACTGATGCTGTGTTGGATACAAAGGCCTTCATGCGTTATTACCATGTTTTTCGGGAAGGGGAGCTGTGTTCTCTGGTAGAAGAGAATGTGCCTGAGCTTCAGATACTTTCTTCCTGCTATGACCATGGAAACTGGTGCATTATTGCAGAGAGAAGAGGAACATAGCTATAAAGAGAACAAAGCAGAATCCAGTGACTGAGGATTTTAAGCTCTTCCTTTTGTTGCTGTGATTGTGCAGTGTGACATGGAATTTGAATCTTGTAGTTGTGTGCCATTCATTTTTGAGTTATTATCTCTCAACTATTTAACTAGCTAATGCAAGGTCTGTACATAGGAATGTAAGTGGTAGATAATATTTATGTTTTGTTAAACTTTTATGAAGTTAAAACTGTAGAGTTTTATATTGCTGTTAGAAAATAATTGTGTTTTAAAATATACTTTTCTATTGAGAAATAAACCTTTTTATAAAACAAGGATCAGGGCATCTTTTATGAGAAATATCCTCTCAGTGCAAAGTCTAGTCTTTGTTCCTCAGATGCCAGAAGATTGCCACATTGCTCCCTATTCTTGAAGTCCTATAAATGAGACATAGACACTATGTCTAAAATTGTACTTGACTGCACACTGGTAGAGTGCATGCTGCAGAACTGGGAGCAAGTGTGGTCCCAGTGCTCCTTAGCTGGGAGTAGAGTTATTAATGAGCAAAAAACTGTGTAGCAAACAAGCTGTGCATATTCTGTAATTTGATATTTGTATTTGGGAGCAAATGACAGCACAGATTTTAGACAGTATTTTTTACTTTTGTTTTAAAAATAGTTCAATTTGTTTCTCAGGTGCAGGTGAAGTTTTATGTGTTAGCTCTCACAAGTACCTTATTTTAATTTCCTCTGATGTAGTTTTTCATTGCTTATGTGTATATAAAAGTCAGAGGGATTTGTGAGAGTGTGAGTATTATGTAAAGTTCTAAAATATCAAATCCTTGAAATACATATATCTTTTTGATAAGCCTGGAAAGCTAAGATTAAATTAATAAAAATCCAGTGCATATCTGGTCAGCTGTCATATTTACTTTTGTTGTTCACAGACATGAGAATATATATTAACAGTGTGTTAAATAATGTAGACAGGACGAGGATAAGCCTAGTTTGCACATAAAATACAAATTCTTGTCCTGTGAAGTTTAAATGAATCTTTTGAGACCTAAGTGATAATAGATTGTTTACACAATTTTCCTGTTCCCTCCAAGACATACCACCACTATCCACCTCTAGTACGTTGTAGCAGTTTATGGTGCTGGGGATAAAAAGCACCTGGCTTCAGAAGATCACTAGTGGAACTGCCAACAGAAGCTGGGCTAGAAGAGGCTAATTGCCTCATTAGCACTTACCCCATTCCTAGGCTTAGTTGATAGTGGTTACAGTGCAGGGCACATCTTCAGCTATTGGGATTTCGTGACCTTTAATGGAGCTGCACAGATTTCCCCCTTCCTCCTGCCTCCCGAAAAAAAACCCCAAAAACCCAACAAAAAAACCAAAAAACAACCCCCCAAACCCCTTTTGTTACAGCAGTTTTAAAGAGCTCTATAACTGTCTGCCCTATTATTGAGCAAGCAGCTTTGAATACAAGGCAATAGGAGTGAAATGCCAAGCTTTTCCAGTCTCTGCTGCACGAGTAGGTGGATTTGGGATTGTTCAGTAGAAGACCTTGATGCTGTTGAGTATTTTTTGATGGAGCTTCTCAGCTGTTAATTGCCCCATGGTACTGGAGCAATGTCTTCAAAAAATCATTTTTGTCTTCCTTATAGCTTGGGATCCTTATACTTCATTCTTCCTGGGTCTGTACTACTTGCACTCCCCACAGGCCTTTGAAAATAAAAGTGTGGCCAAAGAACCATACATTTGAGACTTCTGAAATACCATTGCATTCTAATCTAAATGTTGCTTTCAATACAGCCTGGGGCTGTGGCTTTCAGTTGCTGTGTGTGAGCCATACTCCAGAAAATGGGCAATATTCCCTGCCTCACTGGGTCCAGCTGCTCCTGGCTGAGGGGCTGCACCTGCTGCATCCTCAGGCTCCAGATTTAAACACTTAGTGCCAAAGTACCCATATTGCAGAGCCAGCACGGGCTGTGCTGAGCTCCACACCTCATTTGCAATGTGTTTGTGTCAGACCAGGGAGGCTTGCCTCTTTTGTTGGGAATTTCTGCATGAGCTTGAGAGTTTTAGAAGGGAAGTCAATTGCTTCCAGATAAATGATGCCAGTGGATATTCAGCACTCCTAGAATTTGGGCTGCATTTAAGAAATGGGTAGATTATTATCGTTCTATACCAATTCTGAAACGTCATCCCTAAATGCCAGCATGCAGAAACTTTATTACTCACATATAAAAATATTTATTAATAATAATTTTAACTTACAGCTATGTTTAGTTATTTGGGAGAAAGAACATCACAATTTTGTTATATGAACTTCTACATTCTGACTGGGGTGTGTTCAGTGTGTAGTTAAGTGGACTGATGGAATTTGGGGTAAACGGAGAAAGGAAAGGTGTCCATTTTCTTTAGAATATAAACTTACTATCCTTGCACAAGACTGAATCTTTGTCAGGCTTCAGTTAAAACTTCTTGCTCTATCTGTTTGAATAACAGTTGTCCCCTCAAAGCTGCTGAAGCACTTTGAACCACTTTTGTGTTTGTAGATTTTCCATGCATTATTTGGTTTGAGGTTCTTGCTTGGGGATGCTTTTCATAAATAATTATTTCTGTATTGAATTTTCTCATGTTTTGAGCTGATGCTGAGTTTGGATTGTATTCTTATAAATTCCTGGGAGAAGGAGAGGGAGGTTTCGTAAACAGCTTTTTTTTCCTTCCCCAAATACTCAGCTGTCCTCTGAGGATGTATGATCACCATGTAACATAATTTTTATGGAACAGGGTCAGTTGCTAAGGTCGTGACTGTGAACTCTTTACACAGCACACCTTTATTCTTGGAGGCAGTCTCCCATCTATTAGTGGAGGCTGCCTGGATCTGTAAAAGCTTTATCATCTCATAAGCCAGATTACCTCACTCAGAGCATGGGGAATGCCTCTCTTGAGTGATTTCTCTTCTGAGGAAGCCCACCTTAAGCAAAAGGTAATTTCCAGCAGAATCCATGTGATCCCAGATTTTAATTGCTTACAGACAAAGTTAATGTGCTCAGAGAAGTGGATATACCATATAAAAGTATAATAAATGAATGAAAAAGTAAATAAAACCCAGCTGTCTTTGAATGCTTAAACTTTTGGCAATGTCAAGACTGAAAGATCTGATTTTTATAAGGTAAAAGGCAAATGTGTTTTTGTATTGCTTGTCTGACAACTGGGCAATAATCTCATTTCAATTCTGCTGATAAAACACTTGCTACTGGCTTTAGTGGGCTCGTCTTGCTCCTAAGGTACTTTTATAGCACTAAGCAGCACGTGGAGAAGTTTTGATGACATGAGAAAGATGCCCTGGTGGAACTTTCTGTGTATCAGTTTCTCCCCTTTACCTCTTGTCCTATTGCTTGGCACCACAACTGCAATAAAAATATATTGAACAGACTTATTTTTGCAGGAATAAAACAGTTTTAATTGTTGATAAATGTTTCTATTAGAAGTGAGCATGTGTCATTTTTTTGGTACTAACAGTGACTAATTTACTTTCTTCCAAGTTCATTGTGTAGGAATTTTAAAGTCACAGTTGAGAAATGAAAGCTAAAAACATTGTAGCAGACTTTTCTGGTACTTATTTTTTTTACAGGTTACTTATGAACACAGTTCAAAATGCTAAGTGAAGAGTTGTGTATGTTCCACCCACAAAATATTGCTAGTGAACTGCTTGGGTAGGTTTTGAATAGAAATAATAGCTCTGACCCTGCATCCTCTCTGCTGTGTCATGTCTCCATCAGACTGCATTCACAACTGCACTGTTGGGCTGTGTTAGTATTGATAGTGTGTTAAATCTGCTGCACTACCCACTTTCTTTCTCAGCACTTTTACAGGGCTTGGGACTACTTCAGTACTCCAGGAAGAGTGTCAGAGTTAAATATATACAAGTGCTTCTCTCTTTTGTGACTTCAGCATTTCTTACTCTTACAGTATATGAATTCTGGCAGTTAGGCATGATTTTGTCTTCCAATCTGCCAGTGAAAGCCATGCTTAGGCACTGCTCTGTAGTCAATTCTGTGTCCATACATGAAATATATTTTCTAGTATTCAATAGAAATAAATCCCATATAATCCTCAATAAATGGGTTAAAATACAATTTTCTACAAAATTTTTGTGTCTTCACATTGGCTAATAAATATATTAGCCTCTGACAATCTATATCTTGGAAAGCTCTTAACAAATGTTAAATTTGAGAAGACTGTGTTAATGCTGTTTTCTCATTAAGTTAGACCACATGGACAAAATGCAGAACAGGAAAGCACAGTGATTTGCTGTGGAGCAGGGAATCTCTGCCTCTGAACATTTAAGCTATCTACATCTTCCTAGAGCTTGGTGTGCTTGAGGACAGCAGATGCCTCTGTTGCTCTTCTGGCAATTCAGTACCTGCACCTGTTTCTTCTCCCAGTGCTAAACAGAGATAAGTTGTCTTAAAAATAATAAAAATTGCCCTATTTTTTAAAAAGACAAGCAACCCACTCCCCACCAAAACCACCACTACCACTACTAAAAAAGCCCCCTAGTTGGCATGCTTTAGCAATTATGATCATATCTAAGTAGAAATAAAAATGTGCAAGAAGGAAAAAGAAAAGAAAGATATATGTGGCACTCCTAGCTTTGAAAAGATTTCTGGATATAAATTCTCCACCCCTTTAGCCTTGTTGACAAGGTGCTATGCCCTGCTTTGATGAGGGGTTTATTGATGGGACAGTGGACACAGGAACAGTGTGATGGTATTAGGTTGCCCTCTTCAGTTGTGACAAAGTAGGTTGACTTCTGCAAAATTTTCAGTTTGTTGCTGCTTTTTGTACAGCATCTCAAAACCTTTTTTCTTGTCATTTTGAAACTGTCACAAGTAAAACAGACAAAATATAGAGTTGAAGATATCTCCTCTTACACATGTGATAAGAAAGAAGTCTGTGTGCACAATCAGATTGAAAGCTGATGCTTCTCTGGCACAGGATAAAAATAAGTCATTTGTGAGAGGCATTTTGGTGAGGCAGCATCATGTTCTTCTCTGTATCTCTCTTCTGCAGCTTTGCAGAAGACACTATGCTACATGTCAGAATTACTGGGAATAAATTGACCCTTCACATCTCTGCTTCCTTACCACAGAACTGACAGGAGAGTCAGGTTTAATTCTGAACAAAGTGTTTCTTGTGAAAAGAGGAATTGACCATTTGGGCAGAACAAATGCTGTAGTGCAGAGAAAGGACAGATACTCCAGACAAGGTGAAACCTCTCTATGTGAAAAGAGGAAAGCAGAATGTTTTGTGGCTCACTGGCCAAAGTTGTATTCCAGTGTGTCCAAGAGAATGCAGGAGATGAGACAGTGAAAAAATTAATAGAGAGCAAGTTGCACACAGCATTTCCATGGAATGTTTTATTCCATGGTGTAGCCTGAAGAAGGTCATTGCCTGTACTGAGCACTAGCAGCAGCTATCAACATCAATAACCATCAAGAGTGCTCACTGCTTCTTGGGATCTGACCCTCCCCACCTTACAAAGACTGGCATTCTAACATTGACCACTGGACCATTAAAAATGTTTGTCTAACTCCTGAGTAAGAGGTTTAAATGATGAGCAGATACAGATATATCTCTGTGTACATATATATAATTATTTTTTGTTCAACCTTTTAATTTTTTTCCCCCCTGCATATGTTAGGTGCTTTAATTACATTACAGTACAATGGTAAGTAGCACTTGGTGCAATTTCAGAAAGGGAAGGAAACAATTTGACAGTGAGGAAGAAGGGACTAAGCCATGAGTACAACTGAGCTGCCAGCCAGAGTATGTTTGGATAGTAGTAGGACAGAAAGGGAAGGTGCCAGAAGAATCACATTAAAGAGAATGACAGAAAGTTGCTCAAGCTTGTGAAATCTGACCTCATTCAAGGAAAAATCACCTCAAAATCTGATTCAAAGTATTCCATTGACTTTCCTGGTCTCTGTATTGGCTGTTCTCAGAAATGCCTGATTACCCTGGGATTTTCCTTTCTGTGGTTCGGAGGAGAAACAAAGGTCCCTGGGAGGTTTAATTTATGTTTAAATATAAATTAGGGCAGTCATTTTAATAATGGAACAAATGTTTGGCCACAGTTTCACAGCAGTGTTTCCATAGTCCCTAGAAGAGTGAGCCACAGGCACACCCAACTCTTTTTCTCTCTCCTGCCTCTACCTGAGATTCACAAGGAAATAAAAGTTAAAAAATACATCTGTGCATGAAGGGCAGACTGGAGATGTGACATGTTCTCACCTGCTCCTTGAGCTGGCTATTCAAAGCACCAAGATTTTGCATGTTTATTTGCCAGGAAAAATACCTAAGGCGTGTCAGGAGAGACCAATTTCAGAAGT
This sequence comes from Pycnonotus jocosus, assembly GCA_013400435.1. Lineage (NCBI taxonomy): Eukaryota > Metazoa > Chordata > Aves > Passeriformes > Pycnonotidae > Pycnonotus > Pycnonotus jocosus. Next base: position 171,439 of record VWYP01002236.1, on the reverse strand, counting down.
GAAAGGAAACTTTTGAAACTTACCTGTGAAAAACCAGTGATTCTGTACCTGAATTTGCTCTGAGTTACAGCCATTGATTTTGCTACTGTTTGGGTCAAACTCTTAAATGGGAATTTTGCTGCACAGAGTGCATGCCAGCTGGATGCACTCCAGTGTATCCTCAGGTGAAGCTTTGCCTTTCAGTTCCCTTAAAGACCTTACAGGAGATGTGATGTAGTGCTGTGCAAAGCAGCCTTTCAGCTATGAACTGAATTTGTAATTGACCTATCTATGAAATATTAAACAAACCGTTAGTGTCTCCAAGCAGGTTAACCACGAGCCCTTCAATCTGTGCTCGATCATGTCTCTGTGGTAACGTAATAGGCTCTGGCTTATTGGGAGCAAAGAAGCCTAAAGGAGAACTAACTGGAGACAGAGTATCAAAAAGCCCATGCTCAAGGGGATAAATACAAGAACAAACCAAAAAACAACAACTACATAAACAGTTTCAACATGCTTACACTGAACTTTGAAATAAACAAAAATCATGTGCAGTGATAGCCATTTGGTGATAATATGGAGATTTCAGGAATAGTGACATGGAAATGGAACACTGGCAATGAAACTAAAGTAAGGAGAAATTGTATTTTCACGTACATGGTTCGAAAGGGTTGTTCTCTATGTGTAACAGGCTATAAGTTGCCTATATGAAACCACAGAGTGGGAGGAGGATCAAAAAACGGGAGACATGAGTGCACATTCCCAAAATTCTGTGCTTGACTCGCTGGACATCACTATGGAAATGTCACTCTTGGATGACACAGTCCATTCCTCACATCCTGAGGAAGATTTGGAATGTCAGTGATGTTCACACACCATTGTGGTCCATATCTGAGCTGCATCTTTGTCAGGGGAAATTTGTCAGGGTGACTTCTCTGAGGTGTTTTTTCACTGTTGGTTACATTGAGCTGGCAGCATGAAAATCATCACTGCAGCCTCTAGTAGATACAGACCCTGCTCTTAAATACAAGGGGAAATAATCATAACCAGGGAAATACCAGGGCATGATCTGGGGCTACTTTTCAGCTGGTTTGATCCCTACAGTTTGTGTGTGCCAAAGCTGGATTGTTCCTGGATTGGTTGGTTGCATGCAGAGAATTATGTGAAATGTCATTTTCCTGCCAAGGCTGAGATCATTTCTCTCAGTGTCATAGGGGTCTCCTGCATTTGTGTGCCTGCTTACCCTCAGAACAACAACCCTAAGTGCAAATGTTTGAACAAATAAGTCAGAAGGATTCAGAAATGGAAGGAGAGAATAGGTAGGAATATTCATAACAGTGCTGAAGAATACTACAGTTAAGAAAGCAATGTTAAATGAAAAGTTTAAAGAATTATTAAAGGAAAGGAAGAAAAAATGTGAATGTGAAGTATAAGGCAGTGTTTTTCTCATGTGAACCAGCCAAGAGTCTCTTCAAAGGACCACAGGATGTTTCTCAACATATTTTTAATTGAGAAATAGAAAAATTTAAAAGCAAGACCTGATCACCATATGGTTGGACTGCAGAAGCTTTTATGGGATCATCAGTCTGGGATTTATGTAGGAAAATTAGCTTTTGGGTAACAGTGCCTTACTCAGATTCAACTTATAAATAACTTCTCAGGACCTAGATGTATATTAAGGTCACTTCGGATCAAGTTGTGTAATCATTACCAAACTTAAAATTCATATCTATGGGATTTGGGTGTGAATGGCACTGCTGGTAGTACCAAGTTTTATTCTAAGCTACTTATTACATAACTTCTCATTAAAAACTCCAAACACTTCAGATTATCTTTCAAGACCCACATGTCACTCATTTGAGATGGAGGAGCAAGGCAGAAGAATATGGAATATGGATCTGAGTGTTTAGATAGCATACTTTGGAAAAGTACAGAGAGGTACTGGGAGAACAGAAGTGCTGTCCTAAGCAAGTGAATGCAAAAACCTCTGGTAGGATCATGAAACAATATTTACAGACTTTTGCCTGCAAGAGAACCCCCTCTGTTTAATTCTTCAGCAGCTGGACCTTGTGATTTCTCAGCAGGGCTAGCAAAGCCCAGCATTGCACCAGTCACACCCATCAGTCACAGCACGTATGGGACTGTCCCTGCCTCAGTCTGTGGGAGCTCTATGCTCAGCTCAGATGGGTTTGGCATCCCTTCACAAATGCTGAACATTAGGTGACCACTGAGACAAGAGTCTAAAACATCTACGAATTCTAATGACTAAGCAAAATTGTCTTCATTTTTTTGTTGTTAGTCAGATTAATGATACCATACAATCAAGTTCTCTAAAGTCATTAGAAATAAAAATTCAGGAAAAAATGTACTTTTCACTTTCTAAATATTTACACATAAATTATTAATAAGGGAATCAATCATTCTGTTTTGGTAGAAACAACAACTCCAGAAGATTATTAGTTTTGAGAATAAATTTATATTTATTTATTAGTACTTTATGGGCTTCCAGAGCTATGTGTTACTGATATTCTCAATGTTAGGAAGGGATGTACTTGGCGTGGTTTCATACCAGGGTCCTTCATTAACCAAAGAACATGTGTATATTTAAAACAAATTCCTGTTGATTGTCCTGTCTGGGCTTTCATTGAATATTTGAATCCACTAATGAAATAGAGATAAAATACAGATAATCCAGTTATAATAATGTTTTCTACAGCAGTGGTTATATGTACAAAGTCGATTTGAATACCGTCTGAAGTGTTTCACTCAACTAAATAAGATGAAGAAAATCTTCAGTTTTCCACTAGGTGTCAGTCAATCTATTTTTTTGGTTAAATAGGCTCTACAGAAGAAATTTGAGAGCAAAAAGCTGATGCCAAGCTGCTGTAAAAATAGTTACATTTTGTGAATACCGAACAGAGGTATTTTGAAAGAATGAGACCAAATGGATGACTTTTTAATTTTAATTGTGCCTCTATATTTTTAGTTTGCTTTACATTTTCCATTTAACAACAGTCAAGAAAACTCCCACAAACTCCAACCCTGATACTGCTCCAGGGAAACAGGGGAGAAGGAAGGAAGAGAAGGCGCAGTCTGGCCTTGACCATGGAGACTCTGCTTGGTTGTTTCATGTCGGTCCTGAGCCAGCAGCAGCAGGATTTGAACCTTTCAAGGGTAGGGTGCTCCAGACAGCAGAATCCAACAGCTTTCGAGAAAGCTCCAAAGCATCAAGCCTTTGATCTGCCGTTGCACTTAAAGGAAATGGCACCTTTCCCAGAGCAAGGCATGATAAGGCCCTTGGGAAAGATCTTGAGAGCACAGGAAGAGTGCAGAAACATCTGTACAGCAAAAGAGAAGGCAAGATAGACTCAGGGAGAGGAGTGTGCCGATATGGATTTGAAAAGGGAAACCAGACATAACTCTGCCAATGGTAGCCTTGGCCCCACGTTGCTGGTCATAATGGCCATTGAAGTTTACCAGCCTCTTGTTTTTCCAGGCCTGGCCAGGCTGGAGCTGCTGGGGGAAGGCAGCACCCAAAGAACATACAGGAGAGGAAAGGTCAGATAAGTGATGGTGCAGAGCGAGACTTTTGCCAACCCGACAGCGAGCCAGATGCTGCTACTTAAAGTACAAGAAGAAGGAAGACAAACATCTTCAACGGGGCTTCATAAAAACAAAGAGCCCATCTTGTGTGTGTACCTGTGTCCCAGCCAAGGCTTTCAGTGTGGTGCTTCACATACACACCTGCTCTGAACAGGCTGCACTCACATGGGCTATGGCTTCTTAGGCCGTCTACTGCATCCCAGGCAGCTGTGTAAAACAGGACTGTTAATCCCTGAGGCTCTGTACAGTAATTACTCTGGGAGCTGCAAGTGTCCTTCTCTACCCCAGCCACATAAAGCTTGGCAGGATACCTATGGGAACAGTGATCCGAGATCAGACCAAGGGGCCATGACACAAATGTCTGAGGTATCTGTTAAAAGAGAGCAGCAGTTTTCTGACACCAGTTCAATTTATATCCCTTGTCCACCAGGGAAAGAGTTAAAGACTAATTGTTCTCATGTAAAATGAGAACTGGAGGAAGTGGTAAGCAATGTCCATAGGGACAGCAGAGGACCAGAGCTGTCTCTTCAGTCTGCCCAGAGAGCTGGTTTTGCTTTGGGTCTGTGACTGTTGGGTTGAGTCATCTGGGAGTGTAAAACTCCCAGTGTGGAATGTTATTGTCCAGCCTGTATTTTCTACACTGACGCCAGAGTGTCCTATCATCTGTGGTATTTTGTAAGTTACTACTCTCATGTGCTGGACTGCCTCATTTCACTGCAGTGCAGTTATCCCATTCACCCAGCCATTAGGCAATTAATGTCATGGGAATGCTACTGAAATAATCTGGTAGAGGAATTATGACGTATTTTAACACAGCTACACTCCAGAATCTAAAAACTAGTTTATTGTGTTTATCATTGCATCACTCTTCTTTGTGGCTTAAGTATTGGTTATAGTACAACAGAAGGAGAACTGCATCTTTTTGTGGGTCTGTATGCAATTTTACAAGACACATAGAATGGGCAGACTAAATGGCAGCTACAAAAATCCTTCAGGCTTCCTGGTTTGCTCTCCTTCCCTCTGAAATACCCAGAGCTGTATCTTACTTTGCATAACAAAAGATGGAGTGAATCCACTGTGCATGAGGTGGTTAGAATAAAACCAAGACCAATCCATGTTTCTCCTGTCAGTGTTGGAGCTGGCAGAGCAGCCAGAACCAGCACAGCCTGGGGAGCCCAGGAGGTACCTAGGGCAACACCTGGGAGAAGCAGCAGCAAGGCTTTGCAGGATGAACTGGGAACCAGATGTCCCATGGCTCTGTGCTATCCTTCAGCAACCCTCTTCAGTCACCCTCATGCAGCTCAGTTTCCCTGCTTGGAGGATGAAAATAAAATCAGCTCAAATCTTCACCATGTGCTTTCAAGCTCCAACACCTGCAGCCTCATAGTGTAACTTTAGGGACTTGAAAAAGAGTGCTAAAATTTTCTCATATTGCCTATGGTATTGAAGTAAAGGGTAATTTTCTGCATTGGATCAGACATTGAAAGACTTTTTTATAGAAACATGGGATTTGGAAGGTGTATGTCAGCATTTGCCAAGAAACATATTCAGGTACTCTTATTAATAACAGACCTATGCTGACAATTTTTAAAGTCCTATATCTGATATAGGCTATGCTTTGGAGGTCACTGGGATTGCCTTCTGCCATCCTTCCACTAAGCTGTGAGCCTCTGAATAGCTTGGTTGCAATCCAAAGGAGGTACTTTTCCCTGGCATAGTAAATTTGGGAGGTTTGGGATCTGAATGTCACCTGTGTCTTAGGGAAGGCACTTCCAGATGAGCTGGAGGCTGTAGCTTTGTGCTAACTTTCCCTCCATCCCCCAGACATTTAACAAAGTTGTTTAGCTCTTGTATACTTCTAATTTAAGTCTCTCACTTTTCTTCCTTTAGTCTGATGTGTTTCAAATCAAACTCACACAAATCTTCCAGCCAAATGTTCTTAGAACTCATGTATGCAGGAGTGTTGGTTTGTGACAGTGCAGGGCTGGGGGAAGGAGCCAGTGGTCTCAGGATGAGCCAGGAGTGCCCATGGGAGACTCCACAACTGCCTTGCCATGTGTGCTTTGGCCAATAACAAACCTGCAAGAACCAAAACCCAACAACAATAGCTGATTCTGTTAAAATTGCATGTCTGCTCAAGACTGATGTCTTTGGTGCTGGAATTGGTGCTGCTATTACACTGTGTTCTGTTCCCACTATTCACAAACATCCATGATTTCTAGCTCAGCTGTGTTTTCCTCCCAGTTGGCAGAAACCCTGGCTGTGAAGTGTGGGAATAAAACTTGGGATCTGCTGCAGCCAATTTTTATTTTGCTGTTGAAATTCTCACCTCTGTGAAATCACTGCAGAAAAATGTTTTTATTTATGATGTTTTATTTATTTTCTATTTCTATGACACGTAGTTCAGAAATGTAAGAACCCTCCTTTGTTTTTCTGTGTGTATCCAGCTCGTTCCCAAGAAACAGTGTGACTGTGTGTTTGTTCGAGGTGGAGGAGTGAGGGAAGTGTTGGCTCCCAGTGCCTGCCCTCAGTTAAACACGTGGGAGCTCTGGCTTTCCATGTGTGGCTGTGCAGATACCTGAGTAAAACAGCTTCCTATAGAGTCTTCAGGTCTTCAGTGCTTTCTCCTGCTGAGATCTGGAATGGAAATGCTTGCTGGCTGTTTTCCTTTGAGGCTGATGCTCTGTCCTTGCACAGCACAGCTTTCTAATATCTGACTTCCAGTCAAACTCTGAAATGTTGAGCAGCTGCAAACTCATCATGTGCCTCTCTCTGCAGGGACTATTGGCCACTGGACAGAATTACTGATCCTTAATTACAGTGTCTGTGCAGATAATGATCATCCTGGAGCCATAATCAGATATAAAAAAAGCTCTGAAGCAAATCTATAGGCCAAGTTCTATATTTATGTAAAGCTCTGACAATTGGGAAGGCATGCCAGCACAAGTTATTAATGCCACCATATTTTTATTGTGTAAATGTGGCTATGTAGTTAGTGATGATCAGGGTTTCTGGATATGGCATTACATAGAACAAGTTATTTCAGCCAGTTGGTTGCATTTGAGAGTGAATTTCATATTGACAGTTCTGTAGTGAAAAGAACTTTACTTGAGGAGATCAAGAAAGAAGCAGCTTTTCTCAGATTTTTTTTTTTTTAAACAACTGCACTGACTTGGAGACTGTAATTCCCTGAAGAAGCTTTGTTTGGCTATAAATACCCCTGAGCTAGCTCAGTGGGTTTATCTGGACTGGGGCTAATTTATAGGTATTGCATTGGACTCTCAGAGGGGGTGTATTTCTTATATTCTGTAGAACAGTGATGGGTAATGATGACCAAGGGAAAGACTGAGAAACCTCAACAAAAAGCTTCCTCCATCACTATTCTGAATGTGAACCTCCCAGCTGTCCCTGAGCAAACAGCTAGGGGACAATTGGCATCTTGAGGCAGAATTTGTCTGCAGGGAAACCAGAAGATTAAACAGAAGCTATGCTTCTTTGTCATTGTATGTGTCTGATGCTAAATAATAAATCTTTTCAGCACGATCACCCCTCCTAGTGCCTGTGCTGCTGGGTAGCCGGAGGAGAGACCTCGTAGTGGCAGATATGCTTATAGCTGGAGCAGGCATCTGCCCCACCTGCAGGTCAGATTCCTACACCAGAAGGGAGCAGGGCAGTAAAGCAAATTGTGGAATTGGGAGGTGTAGATATCGGTCTGAATAAAGAAAGTTAAAAATATTGCAGTAAGTGAGGTTTTGGAAGGAAACAATTTAAATATTGGCTTTTGGAGAGTATTTCCCCAGAGGAAAGTTGCTGGCATGGAATGTTCTCTCACGTTTCTTCCCTTATTTTAAAGGCAACAGGAGAAGAATGTTAAATGTACCTTTTTAAAAACCTCATGAGGAGATCAGTATTGTCACTGTTCTTCTGAGGTCACTGCATAACCTTGAGGAAATTGTTAGGTGACTACCCAAAGCACAGGATGGGGCAATTTGGAGAGTTGCCACAATGGAGAGTGCCATCCACGGAGCAGTAGGCCTAGGCTTATTCATATTTACCAAGAAAGAAAATAGGTACTTTTCCACCCATCACAGTTGCATCACATGAAGTATGACAGCAAAAGAGATGAATGAAAGCCAAATTAATTTTTACTAGGCCTAAGAATACCATGTTGAATGGTGACCTCAAACACTTGGACAAATGCTATTGGTAGGCAGCAGCTCCAGAGAAAGGCTGTGCTCTCACAGTTCGGTCTCTCTCCTGATGAAAAGTGGCTGGGTGCAAGACTTGCCACCAGAAACAATGCAGAGTGAGGCAGCTGGCTTCCCTGAAGACACCAGCTGTAGCCACTGTTTGTAATGGCTGCTTTTCCAGGCTGGCAGAAGAGTATGTTCAGCCCGTTCAATGCCAGAGGGTCTCAGTTCATCAGGAGCAGGTGGGTTGTAGTATAAGACACATGAGAAGCTAAAGATTTTTTGCTCTTGGACAAAAATAGTCAAATATCTTAAAACAGATCAAAGTTTGATCAAGTTCTCATCTTATCCCAGCCAGGAAAGCTTGCATACAGCCTCTTCTCTTATATAAACACATGCAGTTTAGGGGAAAGGCTGGCTGTTCAGAACTTGAACTCCCCAAGAGGGTGGTGACAGGCCCCTTACCTTGGAGAACTGCTAAACACGATGCAATCTATAAGCACCAAGTCTGAGCTGTGCATGTGCTTGTGAGAGGTTTTGTATCAGATCAGGGAGGGCCAAGGCAGAAAGAAATGGGACACCAGGATCCAAGCCTGACCTTACTGCAATGCTGGATCTGGCAGGATGGAGAAAATGTCACAGGCAGGCAAAACACACAAGCAATGTAGATCTGATTGTAAAAGGGAGCTTGCAGAGTTTAACAGGAGGTTTGCAGAACAGAAAGTGTCCACAGAGAAATGAGGAGGACTGCAACATCAGTGAACGATCTCAGAAGCCGTTGTTGCTCAGCCTTGACTTCTCCTTTGGTGTTCAACAGAGAGCAACCAGCATATTTTATCTATGATTGGGAAGCATTTGGGGGTTGTTGGTGCTTTTGTGAAGTGTGCATCTTTAAATCACATACAGTATGCTTGATGAATAGCCAAGGCAGAAAAAGAAATCAGTATTTTTCAGCAGCTCCCTAGGAAATGTATCCTTACAAAGGGCATCTCCTAGGCTATTCTCTGTTTCATGCCTTGAAACAACTGCAAACGACATGTATATACTCTTATCCCAGTTTATGATCCCCTGGAGCATGATAATAGGTACACAACATTAATCTGATTTGTTTAAAAATATTAATCCAATTTTTTGTTTAATGGTACAAATCTGGGCACAACTGATAACCAAAACTTACAATGTCTTATCTCTTTTGGGAGATAGCTAAATGCAGTGCCATTCATCACAGTGATAAGTAGCTCCTCAGGCACAAATACACACATATTGCAGTCCATGCATGATGTCAACCAGATACAGCTCTGTTTTCTGTCTGCTCTGCGTGGCGCTATCGACAAAGAGCTCTGAGCAAGGGCAAAGCAATACTCTTGGCAAATCCTTCACTAATGTTGGGCTTTGCTGTCCTATGAACTTCTCTGGCAAATTTTAAACAGAACCTAGGAGTCTGTTTTAGCAAGAGACTAGACTGCAAATAAGACTTCAATCCTGCAATCAGCCCAGTATTTTGTTTGAAATTGGATTTCTTGTCTTTCAGTCAGGCTAAAGCTGATGTCAGGGCAAAAGCAGCCCAAAGTTTGCTGTGCTGAGAAGAGCCCTGCAGAGCACAGATCACCTGCAGCAGCCCAGGGGAGTCTGGGGGTGACGCAGTGTTTGTGCTGTGTCATGATCCTGCAGCAAGATCTTTGTTACCCAGTGCTGGCTTCAGATTCTGTAACCACCTTAAGGTTTCTACTGTGAAGGTATGTTAACAGGGAAATGTGGAAATACTTAAAAAATCTTACTCGTAATCTTTTAAATGACAGTATTTTCTTTTTTTCTTTTACCCTTGTGTTTATGAGGTTTATCAGCTCTGATATGTCAAAACTTGTTCCTGAGACTAGTATGCAACATTAAGGTTCAAATATTCTATTTGCATCTCTATTTCAAAAACGTTTATACTCTAGTTCCCCATCACAAAATGTAGTTGATGGCACATCTGTTTCCTCTCTTGTCTACTGAAAGTAATTTGAGTTAGAAGCCCTCTGGTGTTGTGTATAGACAAGAAGCAGCTCAAAGGAAAATTTGTTCCCAGCTTGGCCTTTAGATATTTTTGTTTCAGTTTCTTGCAAAACTTGCACTTTCAATTTATGATTACTGAAGCAAAATAATCTTTTTTTTTTTTTCCTCTTGGTGTTCTGGGGAAGTCTAAGTAGGGAAGGCAAGGCACAGAGGACACGAAGTTCATGTAGGAAAGCTGACTGAGGGACAGACTTAAGTCATTCAAAGAGCCTGGGCTAAGTTCCTATTTACACCAAAGGTTTTTGGATTATTCATTCATCTCTGGGACTGGGACAAAACCTGGCAGGGCAGTGGAACGTGGCGGGTGGGTAACCAAGTCCTAGACAACATGGAAAATACTCATGCCCCAAATACTCCTTCTGGGACCAGTTTCTGTAAGAATTAGGAAGAAGAGAAGGGCAGAGCAGAGTGAGCTTGTTTGTTTAGACACACAATGTTTGCCTTTATTTCTCTCTATCTTTTCTAAGGGCTGTGACGGCACTTCCTTCCTGGTCCATTTGTGTGGCTGCCTGAAAGGGATATGTCTAAATAGGGGTCAGAGTGACTGCAGGGCAGTTTGCTTGTTTGTTAAACAATATGGGAAGAAAACAGAGGCCATGAAGAATACCTCCCTCCCCTCTGTGCCCCAGGGAGCATTCTTTATAAAATTTGGCAGCAACTCTGTCATCGCAAACCAGCAAACCACTACATGGAGCAGCTGGCTCTGGAAACTGTTTTAGTCATTTAACAGGATAGGAAGAGGATGCAAAGAAAAGAAGCCTTAAAAAAAAGAAAAATTGTATAAAGCCTCAGAGAAAATCTCTACATCAGAAGACAGAATGTTTTAACAGTAGAAAATGTGTGGTGGTTTTCTAGAAATTAAACACAAAGAGTATGATAAGCTTGACTTGTTACATGGTACATTATAAAAAAGAGCATAGTAAATATCATGTCATGTCACAGATTGTGCTGCTGATCAACTTAAACAAATGTTCTCTCCAACAGTGACAATTGCAAGGCTGTTTGGACACCAGCACAAGAAACTTCCTGCAGGCTCTTGTGAAAAATACATCCAGAAGAAAGTCCGAGTGCCTAGTGCAGAAGTTAAAAATAACAGGAAATTTGGTACTTATATTTTCTCAAAGCTCTGCAGAAAACTAATAGTGAATTCCAAATGTAGATTTTCAAATTATGAAATTCCAAATTATGAAAAGAATTACTTTTATAATAGAGTGGATGGTGTCAGAAAACAGCTTGTTTTGCCTTCTTTCCTCAGACCACTTGGTGAGATTTTATCAGTGTCTCTAGGTGCTTTTCTAGCAGTAAACTGGGGATATGATTCTATGCAAGCCTAAAACTTTAGATATTTTGAGCTTCCCAGGGTTTCCTATTTGATTTGGTTTTTATCAAATACATGCCTAAAGTGTGTTAGCCATGACTGGCCTGCTTAAACCGCTGTGCTCCTGAGCAGCAGGGCCTCTGAACTCCATCACTGCTCTTGACATGTCATTTATTCCCTCAATGATCTCACCTGTAGGATGCTTGGGACACAGCTTCCCCTCCTTCCCCGGTCCCATATGGCTGTTGAATTGAACCTAGTTCAGTAGCTACTCTGTCTGACCTTGTTTACAGCTAATGTGAAAAGGATAAAGCATGCCAATGCTTTACCTAGAAAGTTATTCTTATCTTAGGTTGGAAGGGTGGAGACAGCGAATGTGAATGTAATTTCTGTGGTTCAGATGATAACTAGAAAATCCTGACTTTTCCACTTGCTCAAGGTTATTCTTAATATTGCCTTAAAATGCAATTTAGTGTGTTTTCAGAGGTCTCCAAAGCCAAGTAAGGGAACTTGCAGACCAAGCACTGTGTAGTGTTAGTGCTGCTGTGGGTACCATTACAGTTTTGGAATTCATGAGCAGTTGTGATCCCATCTGAATGTTTCTACTTTATTGAATTCTTGCTCCACATTATGAGGAATATGTGTTTCTATGGTACACACCCCTGTACTTGGCACTGGTGAAGCTGCACCTCAAATTCTGTTTTCAGTTTTGGGCCTGTCACTGCAAGAAGGTCATTGAGGTTCTGGAGTGAGTCCAGAGAAGGGCAACAGAGCTGGTGAAGGGTCTGGAGCACAGGTCTTCTGAGGAGTGGTGAGGGAGCTGTGGTGGCTAACCTGGACAAAGGAAGCTCAGAAGGGACCTTATTGCTCTCTGCAACTGCCTGAAAGGAGGCTGTAGGGAGATGAGGGTCACTCTTTTCTCCTAGGGAAAAAGTGACAGGACGAGAGGAAATGCTCTCAAGTTGCTCCAGGGGAGGGTTGGATTGGATATAAGGAAAAAATCTTTTTGTGGAAACAGTTGTCATGCATTGGACCAGGCTGGCCAGGGAAGTGGTGGAGTCACCATCCCCAGAGTTACTTAAAAGATGTGTAGATGGGCCACTTGGGGCACACTGTTTAATGGAGGGCTTGGCAGTGCTGAATTAATGGCTGGACTCAACCATCTTAGAGGTCTTTTCTGCCCACATGGATTCTTTGGTTCTTTGCATACTTTGAATTGATGAGGAGCATAGCACAGAGATGGGATGCCCTTAGGGGAAGAAAATTACCATCAGTTCTCACCATGGAAGACATGAATCATCCTCATCTGCTTTTCCCCTCACTGGGATGTAGGTGCTTCACCATTGCTGAGGATTACAGGAGGCATAACTAGAGTTTTTCAGTTTCAGTAATTTGTATGTACTTCTCATAGTCTTAGATAATGGAGTAAAAGCACCTAAGTAGAGGGAGGGCAGGTGCCATTCTCCAGACACATTACCCTAATAAATCTCCCTCTCTTTTTAAGAAGGTCTGGAAGGCTGATTTTCTAGGTATCTTAAAGCAGTTTTCATTGCTAGCTGCTGAATGAAATTGTTTGTAGGCAGCAAAGTTTTACCATCTTCCTCCTTTTACTTAAGTACTGATTTTAGTGTTGTTCTAGCTTTGTAGGCTATAGGTGGGGTGAGGTATCAGTAAGGCGTGATATTCAAATTCAGTTTGGATTATTGCTTGTATTATTCTATGATTTATGCCTCATTTTATGTTTTGAAAGCTCTAGCTGATAAATTATGTAGGTGACAAAGGCTTCAATAAGAAGCGAAAAAGCTCATGTGTGTTCTTCTGAAGTTCTGTTGAGAGAAAGAAATGTAAAGAGTACAGACTGCTAGAAATTATATGATTGAGTTAAAAAAAATAGTATCTTTGCATTCCTTTTCATATGTTTAAATGGACTAAAAACATGCTCTATTGTACAACTTTCCCCAGAGATCTGGGTGAAAAAGTAGCCTATTAAAAACTTCACTAACCATACTGTCAGTGTTTCTATGAACTTGAATCATAGCCTAGAAGATGACATGTTTACCCAGCTCATAACAGTGCCTTGACTGAAATTTATTTTCTTTCAGTTGTTTTTGAAAAAGAGGCAAATACTTACCGGATGACCTGCTTGTTTTGAATAGATCTGTCAGGCTGCTGTCACTAATCATGTTGGAAGTGTTGGGCCAAAACTTTAGAAGAACCATTTCTCTGTTACTCACACCTTGCACAGCATCTTAGTCTGTGCTGCTTTATGAATATAATCTACCTCTGCTGCTAGCTGGCTTATTTTAAAAAATGACAATACTCACAAGTGACACTCACATATTTTAATTGACGCCAACCTTTCCTGAAATTCCCTTTAGATTTGCTAACCATCTTCCTATGTCTCTAATAAATGAATGTATAAGCTCCCTCAAATCAGAGCCATCTTGGCTATTATCACCCTGTCTACCAGCTTATAACATGCTTATGTCATCATATAATGGAAAAAGCTGTTTAATTTCCTTCCCTGGAAAGCATACATTACTGTACTGGCCCTTTTAACACTACCTTTTGAATATTTGATTTTTTTTGAATAGTAGTATTCTTTCATTCACTGAGAATTCTGTTCCTAAGGGGCTTTTCCATTTTCAGTGTTATAAAGCCTTAAGAAATGTCTGTGTGGGTTAGGAGCAACTGTGATATTCAGACCCACCACATCACCCTTTTATTACTTGAGCTAATGAAGTGACTAGTAGAGCACTGGTACCTGGAAAAGCATGCACAACACATTAGTTGTAGGTCTTTTACTTCCTGGACTAGGGAAAATCCCCTAAGCCTATGGAAGAATGTATTTGATTCTCTGTATGACGGGGAAATCATGATAATTAGTTATAGATATTTTTAGATTTTGAGTAAAATTTAGGAAAGCAAAGAAGTCTCTCAGTTGTGTGGTAACCTCCCCATGCTGATCTTCATGCTCTTGGCCCATGGTGGGAAAGGCACTGTATCTTCTAATTTAAGTGAAACTCCACTTTGACAAAATCTAACTAAATTGCATTCCACAACCTCCAATGGAATTTTTGGAGAAAGACTTATTAGTAACTTCCAAAATAATTGAGATATTTTATTTTTGACACCAGATTTTTTCTTGCTCAGGAAGATAATGCTATCTGACAGTGCTTAAAGGTCAGAATTGGTAGCCTTTAAGTTCTGTAATCATGGCAAATAATGAAGAGAGAACCTTTGTGTCTTTATGATGCTTTATGGAAGCTAGGAAGCAACAGTTCCAGAGTTTGAGCATGCACAGTTTTAAATTACTTATGCTCTTGCTGCTTCTCAGGGAGAGATTGTCCCACGCTCTCAAAGACTTCTTGCTGTGTGGAAAATGCCTTTTCCTTTCCTTCTGCCTCACATTTTCCATTAACGAATTTTTATCCCATCTTGTACGCCCACTCAGCTAGTTTGAACTCTTCTTCTGGGTTTTTATGACCTTCCAGTGCCAGTAGACATTTACTACATCCCTCTTGTCTAGTGGCCAGACTGTATCTTGAATCTCTCTCTATAAATGTGGCCCTTCAGTGCCTTAATCTCTTCTGATGGAATTTTTTCTTCTTTGAATTCTTTCCCATACTTCACTGCATTTTACTGTCCCTGGACTCAGCTTGCAAGTTCATTTCTTGCAAGTAATCTGGATGCCTCAGAATATACAGGAAATACAGTAGGATAGTGCAGAGGAGAGGAGAAATTTAGCAACTCCCAAGAGCTTAGGAGAGTGCTCAATGAAAAAGGCACATGGGTTCAAGCATTGCATATTAGCATCAGATCTTCACCCTAACCTCTGGTGTTATTAAATAATTGTTTTAGAATTTTATACCTTTCCTTGTGAGAGAAATAAAACATTCTGGGTTGACAGATGAGAAATGGATGAAAGTAACTTTTCAGAGATGCAGTGAAGGGTTGCATTCAGAAGTTATGGTGTAACAGAGGTGAAGGAATTAGCATTTCTTAATGCATTGCTCTGTTAAAACAGTATCATGTTTTCATTCCTTATGATTGTAGGACACTGCTTCCAGCACTTAGCAGATTTATTTACAACAGCTAATTTTCATATATTTTAAGTGAGAATATCCACCTTTTATAATGTATCCCAAGTCATGGGTACTGTTTTCATATTAATTTTCTCCTGGCACAGCCTACTGTTTATAGCATGTCCTGCTCTTTTCAAGGTCTTGTACCAGACTGCAGAGGTACTGCTTTGCATCATTTCAGTCTCCCTTTCCCACACTGTCCATGTGTGTTAGTGACATCTCTGGCCTTTAAGGTGAAGGCTACTGATTATTTACAGCTTCATAAATATCTAATTGTGGAGTGCATTACTTGCGGAATGACAGTGAAACATGACTCTTTCTGTTTGGATTGTCAGAATGAAGTACTGAAATTCAGCATTACTGAAGCACAGGACAGACTGGACCTGTGTTGCACAAGGGCTGTGATGTACACAGTTATTCATATCACTACCTGGACAGAGGGGAACAGGGGCCCAGCCTGCATTTGCTCTGTAGCAATTACTGCTTAAAGCAGGAAAATGTCCCAAGAGGAGCCAGTGCTGCCCTGAGTGACAGCTGACAAAAAACCCACAGACATGGAAGATTGAATTCTTGTTGTTCTGTTGTTGATACCTGCAAATGAAGATGTCAAGAACACAAATTCAGGAGGCTGAGGCTACTTAGAAGATTCAAAATTAACTCATATTGTAGAAATGTTTAGGAAAATGCTAATTTGAAAGTAATCTAAATGCATTTTAAACAAAATGCAGTGTAAAACCTTAAGTTGCCAGAGCAGTGTCATGAAGTTAGTTTGCTTAAAGATCCAAACAAAACCATCATTACAGAAAAAAAAAAATAGCTCTAATTCTGCTTGTTCCAAGGGCCCAGAACTATGAACAAATCTGTTTGTTTTTTATTTATTTATTTATTTATTCTTTTAATGTTCGGTTGTTTAAGTATTCACTTGGGAAGAAAAAAAGGTTCTGTAACAGCCAAACAAATGACTGTCCCTGATCAGAAAGGTTCTCTAAAACTCCTTGGTGTGTGAGAACTAATACCATGGCAACAAGAGGTTTGCTTTTGCCAGGATCTAAAGCAGCATCTCTCAGTGCTCCCTGGGGAATGAAGTGGGAAGTGACAGCAACAGGACTTTGGGACACTCAGGCAGAGAAAGAACAGGAAGATGTTGGTAACTGAAAGGCAGCAGGCCTTCTCACAGCTGCAGTATCAGACAAGCCTCACAAATCAAAACACTCCTTCAGATGCCTAAATTATATTTCTGTTGGCTAAGACTTTAAAAACTTTGAAAAGTTGCTTGAATTAACAGCTGTCTTTGGCATGTTTTTTTCACCTTAGTCAGTTGTTTGTATATCTTCCTGGCCTCCTCTTTGGCTTCATTTAATTGCTGCGTGTGCTTTAACTTTCTTCAATTACTTTTACACTTGCATTTTTTGAAGCAAACCTAGGACTCCACAACTCATCATGCCTTCATTCTCTTTTCAGAAAATAGGAAAGCAATGAATTATTTTCCAGCATTGCATACTGCTGCTTTCCACCCTGTTAAATTCAAGCACATCATTCTACAAGGTCACAGCAAACCAGAAGTTTCTTCTCACTATTATAAAAGTATGAAGCAATTGACTAGGGAATGTTTCTGTCCAGTTATCTGCCATTGTGGTGTCCTGTCTTCCAAAAACTTTGAAGTTGCTTTGGTACCTGCCTTTAACAATACTATAAATATCAGCCTGGGAGAGGGTGGGGGTGGCTCTGCAGTTGGCTGTAGTATGTAAAGAACCAGAAGTAAGAAAAACATCTCCCCATCTTGGTATGAGAGTGGAAGGAAGAATGCAAAATAAAAGAAAAGTCATTACGAATACCCAATTTTAAACATTTAATAGTGCACTTATTGAGTATATTCTGTACAGACATCTATAGCAAGTTAAACATTTTCCTTTCTCTTGCGTAGATCATACTTATGTAAAGCACATTTACAATAGAAAACATACTTGAGGTACAAAAACCCAAAAAGAATATCTGAGGTATAAATACAAGTATATTTTAAATAATCTTTATCATGCTTAATCTATGTTTGACAGTACACTGTGGGCAAGTATACATGTTTACATTAGAATGGTATGTACAACATACAATTTTACAATTCAAAAGTGTTTGATGTAGAAGAATATACAAGATTTTCCTACTCATGAGGAACATTGTTACTGGAAGTACTACATTATTTGCCATTATAAAAAAAATCTTCATCAAAAAGCTTAAAATAATACTGACAATGGTAAAAAAGTCTCAGTCAAGATTCCATCTTGCAACTCATTCATACTCTAGCCACAAAATACATTTATCATTTAATACTGCACCTTGAAAGCGAATCTTTACCTTTACAGTAAAACCTACAGAAAGACATCTTTCCAGAGGACCTCAGGACTTCCTACAGTTCATATAAGTTGATTCTCAAGAAGGGGAAAATATCCCAAAGGGTTTGAAACACAACGAAACTGAAGACAAAACTCCACCCTCCTTTCTCCTCCCAAATATAACCCTTCAAACTGCTCACATGCAGGTGCTGTTCATGTTAACATGCAGCTTTTAGGAAAACAGGCAAAGAGGGGAGAGTAAGGGAAAGCATTTGTGTGACTTTCCCTAGCCAAGTCACTCCAGCCTCTACTGCAGGAGTCCTGCCACCTCCCGGCACCACAACTCCAGTGTTGACATTTTTCCTCTTGAGCCATTAGAACACAATAAAATATATAAAAGCTCATTAAAATGCCTATAGATAATGCAGGGAGGAGTAAAAACAATGGACTTTTTTTTAACAACTGATGTTATTGGCTCTCCTCACCATTGCAGACATTTCATTTCTAAGCGGCTACTTTGCTCAAAAGTGTATTTACTTAAATTTGCTATAGAATTGCTCATCACTCCTAAAAGATCATCTGGATAAGGAGTGGACAGTAGCTGAAGCAAGCCTCTTGTAACATCTGCTTAGGGTTTTCAACAAGTTTAGAGCTGAGGAGAAGTCAGAACTAGCACATTCGAAGGATGGCTACTCCTGGTCCACAGGGGAGTCCCATTCTAGGTTGAACTGTATCCAGCATACTAAAATCCATTCTGGTTGCCTATCAGTGTACCAGACACATTGCAAATTCAACTTCTTCTATCCTTTCAACCATTAACACACTCATTCACACTTTAATCTCTGTGCAAACCTTTCTCTGCTTATCTCAGTGAGAACACATTGAAGAGTACCAACTATTCCAGTGGATACACCAGTCCCTCAATGCACTACAAATAAAATGACATGAGTATGTACATAAAGCTAAGTATTTCACATGGGAATGATGAGCCTTCACCATATTTCATAATATATTTTGCATTTAAAGAAATTTGCTTCTCAGAAGCAATTCAAACCATCTAATAGTATTTTTTTAATTTTTTTTTTTTTTGCACAGTTATCCTATGTATTCCAGTCGAGGCCTACATTACAGACCTTACACAGACAGGAAGCAGCTTTAAAGTGTATGGTATGGCCACAGTCCCATAGTAATGCTCACAGTCAAGTTGTCACGCTGTCATCCCTCCATGACACGACTTGCAGGTGGAACACAGGTCTGGTCTGCAGCACACAAGACTCAGTTTTGGGTAATGTCTGTGCTGCTGGAGTGGGGAGCCCATGGCTGTTCCTCTTCAGTAGTCACCTGGATTTTACTTCCTTGCTCTCAGGACTCTGCTGACTGAAAGAGTCTCGTATCTTAACAACTTCTGATGCACATAAGTGTCCGAAAGACTTGGTGTACCAGTCTGGCATGTGGCCCCTGTTGTGTGGAGGAAAAAGTGATCATGAGGAAGGTGCCAGTGACTTTGTATGTATTTTCTTAGTCACAATCAAATCTATATCTAGCTGGTTAAATGCCTGACTAGGAAATCTCCTTAGTACTGATTACTGTGCAGCTCAACCCTACTAGCATAGATTTGCTCAAAAACAAGTTTGCTGCAGTAAGAAAAAGATATGTAAATTTTTGTGACAATCTAGTCCTCTATACTAGCTTAATATTAAAATTAACATGTCCTTGCATCCAATATGACTGTCAGAGGAAAGGGTGGGGGTGTATACCAGTTGTGGACCACATACTGGAGGCTTCTAATGCAACCAAGTACCCCCACTGCCAGATGTGCACCGAAGCCAACCTTCTGTGACATCTCAGAGACCTGTGTGCTTGCCTTTGGGAAGGATGTACTACTGGCCAAGCCAAAGTGTGTTGAACCATCTAAGTCTTCCACCAACCACACTGAAACCATACAAGAAAAGTTACCACGTCCAAAGGACAAAATGGAATTTCCTACCTTAAATCAATTCTGCACATGTAGGTAAGTTTGGATTTTCCTGACCCGCAGGGCTCAATCAGATACCTCGACAAGAGCACATTGACTCTCACACCCACCACAGGAGCCCGGTCATGGTCCACTGAGGTTGCTAGAAGCACACAGGCTCCTTTGGGGAAGTTTGTCCTCCATGTTCTAAGAAAAAAGAAGAAAACCAAAAATCTTTTATTTGACAAACAGTAATTCAAATATCTAATAAGAATTCAAATTAGGTCCAAGTAGATATTTACCAATATAGCTGATATTATAAAGAAATAAGCAAGGTTGCCATATCTTAGGATATAAACATCATTTCACACGAATGTCTTACCTTAAGACTACAAAGTCCCTGGCTGGGTGAGGTGCCATGCTGTTCTGGACATACTGGTATATATCTGTCTGGCTATCCAAAGGCTCAATTACTTTTGACTCTATAAGATCTTCATCCCAAAGATGCTGCTCTTTAAGTAAACGATTTAAAACATCCTCTGGTGTAGCTGAGATTTCAATGGTAGTTTTCCATAATCGGAGTGGGGGACCTTCGCACACCTGGGGAAAATTAGGAGAGTCCTTAATTTTCCTCTTCCTTAAATTTTCTTTTTCAAGTTTATTTTTTAAGAATTGTACTGAAACACTTCTCTATCTGCTAGTTCTGAGCTGTACAAGATTAGAGATGAGAAATTTCTTTCCTACTGCCTGCATAGTGACTCAGCTTGTTAAGGCTTTGCATATGTGAGTGAAGGCGTGTAAATTCAAAACAGTGAACATTCCTGGGCTGGATAAACGGAAGAACACAAATCAGTGTGTGTTGGCAAACTATTGCTGAAAGATATGGTGTTTTTATATGGTGTGCAACTGCATCAAAAGATCAAGTTTTTTTTCTAATATCTATCTGCAAAGTAAAGATGCGTACTGAACCTTCTGTAATATCCTTTGTCACAAGTGAGCTAAACCCCAGAGCTGTGCTGTGAGTGACAGGGTGCATACCTTCTTGTACGCCAGCTCTGCTTGCTCTGATGTGGAGCAGCTGACCCAGCCTTTGAACTTCTCCTTCATCTCCTTGAGCAAGTCCTCCACACAGTCCTGGAGGTAGCAGTGGTAGTCAGAGGGCTCGGTGTTGCTGCTGCTGCCCCGGAGCTCCTCCAGGCTGAGGGGACGCAGGTCCTGCTCTGTGTATGAGTTCCGACCTCTGCTCATTTCTTCTGGTATCTGAGGGGTGACAAGGGTGAAATCATCCTCTAGCAGCTCTTTCCCCAGATTACTGCATTAGTCTAGCAGCTCAACAGCCACAGGGACATGTATATGTTAGTTTTGTAAATGGGATGTGCATGTGTCAGGTTAAGCACTCAATATGAAGAAATGCAAAATTAAGTTTGTGACTTTCATTTAATTCAAATTAGTCTCTTTTATGGGGTATCTTATTTTATTCTGTGGAGTATCTCCCTTTACTACAGAACTAGATTCATTCCCACAGCTCAGTTTATCCTGCAAACTGAAGGAAGAAGGGAACATTGTCAGCTGCAAGAAGAGAGACAGGCACGTCTACAGCTGAGGGCTCTGAAAAGATTTGATGACAGTGAGGAAATCCAGGACTCGACTTGTCTGGTTCTCCATCACAGGCCCTCGAGGGAGAGTGCTTTAGTTCCTACAGATCCTTCAACCTATGCTATGACAGTGTTACATTCCAGGATGCTTTTGTGGCCTGTCTTGCTAACTCTTGGGAATTTAAGTATAAAATGAGCACTGAAATTCCTGGAAATAGCTTCTTGCTTTGTAATTAGAGCTGAGGTTCACAGACCTTCATGGCTGCACAATAAAAATTTGAAAATGTATTCCAAATGCAGCTTGGATGCAACAAAAATGTGCCAAACCCCACAACTGCCTCCTGACTTGAGAGCACCAGTGTCAACAGAACAACTCTCTTCTCTTCTGCCATCACTTCTAATTCATGTATGCACAGAGATCAAGATGCAAAGGCTTTTAAAAAGCTATTTATCACATGTTAAACCTCATTAAAATAAAGATATATTCCCAGCTTTTCATTTTACAGCAGATCTAAGACATCTTAATCAATATTCCACCCATCAGTTTTGTAAACAGGTGTTTTACCTGAAAAAGTTTCTTGCATTCAGCAATCATATGAGCTAGCCCTTGGGTTGCAGCCAGATTTTCATTTAGGTCCTTTTGATCGGGTTTGCCCAGGCTTGGTTTCCTTTGCATCACCCTTCACAGGGAAAAAAAGCACACACATACACAAATCCAGTTATTTGTTGCAGAGCAAGAGACATGTTTGAGAAGAAAACAGTAGGATTCCCAAATCTGCTGGTGACTGAGAGCAGTGCTGCCTGGTACCAAATATTGGCATGGTGTTGCCAACTTCTCTTGCTACTCTTTCTAAGTTTTTTTCGTTGGAAACTCCTCCCTCCACTCACAGGTTTTTTTCCTTATGAGCTTGTTTATATTTTAACAAATCTCCAACAAAAGATAAGATCCCATAACTGTTCTATAGCCAATGCTCTCTGGGGTGTCTGAGGTGACCACAGTTGGCAGGATCAGTCCCAGACTGTGCCTGCTGCACATTGCTGCCAGCTGTGCTACAGGACCAGCAGCAGTGAGCCGTGCTCCCAAAAACATACCTTGGGGAAGAATTCTCTCTTTTGAGAGTGTTCAAGTGGAAGAGGGAAGGTGCTAAGCAGACGGCCAGGTTTGTTGGTGTCATCTGGTTTTCCTTCACTGCAGCTGTGACATCACTCAGGAAGTAGAGAAGAATCTGGAGGACCTCCCTGTTCTCATCAGGTAAAAGCATAATGGCAGCCTTGATAGCCTGGAGACGCTGATCCTTTGGCACATCTGCATAATATTAGTAATTCTCTCATCAGCCCATTGGTTTTCCACACACACAGCATGAATACATCCCAAAGCAAACTCCAGCTTCAAATATTTGACTCGAGTTTGAAGCGATTTCCTTCAGGATGCATACCATTTGCAGGAAACATGAAGGAATTTTTTTTAACGCACTAGTTTAACTACCCTCAGCTATTTCCTGCCTCACAAGAAATGCAAGCAAGAAGCTGTGCCTAGGCCAGAGTTAATTTTAGATTTAGCTTCAACAGCTACATGCTCCCGCAGATGCACTAAAAGGACAGAAGCCTGGATTCAGGCAGGGAACAAGCAAACACAGGCCAGCCAGTTTAGAAGTTCTTTGGCTTGAAAAGAAATTTAAAACATGAATGCATTTTAGATTAGGTAAATTAATTAAATAAATTAGCTAGCAAACCTTTTCAACAGTGATGTCACAAAACACCCAGAAAGTGCTTTACCGAACAGAGAGGGTTACTTTATTGAGCAGATCATTCAAAGTCATGCGGTGGAAAAAGAAAGTCAACGCTGTGAAGCCCCATACCATTAAACAGCTCCTTGGTTACGAACAACAAACAGCCTTTGGAAAAATTTGATGTGTCTTTATATAAAGCCTACTCCTCCAAACTTGAAAGGAAAAAAAAAAATGAAATAACCCAGACTAGATCTGCTTCTTGTAAAGGGATTTCCAATAAGCCACCTTTGAAGACAACAGCAGAGTCTGAGTCCTGGAGCATTTATATCATCATTAGCAGCCTACCACCCTCACTGCACGTCTCATAATACACACTGTGCTACCCAGGTACTTAAATGGTATTTGCTTTGGGGTTCAGCAACTTTGTAAGTCTAGCAGGTGAGTTCAGAAAGCAGTTTTAAGCAAAAAAGTCCACTGTTTTCCATGCTCTCCTCTCACTCAGCTCAAAGCACATTTAAGCCGCTTGCATTCCAGTGTGCAGCCTGGTGCATAGCACCAAAGCAAAAGGAAATTTTGCTCTTTGCAGGGAATCAAAATTTACAGCAGTTTTAAGGCCCTTTGCTTTACACAGAGATAATACTTCCTAACCACCTCTGGGAATTCCTCAGACCTACCGCCTGCAAAAGGAAAGGAACAGAAACTCCTGCAATGCTTTGTCAAAGTTTTTTTGGCCCTAAACACAGAGAACTGCTGTTTAATATGCATGGCAATGGAGGGTCTGATTAATTTGCTCCACAAACCTGCTTGGGAATCCAAACACAAACAAAAAAATGCTTGCACTGATAAAATGGTCTGTGTGACATTTTAAAACATCATCTCCACCTATGGAGCTCTGAAGGAAATTCCTGTGACTTTTTTGTAATTATTTCTTTCCAAAAGCATTGATACACTCCATTTTTTAAAAATGTGATTTGCTCTGAACACTTTATGGTACTTATCTGTAAAGTAGCTACAAGCCAGTAACAGAAAAGCTTAGAAGTTGTTTAAACAGTTGAGGTGAAGGATAGCAGAAAATTAATTATAAGAAAATAAAAATTTTTGGTAGCCTTGCCAATCCCCTCAAAAGCCCCAGACTCTGTCCATACGTTTGCTTTGCGTGTTTACTTAGCTACATTAGATGTGGCTTATTTTCAAACCATAATATCAAGTATGCTCAAAGAAGAGAAGAAAATTTAGAGCAAGTGATGAAAGATTTATATTTGTTCCTGAACTAGAAAAGTGAAATTAAAAGAACTTGTACTATAAATTGTTATAAAACTACAATACAAAAAAAAAATCCATTCCTTAGCGGCAGCCTGAACTGTAACAGTTACTGGAGAGAGGCAAATATCAACATAAGAAACACGTGTAGTGCCCAGAGCAGCCTTGTTACAAAGCTCCACTCTCGCTACATAAGTGACCATTTGTCATGGGCCGCAGAACCTCAGTACTTACACTGGTATATCTGTAAGAAGGTCTCGGAGAGTTTGTTGGTCATGAGAGGCTCAGGGAGATCACGGAAGAACTGCTTCAACATGTCTGCTACATCATAGGCAGACTGGCCCTCGTAGCTGACACTGTCTGTGGAACTCTCATTCATTTGACGCAAAGCCTGAATTCTTGATTTGACTCCAGATTTCCTGAACAGTCCAACCTAAATACACGTATAAAAGTAAATACATTTATAATGAATCTAGAATATCTGAAATGTAAGCATCCTCTTTAGCTTTTTAAGTATGGGCTCTAATTTTGTGGAAAGCTTTCCACGCAATAATTACCTATATTTTCCTGGCAGGAGTCTACTTTTTTCAGTCAGACCCAGGAACTACAAAAGCTAATGGAAAGCTGGGCTTTGGGTGGTGCATGCATGTGGAATAAGAGAATGAGAGAATAAGAAACCCCACCTGATCCAGACAGTGGTTGCGGAGGTACCGCATGGCTTGCTGGATGCTCTGGGGGAGAGGCTGCCCCGTGCGCTGCACATTCACTTGCAGTGGTACTCCAAAGACATTCCGGTCCTTGTAATCTGGCACCTTTATTCTTTTCATGAATTTTGGTACTGCCCTATTGAAGCAAAGGAAACGACACGTTAAATTAAACCTCTGTTGATTATTTATCTTCTGTATTTCCAGTAATTTGGAAAGTAAGTGAAAATAAGTGAAGCACTTTTAGTATTGTGAACAATAATGACAGTATAAATTAGTTAATCCACTCGGGGCTGGAAAGGGTGAGAGGAAAGAGAACAAGAGTTTATCTAAGAGAAAGGCTTGACATTTGGGCAGTATGCTGCCTCTAAGTATTAATGTGGTGCTACTCCATCAATATCAGGAGGATGAAAGCTACAGGCTAGAACTGCAGGGGCCAGATTGAATTGCAAAAGAGTCAAAATAAATCTTGCGGTCAGTGACCCCTTATAACACTGCTTCTTTAGGTTTCAGGAAAGATGGGCATTTGAACAATGAGCTTTTGTATGTCAACTACTTGTTCTGCAAAGTCCTCAAACTGGGTCCACCACCCACCAGTGTGCAGAGCAGCAGGAAACTGATGTAATACATTTGGGTTTGTCAGCTAAAAACTTCAGCTCTGTAAACAACCCCTTTGAGGGACCCCCCTCCTTGTCAGCCAGTGACTTTTGTTACCCCCACCTCCCACTCTAGTTTCATTGAGAGGCCTTTCCATCTGCTTATGACTCCAAGGAAAAAGTTACTAAACACAAAGGAATGATTTACCCCTGTGTCCCCCAGAGTATTGGTTTTCTAAACTGGAAAGAAAAGGCACTAAAATGTGAAAATATTGAGGTCATTTTCCTAAACAGGGAGGAAAGCTAATGTCCAGTGTAACAAATAGGACACAGTAGCACTGAAAACAGGGAGACATTTAACATTTCAACATACAGTACAGCTATACAAACAGTGCATTGGATTTACAGCTGACTAATCTGTTACCCAGTAAAACAGAACCAATTTGTATTGCCGTAGAGTTAAGTTTAGGGCATTATTGATACATGTATGAATAATACTTGCTTTGTCAAAAAACATGCCAATGGAATGTGAAAAAACACATTGCGATCTCCACTGAGAATCTGAAGCATGCAGGGATAACTGGTCAATACTTATTTCTGTCTTTCAGAACAAACAACTTCTGTATTTAGAAAGACTGACATAATAACAGCCTTTGAACGGGAGGTACTTTGATGCCGAAGCTAAATTCTCTCTATGACTCCTGGGGAAGGGAGGAAGCTGGCCTGTGGTAGGGACAAGAAAAATTTTATTTGTGTCCTTTGCATCCTGAAGGTTACACAGGCTATACTGCAGATACAAGAGCTTTCCATTTCATTCTTCTGACAAAAAAATATTCAACTGGGTTACAAACACCTGGCCACAGCAGAAACTGCTGCCTACAAAAAACTCCACAGTTCTCCCAACCTTTGTTCTCTCCATCTCTTTTGCAAGCTAACTGATTTACAGTGCCTTAAAAAGGGAAAACAAAAATTTGGCTAGTGAGATACTGGAATGAAGTGAAAATTACATTATTTAATTACATAATTATGTAAAGGAAATAATGCAAATATTTCAATAATAACTGAAGAAAAATGAGCCTATTAAGATTGGCTTCAATTTGTGCCACTGCTTGCTAACTGCCTCAATAAACAAGTGGTCCTTCTTTTGTTATAGATACTGAACATCTTCCTCTTCAGAAAGCTGGTCTGTAGTCCATTGCTCTGGTTCCCTCACATGTCCTCATAAACACATCTCTGAAGCCTAATAGGATTACACTTACGTAAAGGGTTAGTGATTTTAGGCCCGTCTTAGGAAACCACAAATCACTGTCAGCACAGGCTGGAGGAAGAAGTGCAAATATGGGAAAAGAGGGATTGGATGGATGCATTGCATCTTTCCAAACATTGCCTGGGACTAGCACAACTGTCATGCCTGCATAGTTGGGCTCTCTATACACAACGCTGTGTCCTTACCAGCTGAAACCATGCTTGTTGGAAGGTGTGTACTTCTCCAGGAGAGCAGTCAGCTTCAGGAGAGAGTACTTCTGCAGCAGGTTCATCTGTGCCACAGACTGGCAGTTGATCTGCAGTGACGCTGAGCTGAGGCTGGGCCGGTGGGAACTCTGGAAGCTGTGCCACCTTAACTTGTGCCTGTGGAGGAGATGGGAGACAGAGAAAGAGCAGATTACTGAAATGTCTCTGCAAGACACGTGCAGGAATTACTGCAAATGTACTGCTGATATCCCTGCCCTTGGCGGCTGCATTCTTCTGAGATTTCACAAGCATCAGCCAGCAGCGTCTCTGCCTC
The DNA here is from genome assembly GCA_013400435.1 of Pycnonotus jocosus. Lineage (NCBI taxonomy): Eukaryota > Metazoa > Chordata > Aves > Passeriformes > Pycnonotidae > Pycnonotus > Pycnonotus jocosus. Next base: position 144,257 of record VWYP01002236.1, on the reverse strand, counting down.
ACCTGGTGTGATGCAGCATGGGCAGGTGCTTCACATGGGAATGTGCACTCTGAGCTGACCCACAGTTCAGTGCTAGCTACACAACCCTGCTCTATCAGATATCCTCCAAAGGCTTCAATGCCCTGCTCCCAAAGTCCTTTAAGTATTATGGCAGTGAGAATCAAAAAACTCCATTAAGAAAAAATGGCATGAATTTTTAAGACATATCAAATAGGAACTCTGCACTTGTAAAAGTCCTATTAAGTTTATAGAAGCAGCATGTAGATGACTGAATTACTTGCACTACATTTAAAGGAAAACTTGAAACAAAGCTAGAAAGAATTAAAATCCTTGCTCTACTCACAATACAAAATACAGTCATGGTAAAACTCCCAGCAGAATCTGGAGGCCACTGAAATTCCCCCAGTCTCCCACTGTGCTACAGTGATCAAGAGAAAGCCTCATTTCCCCCACAAATTTAGTGCCCTAGTATGCTATTAGGAACAGCCTGCTACTGAAAAATGCAATTTTTTGAAACAGTCTAAAAGTCAAGGCTTTTACTACACACTGACACAAACCAGAACATACTTATTCTTGGTTCTCCTAGCCAATTTAAAAACTGTTTAATCCTACTTGATGGCCCTCCCCTCCCATGAACCATTTCAGTTTGAAGAATTATTGTGCCCCAAAACTGCATTAACTTTGCTTTTTCAATGACAACTCAGGCTGAACATACAAACATACAGCTATGAGTCGTAGGAACCACAAAGTCTTGCCCAAATACTTCTCTTGCCCATCGTGGTTTTGGGAAGCAATGGAACAGCATATGTGTTCTTGAATGGCCACAGCTTCTACTGCACCTTAACTAAGTGTGGTGCAGCTACTATAGAGCTGCTCTGGCTGGAGGGACGTCCCCAAGCCACCCCAAGTCCCAACGCTCATGATCTCACCTGCTGGAACGTGTCAGTGATGCACCAACCCCAGAGTCTCTCCTGTCCTGGATCCCCGTGGGCTCTTCCGTTTCATTCAGTGAATTCCCTGTACTGTCAAGGTCACTTGGTGTTCTTCGATCATTATCTACATCAAGGTGAATCTGCTTTGGAGAGGAAGGACATGGGGAGATGGAGTCAAGTGCTGAGTCAGAGTCCCCTTCATCTGAGAACTTCTCTGACCACTGGTTCACTATTCTCTGCATCCCTTTGACATGATACAGGATGTCGTCTAGTTCTGGGAATATGTCCTCATTTTCGAGGTCAGCCAGGTCGCTTGTACTGGAATACAGGATTGAACCTGGCACATTGTCATAAATACTCAGGCGGCTGCTCATTGAACTGGAGGAGTTGCGCCTTTTTCCCATGCCTAGCTCTTTGGAGCTGTCACCACTGTTCTCCCTCTGCAGGGTGAGGTGGCCGTGTCCATGGAAACTCCCTGTCCTCCAGTTCACTGAGGTGTTGCTTTCTGTAGGGGAGAAGTTGCCATTGGAGAGTGCTTTGGGAAAAGTGCCAGGCTTATGATCCTCAGGGATAAAAAACACCGTGTCTTCTGCAAAACTGCCCCGGTTCTTAAAGTTCTGCTCCATCACATCGCTGAACGTTGACTGATTGAAGGGGTCAAAGCCTTCCAGGTACATGCCCACCCTTTTATTGTAGGCACTGAGGCTGCGTGTTCGTGTGACAGGGCTGGGCGTGCTGACAGCACTGCTCGTCTCAGACTGACTGCTGCTGCTGCTGGTCTGGGTGGAATTGGAGACGCTCCTCTTTCGTACCATAGGGAAGTTGATGTGATTGCCGTTGAGGGTGGAAATCTCCACACAGTTAAGTTGTTTCAGTTTATCTTCATCCATGCCCTCCTGCAGGATTGGCCCGCTAATAATCAGGCCAAGCTTTGAAGGAGCTTTGCTCTTGCCATGGTGAGAACTCTTGATTTTAAGACTCTCCATTCTCTTGAGCAGGCTCTTTGTTTTGGACTTGGCGTTCTTCTCGTTGGCTTTTGTGTTGAAGCTGAAGCTATTCAGCTCCCTGGGTGAGGGCAGGCTGCTGAATGAGTCATCGTTGGCTACAAAATTGCTCGAGGAACAAACGCTCACCACCGAGTTTGTCCTGGTGGTAGACGCCTCGCTCTGCAGGGTTGGTTGGTGGCTGCTGGTGCTGCTGGTGCTCAGAATAGAAGCCACCTCCTGGCGCTCGCTGAGGTCTGTGAGCACGCTCTCCCGGCTTGCTGCGTTCGTCAGGTGAGGAGCTTCTGGGGACGGGATATTCAAGTCCGGTTTTGGAGGGAACACATCAAACTCTTCAAGCCGCGACCACCTCTTGCTGTCCCTCTGGAAAGTCCATTTGCCACTTATTGCACAAGGCTCATCTTCATCTGAATCTTCACTCTGAAAAGAAAAACCCTGAAAGTATTGCTTGCAAACTGCTCAAATGGCAAAGTCGGTTGCATTTAAATACAATGTCCACTAAACTGCTTTAAGCACGACCTTGTTCTCACCGAATTTAAAGTGAAAACAGTCTTTTACTTCAGGGAGAGGAAGATATAGGCCATAAAGCCTGTCACGGGAAAAGATAACATGGTACAGGCAATATATTTTAACTGGTTTTAAATACAAAAGATATACCATTCATAAAAAGAAACAAACAATGCAATCTACTTTGAATTGTTCTATTTTAAAAACCCTAGTATCCATAGACTTTTAATTAATTGGTCACAGTGGATAGCCCTCACATCAATGGAAATTCCTGGCATGCATAACATTTTAAACTGGAGTCAGTCAGGGGTTGGGGTCCCTCTGGACTCTATCCAAAGCTACACTTTGTTGATAGTGGCTATATGTTTATACTCCTCTTTGCAATTACTAGATGTTTCTCATACATTCTGAATTTTAGTGGCTTAATTCCTTACCCATTCAGGAACTCTGAACAGCCTCGTCACTGTGACTAATGAGACAGCAAAAGAAGCTCTTGCCTGCTAGAGTGTGATGGCTCCAGGCTCTTACCTGGTCCACTTTTCCTCCCACAGGCTAACAGCTAACATTTTAAGAATGTTCTGTGAATTCTCTACTTCAGTCTAGCTTCAGGCAAACTTTAACACTTGTAGATAGTGAGCAGCAAGAGCTCACTGACAGTGTAGCACATAGAGTAAACTGTAAATAACATGTTTGATGTATGAGTAATGCTTAGAGTACAATTACACATACATCAATTACGCCTACAATCTTTTCATCTAAATACTGAAAAGGAATGATCCCAACATATTTGGTCTTCTAAATTTATGGAAAGTTTCGCGTTATAATATATGGAGGAATAAAACCAATGAGTATATTTTAATATGACACCATGAAGCCACAAAATAATCTTTGGTGTTTAGAGTAAGAAACACTAATTGCCACCCAGCTCTGTGAATTTCACTTCATTTGTTTAATGTGCTTTAATTTAAAAATAAACACATGTGCATGCCCTAAACTGTAACTATTTGTGTGCCAAGAATACAAACATTTATTCTTTGGAAAACAAGTAAATTTATTCATATTTCAAGTAGTTTATGTATGTATGCTTCAGATCCTGATCATCTCCTAGTTTTTCTTTTTTCTTTTTATAAGACATTTCATCAGCTCAGGAAAATAAGTGGAATGCTGTATTTATTTCTTATGACCAAATACACATGAGACACAGAGCAAGCATCGTTTTCTTTGTCTCCCAACTACTGCAAGCTACTGCTGTCCATGACTCAGATATTAACCCAAGAATTCTGGCTTGCTTATTAAAGTTTTCAGCAGGAAAAAAATAATCTGAAACTGCCAGTGGATAATAATGATGGTTTGGAGGTGAATGAGACTGATTGGAAGAAAAAAAAAAGGAGCAGTAAAGTAATTTTAATTTGCAAAGAAGTCAGTGGATACATAAAGAAATGTGTTTCTGTCAGCAGAACTTTTCCCTAGTGTTAAAAGGCTTTAAAAGCTAAGTATTGATTTTATTGACATCAAAAATGAAAGGGAATAGGCTCCAAGTCCATCTACCAGAACATGGGTGGTAAATGAAATTCAGGAAGGACTGAAACAAAAGGTAGCATCCATACTCTGGAAGATCTGAGGTTTGGACCTGAAATCAGGTCTGGTCTGACCTCTAATATCAACACTGATCATTCCACTGTTAACAAGGCTCAGGAAAAAGGATGAGGAATCTTCTGGTGGTCATAAATGGCAATCCAGCTGTCTACCCCTACTTTTAAGGAGTTCCTACATATGCTGCCTCAGAGTGTTATCTTCTGGAGCTTGGATGCTCTTTCTAACATACCACAGTCAGATAGGGAAAGAGGGGATTAATTCCTGGTAAACAATCTCAGAGCATTTGTATGCATTCTTGTTAGGGGTAGGGCAGCATTGTATTGCCTTAACTCAGTCATCTTTATCTGCAGTTGTAATATCCCAGGGGACAGTATCAATTACTGATCCCTCCTAGGACACACACATGGTTTTAAGGCAGCTATTGAGTGGTACCTTATTAGCAAGTCAGTACTACCTTACTGAAATTACAGTAGATGCTCTCTTATTTCTCACCCTGCTCCACAGGAATCCTGAAGATTCAGGAAACACTTTTAATTCCTGCTGAGCTCCCTGGAAACATGTAAACTTTCTGAAAAGGTAGCTGTTCTATGCTGGAAATACATTTGAAAGGAAGTAATGTGCCTAATCCTTTCCTTTGCATGCCAAGCACAGTCTAACTGATCCTGTCTACATCATAATAAAATAATACAACTCTAATGTGATTGCAGAGAACCAAAACTGAAGATGACATCAAAGATGGTGGTCTAACACTAAGGTCATGTCACTGTGGCCATCAAGACTACTCTATAAAATCCTGCCTGAGTGCAGGCAATAGGCTACAATACCAACAACCTCACTGGCACAGAAGTCCAGTGCCTTTCACACTGGAAGCAGCATCCCAGGGAAAAGTTTGCTAGACAACCTTTACCAACTGCCAAGCCTTGCACTTTTCACTCAGTGAGAACACAAAAAGAAATGTAAGCAGATTTTTTACTTTTTTGCTGTGTCCTTGCCAGGTTCTACTCAGGTGTAACATGTCCCTGAAGCTAAACAATCTGCTAGATGCGGTTTTTTTCAGTTTTATTAACACATAATGCTGTAACAGAAGAATTAAATTAACTTACCCTTTTCCTGTGGGGACTAATTTCTAGCTTCATCACTGCACATTTGTTTAAAGTATTTAAGCGCCTGCAAAGAGCAAAGGAAACCATATTAAGAGAATACTCCAGTGTTTTGACATAGGCTATTCCAGTTCAAAGCTTTGGTGAAGGCTGTCCCCAAACTACTCTGCATACAAATAGCCACAAGCAGAGCTCCAATTAGAGCCTTAATTTGCTTAACTATTAACCCATTATGTTTGCCTGTTCTCTAACTTCAGAGGGAGCGGATAGAGGACTACTTGTCACAATTACCTGAACCAAAGTAAAGAGAAGTTAGTGGAAACTTGGACTAAATTGAGAAGTACATAACATCCTACAAATTGTAATAATCACATTTGTTCTAAACAGCAGACATCCGAACCCTGAAACACTCAGCCTTGACAGACTAAAAATAACAGAAAAGTCTTCCAATTTGACACTGTAAACATGTGACTATGTTAAAAAAAACATATGCTGCTTTAAAATTATACTTTATAAGCTGAAACTTCCCAGAGGAGAACTGATTTTCCACTTACTAGATGCCTATTTTGTTTTTGAACAATGATTATTTTTGATACAGTCCTGGGACAAGACCATACATCAGTTTTAAAAAAACCCAACCAGAACACAGACCCAATTTCTGCTTCCTAAACTGAAAGTTTCCTTCATATATAAAAATATTTTTCTGAAGGACTAAAATTTAAACAAAAATAAATTGCTGCAGCAGCAATAGCTAACCAGCCTCTTTGTGAAATGTGACAGCTGTCCGGATACATATCCTGAAGTATTGTATGAATACATATGAGCATTCCTCTATTCCTCAGTGAGCTGGTCTGGTCATCTGGTAGGTATCCCTAAAACAACCAAAAAATTTATCTTTCTTCTCCTCTCTTCCCCAGTCACTCAGTGTGCAGGGCTGAGCACAAGCAATTTAAAACACAGCAAAAGTCGGTGCTATTTGTGACAGAGCTCCAAGGCAGGTTAGGCTCAGCTACGTGCAGGCTGCCATGGCCTCCTGCCCTTCTCCATGTCCTTGCCTTCCCAGGAACTGCTCCAAGGACATGGCTCAACTAAAATCTGTACTGGCAAAGTGTGGTTAGAGAACTGCTGGTGCTATGGCAAGGCAAAAGGAAGAAACAAGCTGGGCACGATGCAGAAGGCAAAAAAACTGAAGCAGCAGCTTCATGGAGGTGATAGTTTAGTCCTGTGTCAATACTTCTGCTCATGAGACCATACTGTGGGTTGGATGAAGAGACTAACTCAGCTGAAAACCAATCTTTCAATATTTCTTGGAGTTGAATTTCCCCTGGGTCAGTACTCTGAGCTGTGTGAAGAGTTGTGTGTGCAGGGAGGAGGCACAAGGAATAGGGCCGCCCCTTTCCTTCAACTGGACCACAGCCCAAATTCAACAGAAGCAAAGCTGAGCTTTAAAAAGCCCAATTCATTCCAAAGGAAGTTATGTAATTTTCACATAAAAATTCATTTGAGCAAAGTGCAAAGAAGAGCTTGTATCTCCAGTTTTGAAAAACTAAAAAGGAAAAGAAATGCTGACATGCCCTATTGCTTCAAATGAATTTTCTCAGATTCATGAAACTTGTACTTGAATGTAGAAAACGTGTGCACAGGGAGAATTACTAGTTTCTTCTTTTTTCCCTTGCCTTTTATGCACAAGATTGGCTGCAGATGGTATTTTCACAGGGCTTGATCCTGAAGCCATCAAAGAAAATGGGAAATCTGCTACTGATGCTTTTGCTGCAAGTCATGAAGTAAAAAAGAAAAGGCAGTTTGATCTATAATTAGACCCAGCCACAACACAGCAGAGAAGAAGAGAAACAGGAAGAATTGCCATGGGTCAAATAGCAGGGCAGTGGCAGGTTAGAAAAGTTATCCAGATAGCTCTTTTTTGATTCAGGTTTCATCTTTGCTCTGAATATAGAAGGCAAAATGTTCAGTCCTGCTGGCTGCAGCTGGTGAGTACATGCACAAGTCCAGTGAATCCAGAGGAATTGTATTTATGATGTGGGTGAAGGGTGAATGTCCCGTCTACATGCTACACACAAAACTGTTTGGCTTTTTTTCAAGAGGCCACACAAGCATCAGAAAGCTGCCTCCCTCTCTGCTATAAACACATTCTCCTCTCAAAGTCCTGGACCTCAAGATCAGGAAATATTAAACTGGTTTCAGCTCTATATTGTGTAATAATTTACAAATTTCACAGTGTTGCAACCTTTGACTTATGCAGAGAGAAGTTACCACTGAGTCCCTGGATCAGGCTTTATCTAGCTCCAGCCTGTCTGACCACTAATAAAGACAATCTCTGATTTCACAAAGATTACATCCCCAGACTTCTCTCTTACTCAACTAAAACCCCTGAAATAGGTGGAAAAGGGTAGAGCAAAGACCTCTATTTTCACAGAGGGTATTTAAAAAAAAAAATCTCCTAGCACACCTCACGAAAATTAGTACGAAAGCGAGATAAGGTAACCCCCAATAAGCAAGGTTAAATTCAATAGCAGTGAGGCAAATAAAGTCTCTGTTACATATTTGACATGGATGCACCTCAAGACCAGTTTCCCTTTTAAAATCTAAATGCTCTGCAGCAATTGCATCAAGTCTGCAACTTCCATTACATACATCACACATCCTGCTTCAACTTCCGCTCAAATTCAGGAGTGCCAAGGTCCTTGAACTACACACCACTGAAAATACAGTACAATATGCAAAATTGCCTTCTAAACACATTACTGTGTCTTAAAATCTAAGCTTACAGTTTGGTTTGTCAGGATGAGATTTACCTATACAACTGTCATTAACCTTCACATATGCTTTGCAATACTTTTTTTAAGCCTATAAGCACATATCCATTTTCTACAGACCTTCTCATCAAATTGATGATAGTTAATAAACCACAATTTTCTCTTCTGAATCTGGACGTTATCCTTTGTTAACTCCACTCCCAGGTATAAGTTCACTTATCATTTCCTTACTGACAGTCAGCAGACCTGCCTCATTCTTTAGGTCTGTCTTACTCTGCCCAAACCTGTCCCAGTGACACCTTCCTGAAGACAAGATGGGAGATGGAGGGATGGGGCAGGATTGCTGCAGACAGCAGTTACAGCCATTTCCACTGCCCAGCTGTGTCAGCTCAATCTCAACTACGCCTCCTACCCTGGCCACTCTCTACATGACTGTCTGGATGACAAGATAATATTCTTTCCCATCATTTAGAGAAATATCTTTGAGCCAGCCCTCTCTATACATCTTCACTCCAGATGTTATCTCACTCCCATGGAGCATTCTATCTCCAAAACACCACTTTTCCTCTCTCTCCATGGACTCCTACCTTGGCTCTCATTCTCTTTCACCCCAGCTCTCCAAACCCCTTCCTCCTGAGGGTGATCAAGACAGCAGGACCATATCAGCCCTGAGTAGCCATTACACAGCCTGAACCTGGTGCACCCAAAACATGAGGCACTGAAACTGCTCTCAGAAATGAGCAAATGATGCATTTTTATTAGCCTTCTCAGAAATGGCCAAACTAGTTTAGCCTGAATTCCTTTTAAGAGAGGCAGCCTGAACAAGACATTCACTATGAAAAACTGTAGTGTGACCAGCTAACTTCTAAATTAAAATGTGGATTTATGATGTGAAGTCTTTTTTAAACTAGGTATTAGTCAGTTCTATGCTGGGTATAACACTAGGTAATTAATTTTTTTCTCATTGACAGAAGTTCTCACCCCATGCAACCAAATAAAGTATTAGGAATGAAGAATACTAGATTTATACATTTTGAATTACAATTTTGAATTTGAAGAACTGTGTGGTCTAACTTTAAAATTTAAAATATTTTCTTGATGGAGCTAAATTCATAATTCTGCTTATAGAGCAAAGTCTAGCTCCATTATATATGCAACCAATGGTCATACAAGGACCTTCTCATCCCAGTGGACAGCCTCTAATTTGGCTCCTGGGGTTTGTCTGCATGTTCTTCTGCAAAGGATGTCAGCTCTCCACAGATCAAAAAATGATACAGTGAATACATTACAACCAATTTCTTGGATGAGAAGTCCTGATGATAAAAGATTTAAGAAACCTCTTGCATATATAGTGTAACAGATTCCTAGCCATGCATAAGGACATTTAAAAGGATTCCCATCATGGCTTGCTATGTATTTTGTACTTAGCAACAACCTCTAGGGTAAGCATGTTTCAGTACTTAGTTTCATCAGCACATGGTGCATCCAGTTATCCTCTGGAGATAAGTTCCCAGCCATTAATCTACATAAAACTTTATGAAACCAAGGCCAGCACTGGTTTGCACAGTCATTAAAGTAAGCATCAAAGAAAATTAAAATAGGGTAATCACTCTTACATTTTTAGACATACATTTCATGGTAAGATCACTAAATGACATTTCTTAACCATCTCTACTGAATGCCATATGCTATCTATAGTTCAAGTCTCAATGCACTTTTCACTTCAAAAGTTTCCTTAAAAACATAATGGGGTGGGTTAAAGTTAACTTAATTTTCCTGCTTACATTAATAAGATTATTAAATAATAATTAACAATACTGTTCAGATGCAAGCTATCATTTAAAATGCTTCAAACTTAAAAAAGAAATCCCTGTCGTGATTTCTACAGTCTTTTAAAAACAATTCTTTCACATACAGTTATCAGAACAAGGTAATTAGAACTTCTAGGTAACACTGACTTACACAGAAAAGCAGATTCTCAGCACAGGGCTCTCACCATTTTGTTAACATTCCCTGTGTACAATGTTCACTTAGATCTGTGCTGAAAGTGCAAATAACTCCCAAAACATTCTGATTTTCAGTCAAGAAACAGCGATAGACTTACAGTTGTGAAACTGTTCAAAGCCTTTACTGAGTAAACCCCTTCACTGTTTACACACTGACCATGGCATGAGTCAAAATAAACCCAGGCTGCAGGCAGAAAGGCAGCATTCCAAACTATGTGCTTCTCCACAGTTTTTAATGAGCTTTGCAAAATTAAACATGGAGGTGTGGAAAAAAAGAATCTAAAGGTGGAAAGGTTGTGATAATGTACTACTTTTGTCTAACACACCTGGTAAAAGGCCAAATTCAGACATCTGAGATGGTTAACTGAATTACTTCAATTTTATTTTGAGATGGGATCTGAGTTTCTGGAGATGCTTCAGTGTCAGTTTTAAAGTTAGTTTGTAAAAGGTAACTCTGATGTAAAAGCCACAGGCTTCATAATGATAGAGTTCAACCTTTAAAGTCTTTTTCTCATAGAGATATGCAGCATACATTGCTATTTTCATCAGTGAGAAACAGTCAGCTACCTTTTTTCCCCTGTATAATTAATTAATCCCAGGTTAAAAAGAATTCTTGGAGGAGAGCACCAAAAGCAAAATATGCTGGCCTGACTGTATTTTGTTTTCCTGGCGAGGGAAGACCATGTTTCTGGGAATCAGCATTTATTTGCATTGCTGTACTTTCTGTTCAATGATTTCACGAGTTCCAGGGCACACAAATAAGTGGACCAACGCATCATATTTAAATATCGATGGAATAGGTGCTCCACACCTAAGTAAGGCACATCTTGCATGAATTTAACATTAATGAGATTTTTCTCCTCCTAATGACTGGACAACAAATCTGTTTTCTTAGTTTGAAAATCCTGTAAGTATTTTTGAAGAACTTTAAATTTCAGTCCCTCTCTTTCCCTTACAAGTATGGCAGTGATGGCATGAGGACACTATAAACTTAAAGCTGCTCTTAATAGGGTTTTGTAACTCATTAGAATTACTGACATTTAGAGTTGCAGACACTGTGCATACAGCATCCAAATGCATTCATTTTGCAGGCAATTTGGAAAGCTGCCATACTGATAGACAGAGCCATAAAACTGCACTTATTTCTAGGTAAGAGGAGATATGAGAGGTTAAAGCTTTTTTTTTCTTTTGCCATTTAAGATTGTGGACTTGTACTAGAGGAGGTAACTGATAGATGAATTAATGTTAGATGATGTCAGATAGGGCCATTGTGATTGCTTTTATGACCAGATTGGTAATGTCGAGGCTGTAGTTCTTTAAAAACATCCTGCCACACACCAGCAAGTCTTGCTCCCTCTTTTTCTCTACCTATCCCTTCTTTTGCTTCTGCAGCTGGCTGTGGGCCCTGCCCCATTCTTCACACCTACTGTGAACTTCATTATGGTTTTCTACTGATTTAATTTACTAACCCAGAAAAGGACTATCAAGACCCTTTTTGTGTGGTGAGCCAATTGAACTGGTTTGTGGAAAGAGCCCATAAACAACAATTTGAGTTAATGTGAGCATGTGGCTGAGGGCAGACCCATCTTTGGAGTAGTGATAAACTATTAGATTGCCTTACATTATGCCTTTCAGCCATACCCACATTACACAGGGCAATGCACTGAGGCCAGCATGAGGGTTTGTATATAGAGCACTTTGTTTATACACACAGCATTTTGTTTGTATACACAGCTGTCCACCAAGGTAAGAAAGGAGAGTGATGGAGTGAAACAGCATTGCTTTGCTGATACTGCTTCCAAAACCCAGTTCCTGTGTGGGAATTGGTGCTGCAATTGTACGTGCAGATGGCTATAGCCAGCACAGTTCTGCTTTCACATGCCTAACTAATTTGGGAATTAGGAAAGAAAGCAAACAAAGAAGAATAATAAAAAAATATGCCTATGAAATCCCTTTCACGAAGATTCCTGCCACTCTCCTCCCAGCTTTCTTTTAAATAAGATCCCCAAACATTACTTAGCCCAATAAACTATTTTAATGAAAACCACATACTTTTGTGTGCTTTTTCTGTTGTGTTTTTCCCAGGTACTTTCTATTACATAGGAAGGGTTTTGTTTCAAAATGCAGTGTGATTTTTTTCACCTACCTGCATAATGCCTCAATAGCATCTCTGTCCAGAAAGTCATGCTCTCTCTTGACTAGAGCAATGTCAATTGGAAAAAGGAGATCTGCAAGAAAAGAAACGGATGGAATCAAAGCAATGCTTATTCCCAGTGATCCATTGTTTCAAACAACCAGCTGCCTGCAGCTGAGCTCATCAAGATGCTAGTGATTGGTACTTAGGTAAACACATGCTATCACCTCAAATGCCAGAGGTGCTTTCTTTTCATCTACAAAATTTTTGACATGCCGCCTTGGTAACTGAAAGTTCATACACAGAATAGAGAAAAAATGATTAAAGCAGAGATGAAAAAATGGGAGACGGAAAAAGGCAAATGCAAGCTTCCCTATCAGACATTTGAAGTGTAAACTGATTTAGGCTAGCTTTATTTAAAATAAATATGCAATCTCCATCAAAGTTCTAACATTTCACGTTAAAGAAAAAAGGCCAGTAAATGCCAAAACTCTGTCAAAGAATGATAAAAAAAAGCCTTGAATCTCCTTAGCTGTTAATTAAGCTATTTAGAAGTTTGACACTGTTTCATTAATGAGATATGGCTTGAAACGAAAGCGAGCCAAGATGTGTGGAGACCATACTGCCTCCCTTCCTTAAGAGATTAATTAGGTAAACAACTGAGAGAGTGAGGGGGAGGAAACAATGTTGGCAGAGAGCTGAAAATTTACTACAGCTCTGAAGCAGCAAACACATATATATTATTTACTGTACTCCACAGATTCCTGACTGTCATACAGGTCCTGATCTGGCATTCCTTGCACAGCTGAAACTCCCACCCAAAGCTGCTGGTTCTTCAGGGCACACAGAAATACCAGGTCAATCTATGAACAGAGTGCTGCAGTTGCACACAATTTTCCTCATCCAAGTAATTGTCTATGAATTTTTAAATTTCTATAGACTGGGAAGAATGAGCTGAAAGGAGGAAAATAATTAGGACCAATATTAAATTCTAGAAAGCTATTTTCTATACTAACAGAAAATTAACTCTATGAACTCCATGAAATTAATTAATTTCCTATAACAACAGAAATTAATTTTATGTCCTCATGTTCATATTATCATAGCATGGTTTGGGTTGGAAAGACCTTAAATTTCATCTAGTTCCAAGCCCTCTGCTATTTGACAGGGACACCTTCCACTAGACCAGGTTTCCACTAGAACTATCCAACCTGGCCTTGAACACTTCCAGGCATGGGTTATCCACAGCATCTACAATTGCCTCAGGAATACAAATTATGACATATTCTGGAAAATGCTAAGAATTCTGTATTTTCTATAGAAAACTGTGGTTTTAGCAAAGCAATTGCCAAATGTTCACTGATTAATCTCCCATACTAAACGTGCACTGTGTGGAATGCTCCATATAGGTGACTCCTCAGAACTCTCGTACTATACCCAATCAATTCACAGGTCTCTCCTTCACCATTTTAAGTAGAAAGTGCAAGTAAAGACGGTGAGTACACTCAACATGTATTTTTCAGCAGTGCTGATGCAAGTTTTTCCACTGGGAAAGTCATATCTTAGAATGCATGTGAGAGAGAACGTGTGAGAACTTAAGTGAGAGAGGTGACTTGAAAGAAGTTGGTAGTTGATAGACCATTTTTTTAATGCTTAATCTATGCTACTTCTGGCTTGCAAAGGACAATGGTATATTGTTTTTCAGTAAGGACAGCTGTCCTTTCAATAGGTGTGGCTGGCTCTCACTGCTTCTCTCTCACCTCTGTGGTCCTTTTGATGTTAGACAGGACATGCTGTTACAATGGAAACTTCATGTAAGTTTAGAATATCTAGGTAGGGCAATGGTAACACAGGTAGGACATGTTTTCTGATTGCAAGTAATTAATTAGGGGATTTACAACTCAGCATCATAAGAAAGCCACAAACCCATGTATTCAGCTGAGAGTTTTGTCTCAGTTGTAACAAGGACTGGAAGTACAGTTCCAGCTCTATACACCAAGAAAATCTTGACATTTCCATCAGCATAGAAAAAAAAAAGAAGGAAAGAAAAAATAAAAAATAAAAGGAAATTTAATTTCTGAACAGGCAAAGAAAAGTTTTGCCAAGTGCAGCTTTCAAAAGTGCTATTATCATCTCATATTGCCAATGCAGCTGCAAATCAAAGCTAAACAAGATCATTTTTCAAGGAGGTCAGCTCAGCATTTGCTGTAATTTTCAGCAGTTATTCACTGTAAAAAAATGAACTTTTTATGCTCGTTCTTACAAGCAGCAGCTGGAGTTTGCTTCATAAAAATGAAGAGGCAGTTAAGAGTGCATAATAATTTTACTACAACGAAAGTAATTTCAAGTGGTGTTGGGGCAAATTCTGAACAATAATATAGATATATAAAAAGAATGTGCCACTTCAAAGCAAACTTCTATATTCTACTCTGCATCAGTGTAAGAACTGTATGCCAAACCCACAGGTTTCTAGTAGGTTGAAGAGACAATGAAGATAAGAGTTCTAATTGAGCAAAACCTTGTAAAAGCAGACACACAAAATGAATTCATCCCAGAAAAGGACCAGTGACTACAGGAGGCAGCCACTCCTCTGAGGAGCACAACAGCCTGTATGTTCTTTTTCCCTTCATAGTAAGTCTGTGTCTCACTCCAACCCAAACCATCCTGAAAAAACATAGAGGACTTGGGAATCATGAGGCATACAGAGGTACTCATGCATATGCTGAATTTCCTACTACTGTTCCATTAGGAGTGTTGGCCAGTGGAGCTGTACACAGCTTTTGTATTTCTCCTAGACTGGGCTTCTAGCAGTGGCTGACTATGTTTATTTCTATTTTTAACTAGAGGGAATGTACCACTGTACTAACCTTTACATTTGTTCTGTGATGATGTTTGGAAGATCCAGACTAAAACAGAAACCTGAAACAAATTCAAAACTCCTGCATGCTTCAGAATCTCATTGGGTTTGGTACATCTATGTGTGTGGTGCACAGCACAGAGCAGCCCAGTCCCTAAAAGTCATCTTATGTACTGGAACTTCAGTGCTGCCCCTGAAACTCATTTATTGATGAACATTACATCTTATTGTCCAAAAGCTGCTGGGGGAGGATCGAGTTCAGGTGCCTACCTTCATAAAGCTGCGCATACTGCGGGAACCCAGCAGCCCGCAGCCAGTCACAAGCTTCCTTGGCCTCGATTTCTGAAAGAGGACAGAAACAAATCACCCTCTCATTAGTGATCTGCAGAGAAAAAAACTTGCTCTCCATCCCTTCTACCATCCCCACTGCAAAATAAGCCCAAAGGTTTCCAGAAACTTTGAACTGAGACACACATTTGCTTATCCCAGTTTGCTTTTCTTCTCACTATCAAACACATCTTAGATTCCGGAAAGTCACTAACGCTCAGTTACTATTTATCAACAGCTCATCATTTTAACAGTAAGAGAAACTGGCACAAATGAAAACTGCAGCAGCTATGGATTCTCCTGTACAGCGTTTGTTAACACTAGAAAAAACAATCTGCAATCAACATGAGCAGCGTTTGTTCATCAAATCTTATGGTCCTCTTGGCACAACCACTTTGTCTTGACAGAAATTCCTTGCAGAGCTCGCATTACTGTGCACTTTAACACCTTGTAGATAGTACTGACAGACTCAAGCCCAAGAACAACTGACACACTGTACTGCAGCTCACTCAAGCACATATTTGTACCCAACAAGAACCTAGTTTCATTGGAAGTCTACAAGGTATTTATGAGTTACTTGGTGTATTACAGGAAGGTTTCTCTCACTCTGCCCAAAACAGCATGCCACAGAATGAAATGATTCACACACATATATGTTACACTTAAAGAAAGGAATATTAGTATATGAATAAACCACATATAAATGCATTTGTTACTTAATTCAAGTGGACATAAAGAATATCCTACTAGCTCAAACTAGAAAATATAAAAGATCCTTAAGGTATTCTCCAAGTGTTGAAGATAAGGATTGGGCTAATTATGTTCTTCAAAAAATTCAATAAAGTGCTACTGGAAATTTAGCTCCCTGCTTAGCACTGATCAAACAAACAATGAGAAATCAGAAACTATTAAATTTTGTCTGGCTTTGATCATATTCATTGTTCTTGATGGACCAGGAAACAAAAGCTCCATTATGCACAACTCAGTACACAATTTTGCCACCTACTTGGAGAGGATACTGTGGCTACCTGCTGCAGAAACCATGCACAAAAGGGCCTACTCAGAATTGCTCCAAATACAGCTTACTGCATACAGGGCATTGAAAAGCAAAACACGATGTAAGAAAAATATCACAAGATTTTGTCACACTTTGAAACGTTCCCAGTGAGATATAGATACAAAATTGGATTAAATGGCAGGCACATTTTAGTGTCTCCAAAATGATGGCAATCTCCCCCTCTCATTTTCCAAATTGCTACAATAGCGTTAAAATATTTGTGCTTTGCCAGACTACTTTGCTAAGACAAATATCCAAACCAAGGGGTTAAGGTGAGCCAAAACACAACATTCCAGATAAATAAACATCTAAAAATCTGCTCCTGTTGAAGTCAGGACAAGCAGGCATTTGTGCAACTTGTGTTTGCTTCACCTTTGGGTTATGGGACCACATGAGAACAAGCACGTACAGACATATTGACTTAGCTACTGACTAAGAAAAGGCATTCTTCAATTCCAATTGCAAACGATTACAAAGTTTTGCTTAAGTATTATTTCAATTTCAGTATGCTAAGGAAATATGTGGGAAATTTAATAAAGAAGGAAAAAAATCTAAAATAGATTTGAAACTTGTTCTAAAGCAAGAACAAAAAAGATGATAGGATAATACTTCAGAAGCGATTAAAGTAGCAATGCAAAAAATCTGCAACTAGTCTTAAATAGTACTTAAAATAAAATGCAGTATCTTATAGGTCACATTCTGCAGAATTGTCTGGATTGAATGAGAATTTTATTTGATTTAAAACCAGGGGAAAAAATTATCCTAGATAACAAGCATTTGCCAAAAAATGCAAGGAGATGCTTGCAGTGCAATTGAAAAAAGTGCCAGATTCCTTACTACTACAGGCACTCTTCAATGTGTTTAAATATTTGTTCACAGGTCCTTTACTGAGCACCCCAGGTGTATGACCTGTAGACTATTTCTAGAGCTAGAAAATTATGAATATGCATTCACTGAACTTTTTTCACCATTCTCTATAGAGGCTTTGTGTATCTTTTCTGCAAGTGTATATGTCAGTTATGTTGAAGTTACATTTTATGAGCACTCACCTGTGCTTTTGGGATTTTCAGAGCATATTTGCTTTCAAAATACCTTTGTGAATCCCCCAAGAAGTTTAGGCAATGAAGCACCTGAGCTTTTCCTATCTATCCATAAGAATTGCAGAGAACAATAAAACACACGTTCACCTGTCCATCGATTAGGCTATGTAAATGCCTAGTGTTGGGTACGAGACAGTGCTAAGTGTTTAAAAGCCATATTTGCCCCATTTTCATAGGGTAAGTTGCAAGTCCTGTTGCAAGTCCTGGGAGGGCAAAGGGTTGCAAGCTCTGTTGCAAGCCCTTGCGAGGGTGAAAGGTTTGGAGTACTATCTTGAACAAGGGGCCATGCAGTGCCCTGAGGCCAGGGCTCTCTCCCTGTCATCTCCACCCAACAAAGCATGGGTAAGAGAGGGACATGATGATACTGGTGACAGAGTGGAGGTGGGACCTAAAAGAGTAGCTGTTTTTGTACAACTCCAGCTGGCCAAACTCAGGATTCCTCCTAGACTCTTCTGTGTGGTGTGACAAGACAAAAGGAAAGGTAATTTTTTAAGCCAGCTTCCCTATCTCAACCTTGTTGGCTACTGATGAGCCAGAGTATGAACAAAACTATGTATGTGTGTGAAATTCAGGCAGATCAAATTATAGTCAAAGGGAGAATCCAGCCCAAGGTACACTGGATAAGCTGCACAAAAAGCCCAGTACACTGAACACGCTTCCTCACACTCAGAGATACAAATTTAAACAGCTGACAGCTTGTCTAGGTAAAAAGTTCATTACCGCAGCTTAACTGGAGTCTGTGTTTGAGAATAAAACACATTGGTTAAACCTGAGGTTCTGCCCAAATCACTTAAACTATCCTAGAGGAAGAAGCTCATTCCCACGATTTCCAAATTCTAGCTTCCAGCTCAGCAGCATTAGCCCTGGGACTCTTGGTTTGCTAGCTGCCAGTTTCATATCCAAGTGGACAGGAGAATATTTAAGCCCAAGTCCTTGTCACCCTGATCAATGGCAATCAAAGTAATAAGGGACAAAAAAAAGAACAGGTCCTCCAGAATCAAATTCTCCAACTACTTCTACAAACATTTAGAAGGGACAGAGCATTCAATAGCCTTTGTTCAGTATCCCAGGGGATGTAGGTTACAGATTATTATCTGAGCTACAAGCTCACTGTCAAGCACAGCATTTGGTTGGTTGGGGCCAGCTGATAGCCAGAGGGAGGAGAGGAAACTTGCAAAGGAACTCTACAGTGCTTTCCAACCTATTTTAGGAAAGTCCTACTTCAGCCACAAGCTGCAAAGCCATTTCTGATGAAGACCTGGCAGCTGAACTGATAAGCTACTGCAGGCAACAGACTGGTCTCACTCTCTTCTTCCCACTCCATCCCTGCAGTGCCACTTCCTTTCTGAATCAAACATCCTTCCCAGTTAAAACCTTTACAATAAACTACCATTCAGTATAATTCCAAGGCACATACAAGAAATGTATGTGCAGCTTTTGAGATGTGCATCCTGTGCCCTCCCCCAGCAGCAGGAGGTTCTTGTATGAAAAACCGCTTGCAAGAAAGAAACTGTGCTATTATCTTTAAATGTCCTGATACAAAAAACCCCCATAACCCAAAAATTGAAAAGTCTCTTAGAAAGTAAACCAAAACAAATTTAAAAACCCCCACCCAAATCCCCCAACACCCCCAAAAGAAGTACAATGAAGTCTTTATTCTTGGTGTCCTGTAAGCAAACAACAGGCAAATGTGTTAAAGAGGAAACAGGAAATTTTTATTGGAAACAGCTTTATTTGTTAGTCTGTTTTACAAAGCAGTCCTCCATGCTCAAATCAAGGGTAGAAGTTCCTTTTGTGTATGGTTGGGAACCATTAGACCTTATTTGCCCACTTCCAGAGGGATTAGGAGAACTCAATTCTTCCCCAGAGGAGTAAATGTAAATGGGAAAGTTTAACTTCCTTTTTTGTTAAACCTTGGTTAATCTTGGTTCCTGGCCTTGTAAATTTGCAAGTTTAGACCTTCAGAGTAAAAACATCTCAATTAACATCTTTTTTGAAACTGCAGTTGCAGAAGGGAGAGCTGTAAGATGTCTATAGTTTTTTGTTTAATGATACCTTCTCTCCCATAGAAAATAAAAACCACACAGCAATGCTGCAGTAACATTCTTTCAGGGAAAAATTATCATAGCAGTCCAGTTAAGACAGCAACAACATTTACTTTCATTCTTCTTTTTCGCTTCCATGAAATAACATGCAATTTAAACACTACCTCTTTCACGGTCTTCAGAACAAGGTGCAAAGCAGATGTATCTTTGTACAGTCATGCATTGACTCAATTTTCACCTAAGTGCTAAACATCTTATGAACAGTTTTTCCAAGCAGATGGTTTCCTCCTGCCTCAATTCAGACCTTTACAATCATATTAGCACCTCTACACATCAGTTCTACTCACCTCACCTTTTGGCTCTGTCAAGAGAGCAGCTTGTAAAAATCTGTAGCGAGACTAGTAAAATCAGCACTGTCAAAATCAAATTTCAGAAAAAAATGGGCTTCACTTCTGAAGGTTCACTTCAATGTCATACATAACAACTGGGGGTTTTTTTGAGCTTCTTAATAGCATCTTGGTCTTAATTTTTAAGTAAGTTATTCTAGTTGAAATTCACTATTTGACTTTTCCCTCAGAAGAGAAGAAAAAAACCAACTTGTAGAAATTGAATACAAGATCATCTTCCTGAATTAGCTTGCAGGAGAGAGTCTCCCACACAGTGCAGAGAATGATTCCAGATTTTCATGAAAGCTGGAGATGAGCACACTATCTCCTTACTTTAAAGCCTAAAACCCCATAAACAATCTGCATGTTTGCAAAGGCACAGAGGAGCACATGCAGTACACAGACCACGAAGGATCCTTCCCCATCCGGGACTGATGGTCCAGTTCAATGGCTGCAAACGGCTGGTACGCTCTTTCTCTGTCTATGTCAGAAATTACCTCTCCCTCCATGTCATGTCCCTCTGAAACTTCTGGTGCTTTCCAAAATTTTTGTTCAAATCAAACACTGTCCTGAGCTATTAAGAAACTTGAAATCATTCAGGATCATATATTTAAAGACCAGCTGTGGTATATGTGAGAAATATTCTTGTTTGGATAGAATTCCACAGCCCAACTACAAGCAATCATTTTTCCTAGTGCTTGAATTGCATCCCTGACATGTGAATTGCGATCCCAGCGTTAGACCTGATCACGCTATCCAACCACTCAGTCCACTGATACATGAACACAGATGTGAAATCTGAGACAAACCGGGGAAATAACCACACTGTGGCAGCTGTCTACAAATGAGCCGTCTAGGCACTGAAAAAGATAAATCAGTTCTGTGTAATGTCATATGCCTGCAGCCCTTTAAAGTTGGGACAGTATGACTGACTTCCTAAGAGTAAGCCTGTTATGTGTCCATAGCCTCAGATGGTTTTCACTTTGAAGATATGCGACTGTTGCTTGGAAATAATTAAATTCCTTCTCATAAGTCTGTTTTTTCTCAAACTTGTATTGTTAAATATTCCCTAGGCAGTATCATTAACTTAGTGCTCTACACCTTTCAAGAAAGCAGCACATAGCAAGGACTATAGAAAGCAAAAATATAATTAGTGAAGAACAGCATTTTATAAGGATAATGCTCTTAAACACAAACTTGGGAGGTTTGTCAATAAATGCTCAGCCACTAAAAATTACAGCATTCTGAAAATCTCATTAAAAGCTCTTGCCAAATTTCTAACACAATTGGAATTTCTTCTATTTCTAAAAGAACTATCTAATCTTATACAACTGTTCTAGAACAACAGTCTAACACATTCAATCCATGAAGGATGCATTTCTAGAAGAACCAGTGAGATCAAGAGAATATAAAGCACAGCTTTTGAACTGATTATGAGCTTGCAGGTTTTGAAGTGAATGCTAACAACCTTCCCAAGAGAGCAACTTTTCTCCTTTCACCTTCAAAGTGCAAGTCACATTTTGCAATTGCAGCTGCCTTTTTTGATGTGCTCCTGTATTTCACTGTGCTTCCATTTACCTTCTACAGTCAAATGATACATGCTGTGACCTCCACTTACTGCTGCCTGCCTTAGCAATCAATTTAAGCCAGTATGGATGTATGTGCAATTTTAAGAAAATACCACTTATTAAAAGCATTCAGAGGGATGGAGAGAGGAGAACTCACAAATTTTTGAGGGAAACCATATATGACACCAAATACATACACTACTTTGTAGTCACAAAACCCCTAGAAACTGTGATGAATGTTACTCAGATATTCCACAACTATATGATGATGACTAAAAAAATACTTTTTGTGTTGTCTCCTGCTGGCTTTGGGTTAAACAAGGGACTAACTGGCTTTTTCAAGTTACAGAGCCTTGAAGCAAGACAGTAACTATGCAGTTGATGTTATGTATAAACCACAGGACACTGGGAGAAGAAACAGAGTATGTTTGGAATTTGTGTGGGAACAGATGAAGAAGTAAGGAAACAGATGTTTAAGATCATATATTGATGTTTTCTCTGAAAAAAAAAGCAGGAAGCTTGAACACCCTTTTTTTTTTTTTCAGTCAGCAGAACTTTTGAAAAAAGAAAATGGCTTACTTCCACTGATAGGATTTAAGTTTGTTTATTTCCTTATTGATGAAAGCTAAACAA